>CM041211.1:23019373-23128976 GCA_023065735.1 Coffea humblotiana
GTACTCAAGCACCAATTTCCCCTTATCACCACTTGATCCCAACCCGTTGACCCTCCGTCAACGTTTGAAAGTGACCACGGCTGTAGACTCCACTTTACACCATATTCCGTCCACCATACACACCCCTTACCGGGCCTGAACACCTCATAGTAACAGTAGGCTAATACTCGAATAAACCACAAGGTCGAGGAGGTGGTACTCCACTCGACAAACAGTAAACCCATGGTTCGTTATCTAATCGATCAGGCTCTTGCCGGCTCGACTCGAGTAACGACCATTAACGTTTGAGTTCAGAGACCACAGTAAAGTCATTGGATACAAGTCTCCAAACGACATCAACCCATGCACAAGTACAGATTCACAGTGACACAGTAAACAATCACATGGATAAGAGAACGAGAGTGATAAAGTACACTCTCGTCTCATACAGTATAAACAGAGTTCACAGTCATTCAGTCCAAAGATTCAAGTACAAATAACCAATTAAGCATTAATCATGCAATGGTACACTCACCAATTCAAACAAAGCAAGTTCACAAATTTCTGTCTGACGTACGCCTTGGATCACCGGCACGTCCTATAACAATCAAGAAAACACAATTGAGACTCGGGCACGAGTCGTATACCTCTTCAATGAACTACTAATGCAAGACCAAATATAGCTTGAAATAGAAAATACATAACATTTAAGGCTAAAAATATAAACAAACCCCAAAACCTTTCATTTCTACCCAACCTCAACCTAAACTCAAAGGAACCCAATATCCTCAACATTTGGATAGCATTTCCCCTTAAATTTCATATTTGTCCATCCTACAAACAATCACCAACATGCATCCAAAACAACCACAAGTACACCTACAATTTATAGGCTATTCACACACCTTATTAGGGTTACAATAACCTTCAATCTTAGCCAATCAAGGGCTCTACAACCAACCATAGTAAACCCCTAATTAGAAGCCCTAAAACTGAAATTTTCTGCACAAACCGAAATTTTCCGCAAACAACCACAACCAACACACAAAAGCTCCATTTTACACAATAAAAAACTATCATTCCATAGTCAACCATTAATCATCATATAAGAACAGAAAAATCATCAATAAATCTGAAATTTATCAAAACTCTACTTTAAACCATGAAATCTTCCACAAGACAACATACTTAGCCACTATAAGCCACTAATTTACCATTATTACAAACAAAGAAGGAGTTTCTAAGCAAAGTACCTTGAAACCTCAAGAAAGGTAGTAGCTTAGGGTTTTCTCTTCCAAAAACACTCCACCACAAGTTTTAATCTACCCTAAAGAGCAACTTATGCGGAGTGGTTTGTGATTTGGTTGGTTAAAACTCAAGATTGAGCTTGGAATAGAGGTTGAAGATGAACTTTCTCCTCTTGGTTTTTCTTCCCTCTTTGCTCGGCCAAGACAATGGAAATGGAAGACAAATTGGGTCAAAATTGATGTTTTAGTAAAGGTAAAGAAAGGTGGTCAAAGTCCAACTTCAAGTAGTAATGCGACACGTGGCGTCATTAAGGGTTATTCCTATCTTCTTGCTTACTAATGGTTAAATACCTAACTAACCTCTAATTATCTCCTAATATCTGGTAAAATAATATCTATTAATACAAAACTTGACGTAGTCGACAAAATTTATCACACTTAACGCAGTAGCGGGTCTCACGTCCAATATACATTCCTAATATCTCATGAACTAATTTATACTGGAAAAATGATTTAAAATGATTTAAAAACTATATTTACTTATAAAAATATCTGAAAAATTAATATAATAAAGAAAATATAGAAAACGTGTGCAAAGAAATAAAATAATGCCCAGAAATAAAGAAAATTTCAGGTTCTCACACTCTCTCCCCCTTAAAGAATTTCGTCCTCGAAATTTCTCACCTGGGTTAATAAACAGCTCAGGATATCTCTTTTGCATCTCTTCCTCCACCTCCCAAGTTGCCTCTTCTACTCCATGATTTCTCCACAAGATCTTCACCAATGGAATTTGTTTGTTTCTCAGCTCCTTAACCTTTCGGTCAAGTAACTGCATAGGTTTCTCCTCATACGTGAGTGATTCATCTATCTCAATCTCCTCCAATTGTAAAATGTGAGTTGGATCGGGATAATACTTTTTGAGCATTGACACATGAAAGACGTCATGAATTCTGGACAAACTAGATGGTAGCTCAAGTCGGTAACACTTTTCCAATTCTTTGGAGAATTTTGAAGGGTCCTACGAATCTTGGTTGAAGTTTCTTTCCTCTACCCGCCGTGACGCTTCGTAATGGTGTGATCTTAAGAAAGACACGGTCCCCAATTTCGAACTCCAAATCTTTCTTTCGGTTGTCCGTGTAGCTCTTTTGTCAGTTTTGAGCTGTTTGGAGTATTTGACGTATCAACTTAACCTTTTCTTATACATCATCCATCCATGGAACGATTGTTGGGTCCAAAATCTTCTTTTCTCCCACTTCATCCCAATAAATCGGTGATCGGTACTTTCGTCCGTAGAGAGTCTCGTATGGTGCCATTTGAATTGACGAATGGTAACTATTGTTATAGGCAAACTCTATTAACATCATGTGTTGGCTCCAACTACCCCAAAATCTAAAATGCAAGTCCTTAATCCTTGAGGGTTTGAATAGTTCACTCAGACTGTCCATCCATCTGGGGGTGATAGGTGGTACTAAGGTTGAGTTTGGTCCCCAGGTCTCCTGAAATTTTTGCCAAAATCTAGACACAAAACGAGGATCTCTGTCTGAACCTATACTTATTGGGACCCCATGTAGTCTCACAATTTCATCCATATGCAATCGAGCCAACTTCTCCATTGAATACTTCATGTTCACAGGTAAGAAATGGGCTGATTTGGTTAACTGATCTACGATCACCCAAACGGCATCACGTCCATCGTGATGTTTTCCCACTTCCATTTAGGTATCTCAAGAGGTTGCAACAAACCAGAGGGTTTCTGATATTCAGCCTTAACTTGCTGGCAGACGAGACAGGTTTGCACATAGCGGGCGATTTCCCTCTTCATATTATCCCACCAATACAACCTTCGCAGATCCTGATATATCTTACTACTATCCGGATGGATCATATATTTTGATCGATGGGTTTCCTCCAAAATCTCCTTTTTCAATGTTTCATCTTTAAGCACCACTACTCGATTTCGATACTTCAAAATTCCTTCAGGATTCAAATTAAAATCAAGCATTTCCCTCTTCTCCACCTTTTCCCTCCACTTTTGTACTATCGGATCCTCTTCCTGGGTCTCTTTAATTCTATCTAGTATAGTAGGTGTTACCCGGTCCCAAAAGTCACATTTTGACGATCCAAATTAGGGTTCCATTCACTAATTGTTCCTAACATCTCCCACTCTTTGACCATTAACCCGGCTATTTGAGCCTTCCGACTTAAGGCATCGGCTACTATAGTAGCCTTCCCCGGATGATAGTTAATCGTACAGTCGTAGTCCTCCAAAAATTTCATCCATCGCCGTTGCCTCATGTTCAGTTCTTTTTGAAAAAATAGGTACTTAAGGGTCTTATGGTCTGAATAAACATCAAAGGTTATCCCGTACAGGTAGTGTCTCCACTTTTTCAGGGTAAAGGCCACGGCTGCTAACTCCAAGTTGTGGGTGGGATAATTTTGTTAGTGAGGTTTCAATTTTCTAAGGCAAACTAAATCACATTCTTGTTTTGCATTAGCACGCACCCCAAACTTCTCTCGAGGCATCAGTATATACGGTGAAACTATCCTTACTATTAGGCAAGGTTAGGATAGGGGCCATGTTAACCTTCGTTTCAATTCTTGAAAACTAACTTCACACCTAGTGTCCCACAGAAAACGACCATTCTTTTTTGTTAAGTCGGTTAAAGGACCGGCAAGTTTTGAGAAATCCTTAATAAACCGACGATAATAACCTGCCAACCCTAGAAAATTTCGAATTCGGTGGAATTTTAAGGCCTTTTCCACTCAGTCACGGCCTCTACTTTCGTCGGGTCTATAGTGATACCTTTTCGAAATCACATGCGCCAAGAAAGAGATTTTCTCCAGCCAAAATTCACACTTACTAAATTTGGCATACAGCTGGTGATCTCTTAGGGTTTGTAAGACTAATTTCAAATGTTGCTCATGTTCCTCTCGGGTTTTTGAATAGCCAAAATGTCATCGATAAAACAACGACAAATCGGTCCAGGTAGGGTTTGAAAACGGATGCATCAAATCCATAAAGGCGGCAGGGGCATTGGTCAACCCAAAGGGCATAACTGCGAACTCAAATGCCCATATCTAGAATTGAAGGCAGTCTTTGGTACATCCTCTTTCCTGATTAATAACTGATAGTATCCCTGCCGGAGTCTAATTTGAAAATACCACGGCTCCTTGTAGTTGGTCAAACAATTCATCGATATGGGGCAGTGGGTATTTATTCTTAATGGTACATTATTCAACCCGATAATCTATACACAGTCTCAAGCTCCCGTCCTTCTTCTTAACGAATAGTACAAGGGGCTCCCCATGGAAATCCGCTCTCTCGAATAAACCCTCGCTCCAATAGGTCTTGCAACTGCAATTTCAACTCCTTAAATTCAATAGGTGCCATTCGATATGGGGTCTTAGAGATAGGTGACGTCCCCGAAACAAGTCAATCTTGAACTCTATCTCCTTCTCCGGAGGTAAGGTCACTAATTCATCAGGGAACATATCCGGATATTCATTCACTACCAGTACATCTTCTACTCTCAACTTATCGGTGGGAGTGTTTATAAGAAAAGTTAGGAACCCTTGCGCCCCTCTACTCAGTAGTTTCCTAACCCGAATACCCGAAATCAATGCAGATGAGGCTAAACTACCCCTTACATCTAGCTTAAAGTCGCCTCCATATACGAAATTCTACCACTTTCCTCTTACAGTCAAGTTGGGCGTCATACTTAACTAACCAATCCATACCCAATATAACGTCATACCCCTTAAGAGCTAAGCTGATAAGATTCCCCAATAGTTTTCTCTCTCCTACCCAAATTTCACAATTAGCATACATCATACTAGTAATCAAACGTTGTCCCCCGTAGGAGTACTAACTTCCAAATCATATGGCAGGCTAATAGGTTTTATATCAATTCACACATAAAATAGGATTAACAAAGGAATGGGTAGCATCGGGGTCTATCAAAATCCTAGCTAGACGGTGGAGACAGGGATCGTACCTTCTACGACCCCAGATGAGTCAGGACTTGGTGTTGCTCAAGGATACACGAGCTGGCACTTTGGTCTCGTCCCTTCCACCTTGGATTGCCCAGAGTTGGCCTTTGATGATTGCGGAGTCCCTCTTGCTTCTCGTGGCAAAACCGAACAGTTGGCAATTTGATGCTCCGCACTCCCACAGCGTAAGCATTTCCTTTCCTTCCTCCAACAGTTGTCTTCCGTGTGGTTTGGTTTCCCACAATATCCACAAGGGACACGGAAACGGAGGCCGAGCCTCTTTGTGAGGAACTTCTCTATTGGCCTCGTCCAACCTGACCACCCCTTCGCGAGGTTCCTCTTGCCATTCTCGGAAGTCTCACTCCTCCGATTCCCCTTCCAGATTTGGGAGGGTTACCTTTATCACCTTGTCCTGAACTACTTCCAGGAAATTCTCTTTTCTTCACTTGAAAATTTCTAACTTGGAGTCTCGCATTTTCAACTCGTAATGTTTTTTCCACCGCCTCACTAAATGCATTAATCTGGGCTACCGTCAGATCCTTCTGAATTTCCACATTTAGCCCCTGAATAAATCGCCGCACCCTCCTTTGCTCAGTTACAATAAATTCAGGGGCGAACTTAGACAGTCTAGTAAATTGGCTCTTATACTCGGCCACAGTTTGAGTTCCCTGGCGGAGCCTAATGAACTCGTCCTCCTTCTTTTCCTGAACTAAGGGTAGAAAATACTTAGCGTTAAACTCTCTCATGAAGTTTATCCGCGTCCTTGGCATTTGCTCTCTTTTTCACTTTGTTCGAATCACGTTCCACCAAGAACGGAGAGGAGGCAGCAAAAGTAACTTGTCTGTCCTCCGTATAGTATAAAGCCGCAAATATGTCTATCATATTCTCCAACCACCTTTCAGTCATATCTGGATCTGGTCCTCCAAGGAATTTTGGTAGGGAGAACTTTTGGAATCTTTCGAGGGCTCTATCCTTACCCTCCATGTGATTGCCAGGGTTTCCAGATTACTGCACAGGATGTTGGCCTTGGTGTTCCACTACGTGGCCCAACAGATCAGTCATTCGCTGAATAGCAGCGGCTACTTGAGCATTAGGGTCGACCCTAAGTTCAGGGTTTGGTTCAGGCGTGGGTTCCCGATTACCTCCTTCAGTCGAGGGTTGCCTAATTTCGCGACCGTGGTCTCGTCCACTACGAGTACCCTTCATTGATTTGCCCAATTTAGGGTCGAAACACAAATATGATATCAAAGCAAAATATAGATATGTACAAATGAACACATAACAAAAAAATAGACACCAAATAACAGCATTTATACATATGACACACAGATGTATCAAACAAGTCATACAGTAGCAGTCAGTCAAATATATACAAAAGCAATCCCAGAAAAATAGTGAGGTCAACCAAAAGTACAATATACAACCTAGGTCCAAAAGTGCAAAACAGCTAACTAAGAACTTTCCCTAGGTACCCCTCGCACGGGATCACAACATGGCCCAAAGAACTCTAACCTAGTTTTCAACTGAGCCAACCGACTCCTCCCCAGAGCTAGAGCTAGGGGCGTCTCCCTCTCTTGGAGTTCCGTCGCCCGGAACTCCTCCTTGCACATTAGCGCCAATCACTTCCTGGATTAGCGCCTCACACTCGTTTATAATACCTCCGGACCGGTTCCTAACCTCCCGGACCACCCTAGTAAGACGGTCGTTGGCTACATGTAACTGCTTTCTAAGAGCATTCGTCTGCTCTTGCTCCATGGCTATGTCCCCCTAGAGCTCCCGAATCCGATCCGCTTGCATTCTCATGATGCCCCTCACACGTAGCATCTCAGTGTGATCTTTGGCGGCGGCATGCCTGAGCCTCCTCCTCTCATCTAATGCTGCCACAACCATATGGTCAATGTAGGAGTAATTCTGGCAACGGCTACGGCGCCTAGTCCGACTGGCCGTACTCCAGTGCTGAATCGGTCCTCTGGGCCTCTCCTCGTAATCGATGATACGAAAAAGCCTCCGAAACAGCTCACCTCCGCTCCCACTAGCTTCGTCCATGACTTATAAGGATATTCATAGTTTACAACTAAGACAGCATAATATCACTTAAACATATCCTAACAATCCCCGAAGGTTCTAAGAATCAGGTTTCAGGTTCGCCCAAGTTATTTCTAACCTAGGCTCTGATACCAACTGTGATAGCCCCACCTTCCTCTAGGGCGTACCCTAAGGGTTAGGGGACTATCTGACCAACTCTCGTCAGGACTACTAAGCTAAACACACAATAATCAAATCATATAATGCAATCGTACGTCGAACCTACACTTCAACGAGCACGGAACGATTCCAATCAAGTACAAGTAAACTTTATATAACATTAGAAATGTACAATATCAACCAAACATACCATATAGACATGACCAAACTTTTATATACACACGTTGGTCACTTTACATTCAAAAGGAAACATTGGATTAAGATACATTTAAGGTTTTCCAACTACAGAGGAACTATACAAAAGAATATCTATACTAACTCGACTCTTTCTCTCTTCCAAAAATCATGATTTTCATAGTAGTAATCCTGTAAGAAAAAAAATAACCGGGGGGGGGTGAGATTTCGCTCAATGAGGTACCGATAGGTCATGCAATCAGGAATCACAAAAGTACACTTAAACAATCACATAGACTTCATTTCCCTACCAAGGAGTACCACATTTAACATGGAGTAAAAGGATACAGATGGTACTCAAGTACCAATTTCCCCTTATCACCACTTATCCGAACCCGTTGACCCTCCGTCAACGTTTGAAAGTGACCACGACTGTAGACTCCACTTTACACCATATTCCGTCCACCATACACACCCCTTACCGAGCTTGAACACCTCACAGTAACAGTAGGGTAATACTTGAGTAAACCACAAGGTCGAGGAGGTGGTACTCCACTCGACAAACAGTAAATCCATGGTTCGTTATCTAATCGATCAGGCTCTTGCCGGCTCGACTCGAGTAACGACCATTAAGGTTTGAGCTCAGAGACCACAGTAAAGTCATTGGATACAAGTCTCCAAACGACATCAACCCATGCACAAGTACAGATTCACAGTGACACAGTAAACAATCACATGGATAAGAGAACGAGAGTGATAAAGTACACTCTCGTCTCATACAGTATAAACAGAGTTCACAGTCATTCAGTCCAAAGATTCAAGTACAAATAACCAATTAAGCATTAATCATGCAATGGTACACTCACCATTCAAACAAAGTACGTTCACAAATTTCCGTCTGACGTACGCCTTGGATCACCGGCACGTCCTATAACAATAAAAAACACAATTGAGACTTGGGCACGAGTCGTATACCTCTTCAATGAACTACTAATACAAGACCAAATATAGCTTGAAATAGAAAATACATAACATTTAAGGCTAAAAATATAAACAAACCCCAAAACCTTTCATTTCTACCCAACCTCAACCTAAACTCAAAGGAACCCAATATCCTCAACATTTGGATAGCATTTCCCTTAAATTTCATATTTGTCCATCCTACAAACAATCACCAACATGCATCCAACACAACCACAAGTACACCTAAATTTATAGGCTATTCACACACCTTATTAGGGTTACAATAACCTTCAATCTTAGCCAATCAAGGGCTCTACAACCAACCATAGTAAACCCCTAATTAGAAGCCCTAAAACTGAAATTTTCTGCACAAACCGAAATTTTCCGCAAACAACCACAACCAACACACAAAAGCTCCATTTTACACAATAAAAACTATCATTCCATAGTCAACCATTAATCATCATATAAGAACAGAAAAAATCACCAATAAATCTGAAATTTATCAAAACTCTACTTTAAACCATGAAATCTTCCACAAAACAACATACTTAGCACTATAAGACCACTAATTTACCATTATTACAAACAAAGAAGGAGTTTTCTAAGCAAAGTACCTTGAAACCTCAAGAAAAATAGTAGCTTAGGGTTTGCTCTTCCAAAAACACTCCACCACAAGTTTTAATCTACCCTAAAGAACAACTTATATGGAGTGGTTTGTGATTGGTTGGTTAAAACTCAAGATTGAGCTTGGAAAGAGGTTGAAGATGAACTTTCTCCTCTTGGTTTTTCTTCCTCTTTGCTCGGCCAAGACAATGAAATGGAGACAAATTGTGGTCAAAATTGATGTTTTAGTAAAGTAAAGAAAGGTGGTCAAAGTCCAACTTCAAGTAGTAATGCGACACGTGGCGTCATTAAGGGTTATTCCTATTTCTTGCTTACCAATGGTTAAATACCTAGCCTAACCTATAATTATCTCCTAATACCTGGTAAAATAATATCCATTAATATAGAACTTGACTTAGTCGACAAAAATTTATCGCACTTAACGTACTAGCGGGTCCCACATCCAATATACACTCCTAATATCTCATGAACTAACTTATACTAGAAAATGATTCAAAAACTATATTTACTTATTAAAATATTTAGAAAAATTAATAGAATAAGAAATATAGAAAACGTGTGCAAAGAAATAAAATAATGCCTAGAAATAAAAAAAATTTTCGGGTTCTCACACTTTACTTGTACTTGAAATCTGTGACTTGAATGACTGTTGATTTCTGGTTTATTCTGGATTAGACAAGGGTGTACTTTATCACGCTCGCTCTCTCTTTCTTATTTGACTGTTTACTGTATAACTGGAATCTCTTGGTTGTACCTTGATCTGATGTCGTTTGATGTGTATCCAACGATCTTTCCTATTAAATTTGAGTTCAACCCTCATTGGTAGTCAATTGAATCAAGTTAGCAAGGGCTTGGTTCAAGGAAAATTGACAAGCCATGGAGATTGTTTATGGAAAATTTTTTGGGTATTGGAGACTTTGGATTTCCGGTATACTCGAATATTCTTTGGTGTTCGGGTTCGGTAAGGGTATGTGTGGTGGATGGAATTTGGAGTAAAGTAAGGTCTACAGTCATGTTTGTTCTTTAAGTGTTGACAGAGAGTCAATGAGTTTGGGATCAAATACTGCAAAAGAGGAAATGGGCTCTTAAGAGCCGTCTGTATCCTTTTACTCTCTGTTTATGTGTGGTGTTCATTCTTATTTATTTGATGGCTATAATTGGATTGAATACAATTTGTACTTTTGTGATTCTTGAATACTTGACGTGTTTGGTACCTCATTGGGCGAAAGCTCACCCCGTTGTTTTTGTTTTCCTTACCAGGGAACAATATTTTGGAACTGTGATGTTTTTGAAGAGAGAGTCGAGTTAGTATAGATATTCTTTTGTATAGCTTCTCTGTAGTTGAAAATCCTAATTGTATTTTGACCAAATGTCACTTTTGACTTGTAAAGTTACCAATGTGTGTATATAAGTTGTTAATCATGTTTCTTCGGCATATTTGTTGGGAATGTACATTCTCTAGGTTTATATAAGGTTTACCTGTATCTGTTTGGGAATTGGTTGAGCGTGGAGTTTGAACGAGAGAAGGAAAAAAATTTGGTGGGAAAACTGTTTAGGGATCCTGGCCTTATATCCGGCCAGTTCTTGGCAGGATACCTGGCCGGATTAGCAGGGGAAATTGAAAAAAAATGGTGTTGCTCACTGCCTCGAATCCGGTCGGCAATCCGGCCGGATATCCCGCCAAATCTTGGCTGGATTGTTTTCGTTTTCATTTTCGTTTTCGTTTCTTCGTTCTTCATTTTTGTTGAGCGTTTGATCGCAGTATTATCGCTCGAAATGGTTTGGCATTCGTGTGCTCGACTTAGTAGTTCTGGCAAGAGATGGGCAGGCAGTTCGCTAACCCTTAGGGTACGCCCTAGGGTAAGGTGGGGCTGTCATAGTTGGTATCAGAGCCTAGATTAGAAAAGATTTGGACGAACTGGAAATTTGATTTTTCAGGAATTTCATGTGATATGTTAGGTGTGCCCTTTTGTATGATTAACCCTGTTTAAGTTATGAACTGTGCTTATCCTTGTAAGGTATGGACAGAGCTAGTGGAAGTGGAGGTGAGCTGTCTAGGAGGCGCTTCGCGTCATCGATTACGAGGAGAGGCCTGAAGGACTGATCCGGTGATGTAGTACTGATAGTCGGACTCGGACGATGTAGTCGTTGCCAGAATTACTCTTATATAGACCATGTGGTAGTGGCGGTCCTTGACAAGAGGAGAAGGCTTAGGCGTGCCATCGCTAGGACCAAAACGGAGATGATGAGGTTGAGGGGTGTCATGCGAATGCAAACGAACCGGATTTGTGAGCTCTAAGGGGACGTAGCTATGGAGCAAGAGAGAACAAATGCTCTTAGAGAGCAGTTGCAAGTGGCTAATGACCGCCTTTCGAGGGTGGTCGGGGAGGTTAGAGATCAGTCTGGAGGTGTCATAGATCAGTGCGAGGCACTAATTCAGGGAGTGATTGGCGTTAACGCACAAGTGGAGATTCCAGGCGACAGAGCACCTGGAGAGGGGAACACACCTAGTTCTAGTCATGGGGGAGAGTCCGTTGGCTCAGTTGGGGGACTAGGTTAGAGCTCCTTTGAGCTATGTTCTGATCCCGTGTTAGGGTAGTTAGGGGAAAGCTCTTAGTTAGATGCTTTTGTACTTTTGATCTAGTTTTATATAGTACTTTTGATGACCCTAATACTTTCATGGGACCTCTTTTGTTTATATCTGACTGACTGTTATTGTGTGACTTGTTTGATACAGTTGTGTTATATGTAATTACTTTTGATTGAGTATAGTTGTGTGATACACTTAAGTGTCCTTTATTTGTATTTACTTCTTGTCGCTTGCTCATGCATTATATTTCTCTTTAAAATATCATTTTTGTGTTTCTACCCTAGATTGGTTAAACCAATAGAAGATACCTGTAGTGGACGTGGCCGTGGACGCAGAATTAGACAACTCTCGAATGAAAGAGGGTAATCGGGAACCAATACCTGAACCTAGGGTCGATTCTAATGCTTAGGTAGCCGCCTGCTATCCAGTGGTATGACCGATCTGTTAGCCCATGTAGTGGAACACCAGGGCCAAAACCCTATTTCTCAACCAGGAAACCCTGGTAACCATGTAGAGGGCGAGGATAGAGCTCTCGAAAGATTTCAGAAGTTCTCCCCACCAAATTCCTTGGAGGGCCAGAACCAAGATATGGCCGAGAGGTGGTTGGAGAAGATGGTTGACATTTTCGTTGCATTGCATTATACGGAGAAGAGACAAGTGTGTGACGCCCCCACTTCTCCCTACGACGAACCCAGTGGTATCCACGGAACGCCTGTCTAACTCTCATTAGGACTCGATACAAATCAAATTTAAACTTAACAATACACCACCAAGAATAAAAGCCAAAATAAAGAAAAAGACACTTCCTTATATAATATTCGCATCTTACATCACAAGTTACCAAATGTACATCAACTTTCCTTAAAATACAACTACTAGAAGTCGACTAATCAATTACAGCCCAAGATTTTTATTAAACTAATCAAGTCGGCCTTTTTTCAAAATTCTTTCCATTCCGAGCCCCTGTTAAGGAAAACAAACTAATGGGGTGAGCGAATGCTCGTGAGACCAAGAAACATACATGCAAACACGTAGTCCAAGTAGCAAGAACATTTATACAGTAAGTAGAACTGTAAAGTTCGAGTAATTAACATTTCAAGTAGGAATAGTAAGCAGAAACAATTCCAGGATACTGTAACTCTCAGGAGCTAAATTCCACTTAGCCGAGTCAAGGTCTTGATCAAATTCCATGTTGACACTCCGTCAACCACATAAGTATCAAATTCGTAGAAACACCACTTTCCTCAAATCCCGTCACCGTTACACCCTCTTACCAGGCCCGCTCATCAAGATTTTGATATTATTCGAGTATATCGTGGCAATACTACGCGAGTATGCCAAGCAAGATCTCTCCAATAGATCAAGCTTCGTATTTGCTCATGGTTTACTAAGCTTCTCGACCAAACCATGCTGGCTCGATTCGCAAAGTTAGCCAACGAGTTGGGCATCCCTCGAATATAAACATAAGTCGAGGAGATTCACTCCACTCGACAACACAACATACACAACGATTACGAGTATAATAGTCGATGAGATTCACTCCAATCGACTTTAAAACCAAGTTTTAATACAAGTTGAGTTCGAGTAATCACGTAACGAGTTAAGTAGCAAGTTGAGCAAAGGAGAGCGAGTGTGATAAAGTACACACTCATCTCATCAAATGATATTCACATATATAAGCAAGGTAAATCAAATAAACTGAATAATTCAAGCACTTGACACTTACCGATTCAAAATAAGTGAGTAAACAAAGTTTTAGGTGTTTGCACCGAGATTTCTTTTGAAATCTCCTTGAGCACCTGAAGAAATAGTAACTAAACATCACTCACATATACTCACGACCACGTAACATACAAGGAAGAAAGTATACTCGCTTAAAAATTTAAGACAATGTCTTAGAAGAACTTTAATTCCCTAAAAAATCGAGATTCAAAAGTGAGGAACTAAAGTCATAAGAGAAACTTATAACATTCATGAAACCAAGTTCAAAACAATCCATCAATATCGAAGAAAGTGAAAAGTTCTCAAAAGTCCTTTTCCCACGCAATTAGAAATTTTCAGCTTTGCGCGACGATCTTTGGAAAATCAGATCTTGAGTTTAGTATGTCAAAAAATAGAAAAATTTATACCTTTGGAAACTAAATTCAGGGTACAAAAAGTTCCTAGAATACACTTTTCCAAGATTCTAGAATGAAGGCATTCATTTTTCAGCTCAAAGTTTCTGATTCAAGAAGGTAAGACAGAACCAGTCTGGTTTTCGGTGATGTTTGGAAATTTGGCAAAATTCACAGAAAGAGTGAATCAGCCTTTGAAATTTTGTAACATAATGAGAGTTCCATACAAAGTTTCAAACACAACAAACGGAACTAAGTTCAGAGTCTTGAGCATCAATATATAACAGTTTAAAGTCGGTTGATTTTCACGGCCAGTTCAGTAAATTTCCAGATTTGAAGAGCAATTTTTGGGCACTATTTGAGTATTGAAATGGTATTGAAATTACACCAAATTTGGTATACTTAAACTTTCATATATGAATAACTTCCCTATCAAAATGTAGGTAAAAACTCGTACGGGAAGGCAGTTAACAAAATGACCAATGTTTGGGAAATTTTCAAAACTAATCTGCCAACTCGACCCTTTCTTTCTTTTCAAAAGTTTGGTACAATGAAATCAGCCCCAACTTGCTCCATTTTTGAGACAAAGGCTCTAGAAATATTTAATGAGCAATTTATGGTTAATTGACATCAAAATTTTTGAACCAACATATCCCAAAACAAACCTGACCATTTGGCCAGCAAGAAGGAAAAAACTTTCCAGTTTCCAGCTTTGTTGCACTTTTGAAATCAGACCACATCTCACTCAATACAAGCTCAAATTAAGAATGGTTTATGGAGTTGGAAACTAGGTTCAAAATTCCACAATTAATCAGAAGGAATCATTTTAAAAATCTTTTCACAAGTGAGAGAAATTCGAGCCACAAAATGCAGCTTCTCAGTTCCTCTCGGATAGACAGTCATAGCATGACAACCAATTTTGTCAAATCACTATGGTTTACTCAAGATGAATTAGCAAGTGATTTTTATACCGTTAGAAAGTTATGAATGTCTAGTTTTGAATGCCGCAAACGACACTCAAGTTTGACTTTTGTACAAAGAGATATGTACGAATAAAGGACTACTGTTCAGCTGCCCTGATCACCATTTCCAGATTTCTTCCATTTTGGAAAACTCTGGTTTTGTGCAACCAAATGAAATGATTTTCGAAAGGCACTTTGTACACACAATATATAACATATATCCATCAATTTCATAGTCAACCAAGCATCAAAATTTCGAAAATAATATAGAACAACATGGCTAGAAATTTGGCCAGCTTACTCTCCACAAGTTTTCCAACTTTCTCTCCACTTTCTAACGTAATCATCTCATACAACATATAAACAACCATAATAAAAAAATTACAACTCAAGTCAGCTACCTATAATCCACCTCAAGATCGCTAGCCTAGAGATTAAAGCAAGATAAATGGTTTTCCTCAAGTCCTCTAACCTATTTCTTGCTTAGGGTTGTAAACCCATGCAAAACTAACCATGATTCTTGAAGAAAATGGAAAGATTAGAAGAGTTAAAGGGTTACCTCTAACCCTAGATGAAAAATCAGATTTCTCCATCAAAATTACCCCAAGAAAACCCACAAAATGTTGTCTTTCTCCAAACTAGAACTAATCTCCAAAGGTTTTGTGAGTTGGGTGAAGATTTTCAAGTGAAATGGAAGCAAAAGTTTAGAGCTTTCTCTTCTCTTTTCTTTATTTTCTTGGTCGGCTGAAAGAGTGAGGTGAGGGAGGGTTTCTTGGGTCTAAATTTTGTGGAGGGATTGTGTTCAACAAGCTAAGTTAAAGGTGTGCAAAATTCAACTCTCAAATAGTTGCGAATAATGTGCACTACCACTTTTCTCTCTTGTTTGTTGCACTTGTGTACTAAACCTCCAAGATAACTCCTCTAACACTTTAATTACTCATACTTACGAGTCTAATATTAAAACCTTAAATCTCCAATTAGTCATACTGACACGACTTACGAGAACTTTTGACGCGCACGATAAAGTGAAATTTAAGGGTAATTTACGCAACTAAAATATAATTAACTAACTCTAGGACAAATAACTTATAAAATGACTAAATTAAGAATAAAAATAGTAGTTCTCAAATCTCCAAGATCATTGCACTCTCTGATCGAATATTGTCTCGAAAAACGTGTATTTGCTATTTCTTACTAAACGAGTCTTCGAAAAATTAAATTTCCTAACGGGACGTTTTTAAAATATAAGTGAGACCTTATTCCATATAAATGAATTTAAAATGGTTGAAATAAATTATTCGGAGAAGACAGTTGAATAATTAAGTAAATATGCCAATAAAATAAGATAAAATAAGAAAATTTTCGGGTCCTCAAGGTGACTTTTGCTGTCTTTCAGTTGGAGGGGGCAGCCCGTTCTTGGTAGAATGTGATCCGAATGAAATGGGAGAGAGAGCAAACACCGAAGACATGGGTAAATTTCATGAGCGAATTTAATACAAAGTTTTTTCCCTGCTCTAATTCAAGAAAAGAAGAAAGATGAGTTCACTCGGTTTCGCTAGGGAACTCAGACTGTAGCTGAATATGAGAGCCAATTTACTCGGTTGTCCAAATTTGCTCCCGAACTAATTATGACCGAGCAAAAAAGGAAAAGTCGTTTTGTTCAGGGTTTGTTGAGATTCAAAAGGGCCTAGCCGTAGCCCAAATCAATGCTTTTAGCGATGCGGTGGAGAAAGCTCAACGAGTTGAAAGCGCCAAGCTACAAGTTAGAACCTTCTAAGCAAAGAAACGGGGATTTCTTGGAAGTAACTCTGGGCAAGGATATAAGAGTACCCCTCCTAAATTTGGAATGGGCACTGGAGGAGCAAGACTTCCGGGGGTGTCAAGGGGAGCCCCATCGAGAGGGGGGTCAAGTTGGGCGAGGACAGCAAAGGGGTGGCTCCCAGGGAGGTTCGGCTTCTGCATCCCGTGGTCCCTGCGGATATTGTGGGAAACCGAACCACACGGAAGACAATTGCTGGAGGAAGGAAAGGAAATGTTTGCGATGTGGGAGTGCAAACCACCAAATTGCTACTTGTCCGGTTCCACCACGAGAAGGGAGTAGGAGCCAGCAACCGATTAAAGACCAATCTTGGACAATTTAAGGTGGAAGGGGCTAGACCAAAAGTGCCGACTCGGGTATACTCTCTAGAGTCACAGCAAGTTCCCGATTCTTCTGAGGTCGTAGAAAGTACGATCCCTGTATTCCACCATTTAGCGAAAGTTTTAATAGATTCCGGTGCTACTCATTCCTTTGTTAACCCCAATTTTATGTGTGGAATTGATATGAAACCTGCTAGTTTACCGTATGATCTAGAAGTTAGTACACCTGCGGGTGACTACCGTTTGATCACTAGTATGGTTTATAAAAATTACAAGATTTGGGTAGGAGAGAGAAAACTGTTAGGGGATCTAATAAACTTGGCCATTAAGGGGTACGATGTAATTTTGGGTATAGACTGGTTAGATCGATATGATGCCCAACTAGATTATAAGAGGAAATTGGTAGAGTTTCGTATTCCTGAGGAGATGACTTTAAGGTTAGATGTAAAGGGTAGGTTAGTCTCTACTACACTGATCTCAGATATTCGGGTTAGGAATCTACTCAGTAGAGAGGTGCAAGGTTTCTTAGTTTTTCTAATCAATACCCCTACCAATAAGCTAAAGGTGTAGGCACCAAAATTTCATTTATTTTATTCAATTTTAGCTTTATTCTTGTTTTATTTTTATTTTAATTGATTAAATGATAGTTAATGTCATTTTGTTTATTTTTTATAAATTAGGTTCATTATTTTAAGGTATTTTTACATTAAAAGGGAAAATTTTCACAAAAGTTCAAAATTTGTATTTAATCTTTTTAGATTCAATTTCTTTTTTAAGATAAATGAAAATCGTGCAACAAGAATTAACATTTTATTTATTTATTTATTTATTTTGTTTACCTAAATTATTTTTGGAAAATATATAATAAATAAATGAAAAAAGAAGACAAGTGCACTAGGGATAGTAGTCAAGTGGGGCACATGCAATAGGGACAAGTGTCCCTTTATT
This sequence comes from Coffea humblotiana, assembly GCA_023065735.1. Classification (NCBI taxonomy): domain Eukaryota; kingdom Viridiplantae; phylum Streptophyta; class Magnoliopsida; order Gentianales; family Rubiaceae; genus Coffea; species Coffea humblotiana. The sequence continues at coordinate 23,037,312 of CM041211.1, forward strand.
TTTTTGACAATACAACACCTAGAAGGTGAGGTGTTAGGACACTTGAGAAACTTAGAAAAAACAAAAAAAAAGAAGAAGAAGGCTTTGGTGGCTAGGGTTGAAGGGAGCAAGAAAAGAGAACCAAGAGGAGGTGTGAGAAAAAGGAAGGAAAAAGCAAGAGGAACCGAGAGAGGTGGTTGGTTGAAAAAAAAAAGAGAGGAAACCAAGCAAGAAAGGGCAAGGGGGAAGGTTTCTGGAGAGGAAAAAGGGAGAAACGAAAAAGCCAAACGTGAGAGAGAGAGCTGGGGGTGTGACGACCCCACCTCTCCCTAGGGCGTACCCCAGGGTTTAGTAGACCGCCTGCCCAACTCTCGCCAGGGCTCACTCACTCACGTCAAGAAAATAAGGTGCAACCTCAAGAATAAAAGAAATAAGAGTTCCCAAATTTGGAACGTACAAATACATTCATTTCTATCTTAAACATCCATACAATCCCAAATATAACAAAAGATTTAAGTTTTCAATACATTCAACCCTAATTGAGCAACTAGTGCGAGTACAATCGTAAAATTTTCAAAAAACTAGACTATACTAGCCTGTACCAGTCTCATGCCTCGCTCGTATCCCCTGTAAAGAAAACAAATGGCGTGGAATGAGCTAAAAGCCCAGTGAGGTTCCAAATAGCAAGTTGGCCATTATTTAAAAGTACAAGTCTCAACGTAGCAAAATAGTGAGTATAACAAGTTCATAAAAGTGAGCAATAACACTTCAACTAACAAATCTCAAAATGAGCGAGTGTAAAGTTTTTCAAAAGAAACAATAACTCGATAAGTAATAATCATCTCAAAGTATAAGCATACGGATAGCTCTCAAGAGCCAAGTTCCCATTGCCTTACCAGACCTTGATCAAATAGTAGTTGACACTCCGTCAACTTTCAATTAAAGTAACCAGTCCAATAGAGCACCACTTAACTACAATCTTCGTCCACCATCCAACCCCCTTACCGGTCCCGAACACCACTAAACACTGGTGGTAATACTCTAGCATACCGATTAGTCAAGAAGATAACACTCCACTCGACAACATTAGATACCCATGGTTCGTTATCTAATCGACCAAACCCTTGCCGGCTCGACTCGATTAACTAGCCTGTGGGATTTGGGTCCCCAAGAAATCGATGAGATAACATCTTCAATCGACTGAATCAAGATAAAAGTATTGAGACAGGAATGAGAGGCACCTCCCACTCGAATTGAGTGTGGTACATGCTGCCGCTCAACACTTACAAGTCAAGTACAAGTATATCAAGTCAATTACAATAATAAACAAGTATATATCACATTAGAGCAAGTGTGATAAAGTACACCCATACCCGACCAAACCAATCAAATATCAAGTGTTTAAATCAAGTATCATGTTCAATCATGTGTTTGGAAGCACTCACCAAAGATTTAGTGATTGTCAAAATCACGCTCAGGTGTAACTCCTTGATTGGAGTCCAAATCTGCGATACAATATCATTTAAAAGCTGGAAATCAACTAGGGTTCGAAACATAGGAGTCTTGCTTCAAGAAGATCAAGTAAATGAAACTCATTTATATATGATTCATGTTACGTATCAAACTCTAAAAAATTCATACTCGCTCTTTTGGTGTTGCTAAAGAAGCAACTAAAACTTTAGAATTCGCATTTGAGTTTAAAAGACGAGGAAAACATATTCCGAATGGTCACTACTTTCATTTTTCCAAGGGTACGAGTTTCGGCCAAATTTCAGCTTATATATCTCTACGAAAGAAGACTCGAATACCATAGATAATCCAACTTCAATTCGACCTCAAATCTTTGCTCAAGTCGCGAGTACACACGCCTAACCTTCAAGTGAAAATTTGGGCGGCATGCCCTTTCTATTTAGCTAGTTTCCAGCCATTTATGGCTTCATTATTTTCTTCAACTCAGCCAAAATTCACACATAAGCAATCTTAACACAATAGCCCTTCAACTAGGCTCAATGTCATCCAAATACAAGGCAATTCTAGCAATACAACTATCAAAATCAAAGTTGGAACTAGTATTAAAGAAGAATAACTAAGTAACAGGTTTGACATCTTCTGGCGTTTTGGTCACAGCTGAATCTACACTTATCGGATTGGGGTACTCTTTATGGCGTTTGAAGTTAAGACAGAGATCTACATTTCTTATGAAGACGTGCATTTTCAAGGTCAAAATGTGAAATCTCAGAGAAAACAGAAAGCTGCCCGCGAAATAGGCTTTTGGCAGTCAGGGGTAGTTTAGTCATTTCACACTCTACAGTGCTTAGATTAAGCTAAATTTTGCAGGTAGATAGTTAACTCCATTCCCTACAACTTTCATGTTTTGAGTAAGACCTGATTCGGCCTCTATCATGGATGAATATGCAAGTCAGAAACAGGGCAGATTTATCATCAAAGCTGGAAATTCACATCTACTCTAAAAATTTATATTCTAACTCAATACTATTAAGTCCTATATCATCAAAACCATCAACTACTAGCTCAATACCATCAATTACTAGGTAGACAACCATAATCAAGGCTGAAAATGTAAACCCTAGCTAACCCTTCCATGGTAACATCCAAAACTGAATCATTAACCATAATAAGCCAAGAACATAAGTTTTTATCCAAATTTAAACAAGATTAAGGAAGAGAAAAGGAAAGGAAATCATGATACCTTCCAAAAATTGCTTGTAAGTGAAAACCACACTCCTTTCTTCCAAAACTTTTACCACACAAAGCTTTCCAACCACCAAAAGAGAAGTTTAATTGGTTTAGTTTTGTGGATTTCAATCAAACAAGGCAAAATCTAAGGTTGGAGTTAAAAGTTTCTCTCTTGTTTTTCCTCTCCTAAGTTCGGCCAAGATGGAACAAAAATGGAAGAAAATGGAGCCAAGAAGAAGATAAGAAGGAAAGAAAAATGCTTGGTCAAAATTTCCTATGCTTCCGACAAGTGTCACCACAAGAATAATTCTCATTTTTCTTTCTTTTCTCTCTTTTTCTTGGTCCAAAATTTTGAATGGATTGAGAATATTTTGGGGCTGATTTTACTCAATTAATAACAAGGAGATTAAGCTAATAAAGTAGTGTTCAAGTGGTGCACTCAATCAATAGCAAACGGTGCACGTCGGTTCGAGCCATTTTTCCCTAACTAGCGCGTACTAGTGTTTTCACTTATTATTAGCACTTCTAATCACACACTCTTTCTTACCTAATACTCATTCTTATTCACCAAATTTAGTACACACACCTCACCAAGTGATCGCACTACCAAAATGCACCAAAAACACACCAAAAACCCTAGTATGTACAAAAAACCCTAACTTATGCCATTCCTTTAGAAAAATCATAACTTGAGTTATAAATATAAAAATTCATACAACTTGGCCTGTTAAAAACTAGATTTCAAATACTAATAATCTTTAGCAGACACCTCAAAAAGATTTAGTTCATAAGTTGGTTCAAATTGAGCCATAAACTACTACAACATTCCTATGTTTACTTGTGCAGGGCAGAATTTTCAGTCAAATTTGCCAATTTCCTAGAATTTATAGAAATTGAATCAAACTCTGAATTTTACATCGTAGGAAGCTCTATGTGTTTAGTTTCAAACGCAATAAACAGAACTCAATTCTGACTTTCCTATACGAAGTTATAGGTAATTTCCCAAAGCTGCGTAGAGCCTCCTGCTAAAATTTCTAGATTTTCTAACAACTTGAGATTATGAAACTTTTCCTAACAAAATTCACTCCCTTGACTCAAATTCAACCATTAAAACAACCAAGAATTTAAGGCAAGTAAGTTCAACTAAGAGCTATAAAGACAAGTAAAACTTCAGGCTCTTACAGGGGGTGACGGGCTGGAGGAGAGAAAAGATTGGAAAAGAGAGGTAACGGCTAAGAGGTGAAGGCTTAGGGGGTTGAACAAGAAAGAAAAGTGGTGGTTGAGCTAGAAAAGAAGAGGTTTTCGGAGGGGATGGTAGAAAGAGGAGCTAGAGGAGATTCTGGAAGCTGGTGAGAAAGAAAAGAGGGTTTCAGCTGAGGAAAAAGGAGAGCTTGGAAGGAAGAAAAATCTGGAACTAAAAGAGAGAGAAGAAAGCTTCGGGCTGAGGGAGATCAGAAAGAAAACTAGAAAAAAAGGTTTTTGCGGTGGAGAGGAGAGAAAGCTGGGAGGCGGAAGAAGAAAAGAAAAAACTAGAAAGGAGGTTTGGGATAGAGGAAACAAGGAGCTAGGGGGAAAGGAAGGAAAAGGGGTTCGTGGCTGAGAAAGGAGAGCTTAGGAGCTGAAGGAAAAAAAAGAATCGAGGAAAAAACCAGAAGAAAGCTTCGGGGGAGTAGGGGAAGGAAAAAAGGAAAGAGAGGAAAAAGAAAGGAGGGAAGAGTTTCGGCAGAGGAGGAAACAAGAGAGGGAGAGAGACAATGGAAAAACACAACAAGAACAGAGAGAAATTGAGAGAGAGGAGGAAGGAAAAATTGCAGAAAATTTCGTCACCGGACTGACGAATCAGTCTTCTTTCTCGCTTATTTTTGATCTCTATAGTGCTTAGTTTGAGGTGGTTTTTCTTCCTTCACCTTCTCTGAACATTTAGAACCAAGTTTTGTTCAGAAGTCATCCTGTAAAAACACCTCTAATGTGGCCGAATTGGAGCTCGAAATTGTGGGTTCTCTAACGCTGCGCGTTCCTGCCGCAAAATTTTCTCCGAGCCTCGTTCCAGAATCTGGTGCAATTTCTTGGAGTATTTTCACCTTCATTTTGCTTTACAAAGGTTCTGAGGTAACCATCGCTTCTCCCTTTTGTTGCTTCAACACCATTTTATAGGAATCCAAGTGCATAAGATGTGATCTTGAGTTGTTCTTGCTGCAGTTGATGTTTGATAGCCATGACTGTTTTTTATATCCGTTGAATCTTCATGTACACTAGTTAAACGTTGGCCTTTGCATCATTTGCTGCGTTTTGTTAGTCTTTGACATGTTTAAGAGAGGAAAACGAAAGAGTCATGAGCTAATCTTACAACTTTGCATCAAGAATCTTCATTTTTCTTCCTTGTTGTTTTGCCGATAGCTAGTTTGAAACCTGGGATTGCACGATCTTGCGATGGGTTTTGAATTATGTGTTTAAATCACTGTAAAGTTAATCTTTATCTCTGCAAGCTGTGTAACTCATGATCTAAAACCAGTTTTGAGGATTTGTTTGGAATAAGCAAACGGAAATATTCTATTTCTTTGTTGCTTGCAAATCCGAGAAGAAAAGGAAGAAAGGGGGGGATTTTGAGCTTTAATCTCATGTTTTTGTGCTGTTTCTCTGTTGGATTGTGATTCTTGTGGGGTTCTAGTTGATAAGGTCATGGATTCCGTTTGAGTTTGCTCGAATATTTGTGTTTATTAAGCTGCTAAGAAGATTGCAGCAAGAAAGCTTTCAAATTTGCAGAAACGTAGAAGAAAGCTTCTTGGAAAGCTTGCATGGGAACTTTCAAAAATTACATTCTAACCCCTCAATTTTTTCCTTGTTTCACTATGGCCCAAAATTTGGGAAAAATTATTCAATTTTGCCCCTTCAAAATGTCATTTCTCTTTGGTATGTCTTAATGTGATATGTGGATAGAATATTTGTGAATTTTAGGATGATATTTGAAGGTTTAATAATTTTTGATAAGTTAATAGTTTTGATTTGGATTTTTAGCAAAATTTTTGGTAATTTTGTTGTTTAAAGATAGCAAATGGGTTTTCATTTATTTTTTGTGAATTTTAACATTTGGCTTTGGTAGGCTTCATCTCAAGCCTTAATTTTATTTTATTTTAATTTAGACCCCTAATATTTATAATAATAATGATTTGACACCCCTTAAACTTCTTTAATTCTTTCAATTGGGTCTTCATTTGTTTTAATTTGTTGAATATGGGTTGTATATTTTTATTTGAATATTTTGATTGATTCAATTTCGTGTTTATTTTCATCTCATGTGATTATTTGTTAATTAAAGTGATGCCTTGACCCCTTTTTATTGTTTTGGAGGGTAAATAAGAAAATTGCATTTCATTACACAACCAATTCAAGGGAGGTACACTCTACTCCTTTATTTTTATTTTATTTGACTCTATGTGTTCCTATGTGATTTTATGTGTGTAATTGCATGCTTTTTCCTGAATGTTTTTTATTATTCTATTTGTTTACTTCATTCATTTTAATTTGTTAATTTTTGAATTTTTATTTTATTTTAATTTAATTTTGGTTATTTGAGAGGCATTTAAATGTCAAGTTGTAGTAGTTAGGTTATTATTTTGTTTCATTTCATTTTTCCCTTTAGATTGTAGTAGGGCCCTCTCTAATGTAATATTTAGGTCCCTATTTACTTTTATTTGCTTTATGTGTTTTGCATGCTTATGTGTTTATGTGTTACTCGCTTTCTTAGGGTCTTGCATCTAGATATCATGTTTATATGCTATATGCTATATGTGATGTATGTGTTCATTTGCTTTATTATACTTTACATGATTTATTTGATTGTAATAAATGCATGACGTCACCACACTAGTCCAACGCTAGTTGTGGTCCTCTTTTTCCGATTTCACACTAGTCCAACGCTAGTTGTAGCCCTCTTTTGTAACTTCTCACTAGTCCAATGCTAGCGAGAACTTATAGACATGAGTTAGTCCAACGCTAGACGCTTAGGAACCATCCAAACGTTAGATCATGTTTGTGTGTGACAAATCATTACATTTTCATGCATATTTTCTATTTTAGAGTTTCATCGTTTTTGCATGGCATTTCCCTTATATGTATATCTCTTATCCCATATTTTCCTATTTATATCCCTTACCCCTATGTACGAAGACATGACATTAGACTTGCATTTCATTTAAGAATTATAACTAGCTTAGATCATTTGCTTGATTAGATAGGAAAAACCCCTCGAATATGGGATATGGACGAGTGTGGTTTTTCTAGCCTTAGCACGCTCGTATCTCCTCTATAAAAAGGGAAATCTAGTCACGAATTATAGTTCCTCACACCCGTTATGATGCATTCCTTCAGATCATATATATTTGTATATTATTATTTTCTTAAATTTTCTTTTTTTCAAGTCTCATATTTTGCATATTCGTGACCTCTTCAAAGAGTTACTCTTGGGTATCACAATTAATGTGATTACACCACTCAAGTTTTGAAGAAACATATTAACCCTTCCGATAAACATTAGGTCTAGGGTTTACATTCATATAGTACATCCAAATGTGATAAATTTTTAAGTTAAAAATAAGAAAATTTTTGACTAAATCACACAACTAACCTTGGTTAGGTTGAAAGGGTGTCTTGGATTTTTATCCTTGCCTTCCCTTTTTTTCAAATGTGACTCCCGAACACTTTTCTTTGATTTTCGCAGATTTGGAATCGTTTAAAAAGGGTTTTCTCTATTCTTTCTTTAAAAATTCATTTTAGGTGACTTGGTACATTTTAACTCAATACCAAGTCGCGACTCCTATTTTTTCATTAAAAACCTTTTCTAAACTATTATTTTTGGGTCAAAATCATCGCACTTTTTTAAGTCCTATTTAGGCCCATTTCTTTTTCTTTATTTTCTAAAAATTAAAAACTTCTTTTTACTCAAAATAAATCAAAACTCATTTTTTTTCAAATAAAAAAATTAATCAAAATTCATTTTTCATAAACACTTTATTTTTTTATTTAAAAATGGGACGCGACAGCTTGGTGACTCCACTGAGGACCTTAGAGAGTCCGTGCACTTGACTAAGTCAACCTTTTTCTTATTTTAACCTTCTTATATATAACATTTGGAGGTTTTAGGTTGCATTTTTCTTTTTTAGCGTTTCTTGCATTTCACACGCGCAATTGTCTCGATTTCCATGTATGTGAATAATGTGTTTATCCCTTTCATTTACTTATGTGTAATCGCGCTTGCATCTTAGGGGAAGGGGGTAGCCACCCTAGAACCTTCACCCGTATTTAATGGTATTCAATCCCTCCCTTCAAATAGGGGCACTTTATACGTGCATACGTTTTATTTTATAACCCCTCATTTCTTTTTACTTTTAGTGGTTGTCACACCACTCCACCCGTTAGGATTAGAATCAATCCACTTAGACATGTGGCCGTGGCACGACGTGTGCGTAGCAATGTCCAAGGGATCACTTGAACCACCGACTCTTAGGCCTTGGAATTGATGACCCTTCGCCTTTGGTCTGAAGGTTTGGGGACCTGAAACTTTATCGAGTTTAGATGCATTAGTGAACCCAACATCATGCATCTATGTTAGAAATCGCCTAAGGTAGAGTCGACCTTATCCTAATTAAGAGCACTAGGCACGAAGGGAGGGATGCCACCCCTCTTTCCTTGTGTTTCTTTTTTTTCATCTTTTGTATCATCCAATTGCTTAACGTGTTATGTGTTATTTGTTGAACTAACATTTCCTTGTGTTCACAAACGCTAGAAAAATAAGAGATTTGGCACGATCCTCTTTTAGAATCTACCCTTTTAGATAAGTTATTGCACGTTTAAATTCCGATGTATTGCATTCGTAGGATAATAACTGCACATTATTTTAGGCCCACCCTGACATACAAAGGGCCCCTTTAGGTCATGTTTCCATTTCAAATTGCATATTTAATTGTCTTGATAAACTAGCATCATGCATCAACCTTAGAAGGGAATGCCGCATAGGGAATCCCACGTTAGGAAAAAGCCACCGTATGTCTCGGATATGTAATCTAATGAGACTTGCACGACTATATTTCTTGCACCATCCAAAGGGGTAGTGCACAAGGTAAGGTAGGATCCGATTTTTTCGAAGGTGACAGAGTAACTTTTGCACATTAGAATATGTGCCTCTAATAATAATTTTTTGGCCATTTTGTAAAAACTGGTAAAATCCTTTGCATAAAGGACCTTAAATTGAATAAATTCATGAATGACTCCTCATTATTGAGACAATAAATGAATCAAATCCAAAATCTTGATTGTAGAAGGCTCGCAGACTAATGTGTTGGCAACAAAAGTGTCAAATTAGAATTTTTTTCGATTAGGTGAGTTAGTCTACTTTTAGCAAATCATTAATGTCATTCAACTCATTTGACCAATTAGGGTTTCAATGTCAAATTTCAAATTGGGAAACCTAGTCGATTTTGAGAAAACCATCTATTGAAAGGCACCTGGAAATGGTCATCAGAAGGCCTGAACAGTGTATCTTTGATCGAACATATCTCTTTGTACAAAATTCGAAATCAAGTTCCGTTTGTGTTATTTGAAACTAGACATTCATAGTTTTAAAACGGTATAAAAACCACTTGCTAGTTCGATTTGAGTGAACTGCAGTAAAGTGATAAAATCGGCTGTTCTGTCTGCCTGTTCTATCCAAATGGAAATGAGAAGCTGTAACTTGTGGCTTGAATTTGAACTACTTGTGAACTGATTTTGGAAATGATTTCTTCTAATGAAATGTAGCTTTTGGAACCTAGTTTCCAATGCCACAAACATTCTCAATTTGAAGTTGTATTGAATGAGATATGGTCCAATTTCCAAACTGCAACAAAGCTAGAAAACTGGAAATCTTTCTTTTCTTGTTAGCTGAATGGTTAGGTTGGTTTTGGGAGCTTTTGTTTCGAAAACCTTGATATCAATTACCTCTAAACTACTTATTAAGTGTTTATGGACCCTTGGTTTCAAAATGGAATGACTTGGGACTGATTTCATACTACTAAGCTTTTGGAAAGAAAGAAAAGGGTGAGATGGCAGATTTGCTTTGGGAATTTCACGAATTTTGATTATTTTGTTAACTGCCTTCCCATGTGATTTTTCACATGAAATTTGGTAGAGATGTATTTCACATATGGAAGATTTAATGTACCAAATTTGGTGTATTTTCAATACCATTTCGATGGCCAAATGATATCTCAAATATGCCTTCTCGAATCTGGAATTTTACAGAACAGGTCATGAAATTCGACCAACTTTGAACTGATGTATCTCGATATTCAAAACTCCGAATTTAGTTTCACTTGTTGTGTTTGAAATCTTGTTTAGAACTCTTGTTTTGTTGTAAAATTTAGAGCATGATTCGCTTTCTGTGAATTTTGCCAAATTTCCAAATTTTGTCGAAAAACAAGACTGAATCTGTCTTGCTTGTTCAAAATAGCAAATTTGGGCTGAAAAATGAATGCTTTCTGTTTAGATTCTTGGAAAAGTGTCTTCTAAGAATTTTTAGTGCTCTGAACCTAGATTCCATCGGTATAAAGTTTTCTATTTGTGGACTTGCCAAGCTCAAGATATGATTTCTCAAGTATTGTCGAGTAAAACTGAAAATTTCTGATTTCTTAAGATTTGAACATTTTAAGAACTTCCAACCTCTTACCTTGATTTTTCCACTTCCTTGACTTCAAATATATCCCTATTGAACTTCTCTTGCTAAGGTATCTCTCATTTTCTCAAAATTTTACACTTTTAACAAGTGACCTCAATTGAAGAGGTCAAGACTTGTACTTGGTTTTTAGCCACCATTTTCGAATTTTCCAAGTGAAGTTTACTTGCTAGACTTGTCCATATGTTGCCTTGATTTTGTACTAGAGTTGGCAATCATACATGCATTTTAAAAGAATGATTTGAAAGGTTTCTTGTGAACTTAAGTAGTAATACTCGGAATGCTTTGGCCAAGGTTCCAAGTAAAAATGTGTTCATCTTCCTTATTCGAAAGCCAAGATTTCTATCGTCATAGTCTCCTAAGTTTACGCCTTCAATTTAATCGTTGAAAGTGAACGTTAAGTGAATCTTTTACTAAAAGAAAACTTGAGAATTTTACTCAATTTACATTTACAACTTGATGTGGTAGCTAAAGAGTTAATGAGCCGTTAGTGGCGGTTTTACTAGACTTTAACTAAATGAGTTTGGAAAATGTGAAAGCTCACTTATACTTGAAACTTGGGCATTTAACTAGGGAATTTTGACAAGAAAATAATCTTCCATCTTTCTCGATTCTGGTGCCAAAATTTAGAGATTTATTTAATCTTCAACTTGGAGAATCTTGGACATGACTTGACTTGGGTCAATGTATTCTTAGATATTTTCAAGTTCTACCCTCGTGGATTAAGTTATTAAGTGATATTTGCATTCGATTCGAACGCATCATCTCTTAAGTGAGAGTAGCGGAAATACTACTAGATCTTGGTTGAATACCTAGGTGATTTGTAATTGTACATGTCTCAAGTGATCAAGAGAATCCCGAGGAACTCGTTTGATCTTGCCTCGCTCTAGTTTTACACTCTTGATTTCGGTGAGTGCCAAGTGTATGTTAAATGCTTATGTGATTGAAATGTAAATGGCACAAGTATTATGCATGATATGTAAACTTGCCGAGGCGAGAGTGTACTTTATCGCCCTCGTCCTCTCTCTCTTTGAACTACATGGTACTTAATACCTGAATACATATGATTGATAATTGTACATGAACACGTTTAACTCGTAAACTCTGAGAGGATGCATGTACCACACCAATTCGGATGGGAGGTGCCTCTCATACCGTTTCAGTGCTGTAATATGTTCTCTGAGCGATAGTATGTACTACACCAATTTGGGTGGGAGGTACCTCTCATATCGACTGAGAACTATAAACAATTCTAATAGGTTCCCTGAGCGATAGCATGTACCACACCAATTCGAGTGGGAGGTACCTCTCATGTCGACTCAGAACCATAAACAATTCTAAATCGATTGGAGCGATGTCTCATCGACCACTTATACTTCTGTGGGGGGCACCCCAACCCATTGGCAAACCTTGTAACTCGAGCCTTGGCAAAGCAAGTGGAAATGAGCTCCTGAGAACTCCCGTATCTTTCTTCAATGTGTTTTGTGAATATTCATGAATTACTTGAATGTTATAACTTCTTGTAAAAGTTTTATTGCTACTTGAATTACATGCTTGCATGATTTTCTTGGCATCACTGAGCGTTAGCTCATCCCATTAGTTTTGTTTTTCCTTAATAGGAACCAAAATGGAAAGAATTATGGATAAGCCAATTTGATGGACTTTTGATTAGGGTTTCGAATGTAATTGTTTAGACAACTTTTGGAGACTGTATATTTTGGGGAATGTTGGTGTACTCTTGGTAAATTGTAATGTAAAATTTCAACTTATTAAGGAAGCGATCTTTTCTTTATACTTTCGACTTTTATTATTTGTTATTTATCTTAAGTTTGGATTGGAATTGTATCGAGTCCTGGCGAGAGCTAAGCAGGCGTCCCGCCAATACCCTTTGGTTCGTCTTAGGGAGAAGTGGGGGTATCACAAGACAAAGGGATGGGAATAAATATAGGAAAAGCCAAGTGTCATGAAATCAATGGAGGTTGGACTTTGACCAAACTTTCCTTCACCTTTACTAAATAAAAAATTTGACCAAATTCCTCTCATTTTTCTTCATGCTTGGCCGGCCACTTGAGAGAAAAACCAAGAGAGAAAAACTTCATTTCCAACTTCGAAAATTGCTTGAATCTTGAGTTTTAGCCAACAACTTTGCAAACCCCTCCATACAAGTATTCATTAAGAAGGTTTAGAGGTTTTGGTGGAGTGATCTTGGAGAAGCAAGCACTAAGCTTCCATCTTTATTGGAGGAACAAGGTAACCTTGGCTAGAATCTTTCCTTTTTTTTCAATTAATTGTCAACTAGTGGTTTAGAGTGGTGATTTTTGTAGTTTTATGGGAAAATTTCATGGAGAAAGTGGTGACATGGGAAATTGTAGTTTTTCGGTGAATTTTCTGCTCTTATTGGATGCTTGAGCATTTGCCATGGATTGATAGCTTTGTTATGTATAATATTGAACTTTTATATGCTAGTTTCACTTTCCTCCGAAAAATTTCAGCTTGTGTAGCTAATTTTCAGCTTAGGGTTTTGAATTTGGGGCTTTATTATGGTTGGTTTTAGAGCTCTTAATTGGCTAAGATTGAAGGGTGTTGTGACCCTAATGAATTGTGTTTAATAGCCTATGATTTGTGTGTGTGATTCCGGCTGTTTTGGATGAATGTTGTCGGTTAAGTGTAGGATGGAAAAGTATGGAATTTAAGGGGAAGTACTGTCCAATTTTTGAGTCCGTGTGATTCCTTTGAGTTGGGATGATTTTGGGTAGAAATGAAAGGCTTTGGGGTTGTATATGCCTTTAGCACCAATGGTTATTTATTTTCACTCCCAATCTATATTTTGCCTTTCATTAGTAGTTTATTGAATAGGCATATGACTCGTAAGTGTGACAGCCCCACTTTCCCCTAAGGCGAACCAAAGGTTTGGCGGACCGCCTGCCCAACTCTCGTCAGGACTACGAAGTCGAATCACATAAACCCTAGATTTCGCGCGATAGAACCCAAAGAAAACAAACACTCGGAGACTACTAAGCCGATCACGCACAACTAAAACGTTCCGAATGAAATATAACGATTAAATGTATCAATGACCACGATAACGAAAAATGAAAACAAAACTGAAAATAAACAGTGACTGCCACGTCACAATCCGGCCGGATTCCTGGCTGGATTGGAGGCAGTAGCTCAACCCAAAACTCTCCAAAATCCCCTGCAAATCCGGCCAGATATCCGGTCAATAACTGGCCGGATACTCGGCCGGATTCTGATGAACAGTTCCCGCCAGCAACTTTCTTTCCTTGCCCATACGCCACGCTCGTCCAATCGTCCAATGGTTACAAGTAGCATCTCAACAAATACACTTAATGTACTTGATTAAACACTTATAAACATATATAGAAAACTTTACAAATCAAAACGTGATACTTGATTAAAAGCAATTAGGGTTTTGGTTACAAAAGAGTGTAACAAAAGAACATTTACACTAGCTCGACCCTTTCTTCAAAATCACGGTTCAAAAGTGTTGATCCCTGTAAGGAAAACAGGATAACGGGAAGGGGGTGAGCTTACGCTCAATGAGGTACCAAAAGTACAAGTAGTCATGAATCATGGCATTTCACTTTTCAATTATGCAGTTATACACACCAGATAGGGAAATAAATAAACACTTCATGTGGAAAGGATACAGGTGGCTCTCAGGAGCCAAAGTTCTCATTGCTTCACCGGAGCTTGATCAAATAGTAGTTGACACTCCGTCAACTTTCAAACAAAGTAACCCGTCCAGTAGAGCACCACTTTAACGTCGATTCCGTCCACCAAACAACCCCCCCACCGGGCCCGAACACCTCAACAGTAACAGTGGTTAGTAATACTCGAGTATACCGGAAATTCAGAGTCTTTAATACCCAGAGATTTCCTAGAAGTGGACTACCGTGGTTCGTTATCTAATCGACCGGGCCCTTGCCGGCTCGACTCGAGTAACTAGCTCCCGGTCTTGAGCTCAAGGTCATAGAATGGTCGTTGGACTCAACCATCCAAACGACATCAACAAATACAGAGAACAGATACAGAGAACAAGTACAGACTTATACAGTATACAGGAACCAGAATAAACAGATGAGAGAAACGAGTGTGATAAAGTACACCCTCGTTTCGTACAGAGTATACTGAAGTCACAGATAATCAGGTTACAACTTGCAAGTACAGATAAATCAGATAAGCACTAATTTAAGGGAGTGATACACTCACCAGTTTAAACAATAACTTCAAACGTTTCCTCTCGAAGTACTTGGATCACCGGCACGTCCTAAACCACCAAGGTAAAACAATTGAGACTCGATTACGAGTCATATGCCTAACCAAGTAAATTACCGAACCAATACAAAAGTATAGTTTTGGAGTGAAAACGTAGTAGTTGGTCCTAAAGACATGAACGATCCAAAAACCCTTCGCTTCTACCCAAAACCATGTCTACAATGATCTACTAACTCCAAACTTAAGGTGCAAAATGAAAGTAAGAATAATTTGAGGAAACTAGGATTTTCCAGTTTTGCGCACCATCGTTTGAAAAATCATATCTCACGATTCTTAAGTCCAAAATTGATAATATTTATACCGTCGGAAAATAGACTCAAAGGGGTATAATTTCTCAGAAGACACATTTATGAGATTCAGATCACAAGTCAGTCAAATTCGAGCCTCAAGTCGCAGCTTCATCCAGTAAAAGACAGAACAGGTACGTAATTTCAGTCAACTTTGGAAAATCACCATAATTCGTACAAACATAAACAGGGTATAAAATTTTCACAGTTTATAGATCTATGAATCTAGTTTAACACGCAACAAACGGAACTCAATTCCGATATTTCTACAACAAGATATAGCCAAATTCCCAAAACTGCTCAAGGATTCCTGTGAAAAGTTTGACAGCACTTCCCTTGTTTTTCCTTTACTTTTCCAACCTAATCAACACCCAATTCTCATCTCAATTCAGCCACACCTTCACATTCAAATCATAAACCATTTAACACACTACATTAGGGTCACAATACCCTTCAATTACAACCAATTGATAGCTCTAAAACTAACCCTAATCATGCTCAAAATTAAAAACCCTAATCTGAAATTTAAGTATACAAGCTGAAAATTTCCTTTGGCAAGTGAAACTAGCACATACAAGCTCAATATTACACATAACAAATCTATCAATCCATGGTTAACCATCAATCATCACATGAGGGCAGAAATTTCACTCTAAAATCTGAAATTTACCATAAACCTACTTCAACCCTTGAACTTTCTCACAAAACCACATATTTAACAACTTTACCCCACCAATTAATAATCAATTGAAGTAGAAAGGAAGTTCTTGGCAAGATACCTTAAAACCCCCAAGAAAATTGGTAGCTTAGAGCTTTCCCTTCCAAAACCACTCCACCAACCTCTTGAAATCTCCTTAGAAGACAACTTTTATGGAGTAATTTGCAACTCTATTGGTTAAAACTCAAGATTAGAGCAAGAAATTGGAATGAAAGATGAAGGTTCTCTCTCTCTTTTGCTCTCCAATTTTCGGCCAAGAGAAGGAAATAATGGATTGATTTTTGGTCAAAATTGCTATTTTAGTAAAGGTAAGAAAGTTAGGCAAGTCCTCTTCGAATCAAATTGCGACACGTGGCACCTTTTTTATGTTTTAAGCTTATCTTCTTGCTCTCCAAGGTTAATCCATCTAAGTAACCTCTAATCATCTCCTAACACCTAGTAATTTAATCCCTTTACGTAAAACTTAACCTAATTGGCTGAATTTATCTCACTTAACGCACTAGCGGGTCCCACGTCCACCTTTTACTCCGAAAATCTCATGAACTAACTTATACTAGGAAAATGATTTAAAACCCCTATTTACTCATAAAAATATTTAGAAAATTTATAAAATAAAGAAAATATAGAAAACGGTGCAAAGGATTAAAATAATGCCTAGAAATAAAGAAAATTTTCGGGTTCTCACAGTAAGCGAGTCTCAATTGTTTTCTTGGTTGTTCGTAGGACGTACCGGTGATTTAAGGCGTGCCTCGGGAGGACACGTTTGAAATTAACTCTATTTGAACTGGTGAGTGTACCACTCACATGATTGTTGCTTCCTTTCTTTACTTGTACTTGAAAACTGTGATTTGAATAACTATGATTTCTGTTTATTCTGGATGAGACGAGGGTGTATTTTATCACGCTCGCTTTCTCTTGCTTATTTGACTATTTACTGTATTACTGGAATCTCTTGATTGTGCCTAATCTAATGTCGTTTGGATGTGTATCCAACGACCTTTCCTGTTAAATCTGAGCTCAACCTCATTGGTAGTCAATTGAATTAAGCCAGCAAGGGCTTGGTCGAGGAAAATTGATAAGCCATGGGGATTGTTTCTGGGAAATCTTTGGGTATTGGAGACTCTGGATTTTCGGTATACTCGAGTATTACCACCTCTGTTCTGTTTGGTGTTCGGACCCGGTAAGGGGTATGTATGGTGGACGGAATTTGGGGTAAAGTTGGGTCTACGGTCATGTTTGTTCTTTAAGCATTGACGGAGAGTCAACGAGTTGAGATCAAGTACTGCAAAAGAGGAAATGGGCTCTTGAGAGCTGTCTGTATCCTTTTACTCTCTGTTTATGTGTGGTGTTCATTCCTATTTATTTGATGGCTATATTTGGATTGAGTACAATTGTACTTTTGTGATTCTTGAATACTTGGCGTGTTGGTACCTCATTGGGCAAAAGCTCACCCTGTTGCTTTTGTTTTCCTTACAAGGAACAATATTTTGGAACTGTGATGTTTTTGAAGAGAGAGTCGAGCTAGTATAGATATTCTTTTGTATAGCTCCTCTATAGTTGAAAACCCTAATTGTATTTTGACCAAAAGTTACCTTTTGATTTGTAAAGTTACCAATGTGTGTACATAAGTTGTTAATCATGTTTCTTCGGCATATTTGTTGGGAATGTACATTCTCTGGGTTTATATAAAGTTTACCTGTATCTGTTTGGGAATCTGTCAAGTGCGGAGTTTGAACCGGAAAAGGAAAAACAATTGGCGGGAAAACTGTTCAGGGAATTCGGCCGTATATCCAACCAGTTCTTGGCCGGATACTTGGCCGGATTAGCAGGGGAAATCGAAAAAAATAAAGCTGTTCACTACCTGAATCCGGCCGGCAATCCGGCCAAGTCTTGGCCGGATTGTGACATGGCCGCAGCTTTTCATCTTCATTTTCGTTTTTGTGACGACCCACCTTTCCCTAGGGTGAACCCTGGGGTATCAACAGACCGCCTACCTAGCTCTCATCGGGATTCACTACAATCTTCAAATAAATTACAAATTAAACTCCAATACCACATGAAATACTCCACTAAAACAATCATGTCTCTAAAATATAAAAGAACTATTCATGCTTATATATTACATCCAAGATTTCCAATGTACTTTTACAATACTGAAAACCCAAAATAATCATAAGTTTTACACAATATAAAGCAATAACTTGAGTAACAAGTAACTTCGAAACATTAAGCAAGTAGGGAATTTAATCACAGTAAAAGGATACTGGAGCTCTCAAGAGCTAATCACGAGCGATTCCAAGCTCAGGTAGTTGACCCTCCGTCAACGTTCACAGATATCCATGTAGAACTCCACTTACTACCTCCAGCCACCATGACACCCTCTTGGATCCGTAACCAAACAAGCATGTAGGTGGTATCACTTAACAAGTATACCTAGCAAGACCCCTTATTTGGATCAAACTATAACACTTCCCAAGGTTCACCAAGTTTCTCGGACCAAACCCTTGCCGGCTCGAGTTACAAGGCTAGCCAATGGGTTGGGGCGTCCCCCCCATTCACTTTTGGGTCGATCAGATGAAGCTCCAATCGACAATATTTGGTCATAACATTGAGACGGGATGAGCGGTACCTCCCACCCTAAAAGGGCGTGATACATTCTGCCGCTCAATGCTCAGGGAAAATACTTTCATTTACATTCACATGTAACACTTATCACTTATCAAGCAAGCAATTTCATGAAAGAGAGGACAAGGGCGATAAAGTACACCCTAACCTCATTAACTAGCAAGTACGAGAAACATTTCATTTAAACACTTAACATGCACTTGACACTCACCAAAAGTCATGAGAGAGAAAAAGTGAAGCGGCTAAACGAGTTCTTCGAGATCTGTATTCACCTGAGACATGTATAATCACGATCATTCACGTGCATATTCAAGGCCAAGCAAAAATATCAAGTCGTTTTCATGTT
Organism: Coffea humblotiana; assembly: GCA_023065735.1. Taxonomy (NCBI): domain Eukaryota; kingdom Viridiplantae; phylum Streptophyta; class Magnoliopsida; order Gentianales; family Rubiaceae; genus Coffea; species Coffea humblotiana. The sequence continues at coordinate 23,055,968 of CM041211.1, forward strand.
TATTGTAAAAATAGGAAATTGGAGGTTTATGGCAGAAATCTTTAGAAAATCGTAACTTAATATTTACAAGTCCAAAATTTGCATGGTTGATACTGTTGAAAACCTAATTGAAAGGGCTAAAATTTGTTAGAAGACACCTTGATGAGATTCTATAGGGATTTTGCCCGGTTTTTCCGTCAATAGACTGCTACAATAAAATGCAGGGCAGGGAAGATTCTGTTTTTCCAACGGGGTTTGAAAAATCACCAAAAATCACAAAAAATGAGTTAGCGCCTGAAATTTACATGGTTGTAACCTTATGTGTCTAGTTTCAAAAGAAACAAACGGGACTCAATTTTGGAGTGGTGTACATGAAATATAACCTTTTTTTCCGAAACTGGTCTGATGTTCCAGAAAGCAGATTTCCAGTTTTCACTTTAGCAAATTCACTCCTTTCTTTTCCTTCGAAGAGCTAATCGGTTTAATCAACCCAAATACACTTAAAATCCATTATTTTGGCAAAACTTTAACTCAAATAAAAGCTCCAAAAATCTGAAATTTTGTCCCAAAAATTTCAGCCAACAGGAAAGATTCAAAACATAAATTTTTCGTCTTGCTATACTTAAACACACACAAGTTCATCCATCCAAATTAAGGAATATCTTGCAATAATTAACAAGCAAAACATGTAATAAAGCAAGATTTATCACATATATGCATCTAAATCTCATAATATCTCAAGACCTCTACCTATCATCAAGCCAAAAACAAGAAAGCAATTAAAATTCTCAAGCTAGTCACCCCGAACCAATGCTCAAGGGGTTCAGCCACAATAATCACAATAATCACCCCGAACCAATGCTCAAGGGTTCAATCACAATTCACAAATCACATCACATATCACACACAAGTCACATCCAATACCCAACAACCAAACCAATGGCCTTAGGTCGAGTGTGATAAAGTACACCCTCGACCAAGCGTCCAGTAACCACATGACCACATAAACATCTTGAGCGCATTAATATATTGAACACATTAAGCACATCGAGCACATTGTCACATTGGTAAACAGGTCACTCAAACAGTGGAAAGTCACATGTCCTTTAGCGAGTGCGATAAAGTACACACTCACCTAATAAGAAAGTACAGTTCGTAAATCCATTTAACAAATCCTTTTTGTAACGGCAAGTACATTTAAATAAAAAAAGGGCACATTTAACCAAAACACTTGAGTAAGTCACTTAGAAAAATAAGGAACACCCACCAATTACCGCTCATGATCCCCATTCACCACAATTGATTATTGTCCAAATCCCAATTCCTAAAACGCAAAGTTCAATATGACATATCACTGTCACCTTTTAGAAATTTAAGTACAAGTCAAGCTACACTTATTGGATTGAAACAAACAATATACTGTTTCGAAGCTAAGACATAACTCTACAATTCTCATGAAGACTTCTCAACCCAGTTCTCACCCTAACTAGGTCAAATTTACCAAAACAGTCCCCGGTTTCTCGGTTCAATTCTCACTGACACAATTACTGACAGTTCTGATTCAGTTAATCATAACTCAGCACACAGAACTCTGATTAAGGTGCTTCCAAAGCCATTTGAAAGCTAAGATACAAGGCTACAATTTGTAAGAAGACATGAACAACCAATTCAGTAATATTCCCGGTCAAACTAACCAATTACAGAGGCTGAGTATCATTTCTTATAGAAACAGGCAGCAGGGACAATTTTGTCATTTCACAAGCTACCCTATTCCGATTGAGCTGAAAATTTACAGGCATAATTTACACTCAATTCTATACAACTTTCATGTTATGTGCTAATGCTAATTCAGGCCCGTACATTAACCAAATCCAACAAGAATTCAACCCAATGAAGTTTCAAGATTCACTCTTCAAGAGATAACATGAAAGCTCTAGCTTTTGGGTTAGAGAACTACCTCAGGTTCTAGCTGTTTTTCCCAAGGATAGGATGTCCAATCTTCACCACGAAGAGATCTCTTTCCTTCTCCAAGAATCTGGCCAGCCACCACAAGGAGCTCCTCTCGGTTTCTCCCTCTCTTTCTCTCGGCTAGAACAACAAAAAGAATAGGAGAGGGAGTGAAGCTAGAAGTTGGTTGGTCATGGAGTTTGAAGTTGAGGAAGAAGAAGATAGAGCTTGGCTAGAAAGAGGAGAGAGTGTGTGAGGGTGGTCGGCTGATAAGGAAGAAGAAAAGGAATGAAAGGTTTGAAAAATGGGAGCATTAAATTGGGAAGAGAAGGATAGGACTTGAAGCCCTATTTTAAGGATCATGTCCCCTCTTGCATATTAATGTCTTAAGAGTAAAATTTAGTGGGGATGAAAGTGATTATCTTGGCTAATGAGGGAGGGGATTCTCGACTATAATAAGGAAGAAAGGAAAAGAAATTGAAGTGAATTGGAGGAAATTAAATGGAAGAAATAATGGCAAGATTAAAACTTAGTTTTAGGGGAAATTGTCCAACTTTGACCAATGCTTATGTTCCACTTAAATTTGTCCACTACACTTTTCTTATCTATCTTAGTTCTATCTCATTTGTATCTTTAAAAGCTACTCATAGTCTAATCTTTCACCAAAGTTAAATTCTTTGCGACGGCTCAAAAACTAAACTTAGCATTAGTTGGTCAAACATTGGAATTTTGTTCGAATGAAAATCATTTAACTATGAAAATGTGAACTATGCACATAAAGATCATGTAATTTTATATAAATACATAATATAGTTATTTTCACCTTTATTATTTAACTTTTCAAAAAATATATATAAAATAAATAAAACAAAAAATAAATAAAGGAATAGTAATAATAATAATATTATTAAAATAATAAATTTTGAGGCCCTCACAACCTTCTGTGACAGCCCCACCTTCCCCTAAGGCGAACCAAAGGGTTCGGCGGACCGCCTGCCCAACTCTCGCCAGGACTCGGTTCACTCACAAAAAATAAAATAAGAAAAGCCTCGAGAATAAGCGAAAACAATACCCAAACTTGAACCATATAAATACATTCATATCAATTTCAACCACAAGTACAGTCCACCTTATCCAAGCATTAGAGCGGAAATAAAAGCCAAAACAAAACAATTCAAACAAAAACTAGGCTATTCTCTTCTATACAGGCCTCTCGCCCGCTCGCAACCCCTGTAAGGAAAAACAAAGACGTGGGAATGAGCTAAAAGCCCAGCGAGATTCTTCGGTTGTGACCAATACGCTAAAAGATGTCAAACCTGTCATTTTGTTCCTTGTCTTAAACCTTAATCCCGATCCCTTTTCTAGTTTGGTTTTGTAATTGAATGACTTTTAGCCTTTTTAACGGCTATTGTAATGAGATTATTTGTATGTGATTTTGGGGGCTGATTGAGGAAAATAATGAAGCCATAAATGGCTGGAAATTTGGTAAACACAAAGGGCGTGCTGCCCAAATTTGCATATACACAACCAAGCAGTTAAACAAGGACATTAAGCATGTTTATAACAAGTAATCCAGATAACATTTACGATATAAAGCAATAGTAACACATACAATAAAAGGATACATGCTCAGAGGAGCCATTCGTTCGTTCGTTCATTCATTCGCCTAATATTTTCCTTATTTCTCCGATCATTAAAACATTGTTTGTAAGTGAAAATCCTTCATTTTCTTGTCGTTCGTTCATTCATTTCATTCCCCACGCTCCGCCAACGTTGTGGTCATACTCGAGTATACCAACATTCACCCAGGGTCACTAATCGCCCGACCGAGTCCGCTTCTGGCTCGAAGTCGACCAGTAACAAAGGGCAAGGGCCCAGTTCAGCCAGAAGGCTTACATTCATGCACAAGGAACATTAATCATTCAATCATTGAAAGTTCACGTTCATTTAGGTCGAGTGCGATAAAGTACACACTCGCCTAGTAAAAATCATTTTGGAAACGTAACATTACCTCAATCACGTATTAAAGCAACAATCCAGATAGTCACAATAGTTCACATAGTCATTAGAAACAAAGCGTATATAGAACACTCACCGAAATAAGCAAAATAACGTCCAAAGTATCCCTCCGGATCTCAACTTTAGTCACCAAGAAACCCTAAAATAATCATGAGAAAGTATTATAGTTCAACCATCAAAATGTTTGATTTATCAAAGAAAATCCGAATAACTAATAGTACAATGTATAAGTATGATTTTGGAAGTAAAAAGAGTGCATTTAGTCCAAAATACATGAGTAAAATAGTTGTAAAACTTATGTCTGCCCTTAAAAGTTGAAATCGCCATTTGAGTGCAAATTTGGGCAGCACGCCCTTTGTGTTTACCAAATTTCCAGCCATTTATGGCTTCATTATTTTCCTCAATCAGCCCCCAAAATCACATACAAAGAATCTCATTACAATAGCAGTTAAAAAGGCTAAAAGTCATTCAATTACAAAACCAAACTAGAAAAGGGATCGGGATTAAGGTTTAAGACAAGGAACAAAATGACAGGTTTGACATCTTTTAGCGTATTGGTCACAACCGAAGTTACACCTATCGGCTTGAGGTAAACTTTATACCGTTTCGAAGCTAAGCCATAGATCTACAATTCTTATGAAGACATCGCAATCCAGTTTCAACGTAACCTAGTCAAATTTACCCAAACAGACCCAGATATTCCAGTTCAAAGCTCACTGTGAAATTCAACTAGCAGTCCTGATTTATTCAGTCATATCTCAGCACACACAACTCCGATTAGTTGATTCCAAAGCCATTCGAAAGCTAAGATACAAGGATACAATTATTAAGAAGCATCAAAAGCTAATTCATTCATCGTCCCAGCCAAAAGAGCCAATTACAGAGGCTGATTATCAGTTTTGGCAGAAACAGGGCAGCAGGGGTAAAATAGTCATTTCATAGGTTACAGTACTCGATTAAGCTGAATTTTACAGCATAATCTACATTCAATTCTCTACAACTTTCATGTTTTGAGCTAAGTCCAATTCAGCCTCCATCATGACCGAATAACACTGGTCAGACAGGCAGAAAATTTCTAAGAAAACCGAAAATCCACACCTCACCACTTATAACCAAGAATTAATGCACAAAACCACCAAAGTGCCAACCACAAGCCACTAAATTACAACTATGGGAACCAAAGAAGGATTTCTTAGCAATCTTACCTTAAAACCTCAAAGAAAGTGGTAGCTTAGGGTTTTTTTCTTCCAAAACAACTCCACCAATACCTTTAATCCTCTCTAGCTAGCACTTTGTATGGAGTAATTTGCACTTTTGATGGTTGGAACTCAAGATTGGAGCAAGAATTTGGAGTACAAGATGAAGTTTACTCTCTCTTTTCTCCCTCAAGGAGTTCGGCCAAGCAAGGGAAAGAAATGAGGGAATTTTGGTCAAAATTGGAGTTTTAGTAAAGTTAAGAAAGTTAGGCAAGTTTCCTCCAATCGGTTGGCGACACTTGTCACTTTGAATGGTTCCAAGCTTATCTTCTTATTCCAATAATTCATCCATCTAACCAACCTCTAATCATCTCCTAGTACCATGGAAAATAACATCACTTAGTATTTCATCACCTACTCGGAAAAATTATAACGCACTAGCGGGCCCACGTCCGAAAAATGCTCTTCAAATTAACGTACTTAGCTTATACTAGGAAAATGATTTAAAAATTGTACTTACTTGTAAAATGTACAAAACATTTAATATTTTCAAAGGATAGGATAAAATATAGGCAAAAAAATAAAATAATACTTGAAAATGTGAAAATTTTCGGGTTCTCACACTCTCTCCCCCTTAAGAAATTTCGTTCTCGAAATTTTACCTTCCGTTTCTTCATGTGACCCCGGAGCTTGTTGCTGATCTATGGCATATACTTGTGCTGGGGCTTTTGCTCGGTTCCCTCTTTCATTGGTTGACTTTGGTTTGGCTCCACTCACTTGTTGAGTACTAGTCTCTCGTGGCTGTTTCTTCGGGCAAGTACTCAGTTGGTGATCACTACTCCCACAAATCAAGCACTTCCGCCCTTTCCTCCAGCAATCATTCTCAGTGTGGTTTGCCTTCCCACAATATCCACAAACCAAACGAGGAACTACTGTTTGGCTTTCGCGAGAAGTCTCCTCAGGTCCTATTTGACTTCCTTTTGTAGACCCCTCATATAGTGCTCCAAATGTCCAGGGTGGATGAGGGAAAGGGTTTACTTTTTGCACTTTGGAGGGCGTTATCCTTTCTCCAGATTCCTCAGGTATACCACTAGACGCACCTCTTTTCCGCGTTTGAAGAGCTTTTACTTGTGCTTTTGCTTCCTCAATTCTCTGTGCTTTCTCAAGAGCTTCCGTAAAAGTGTTAATTTGAACCGCCGCTAAAGCTTCTTGAATTTCCAAATTCAGGCCTTGTATGAACCGCCTTATCCTCCTTCTGTGAGAACTCAAGAAAAAAAAAAACGGTTTTAGGGTTTATCGATTTGCGTGCTTATATTTTCTATATTTTCTTTATTATAATTGTTTTACACGCATTTTATAGGTAAATATAGTTTTTAAGGCATTTTTCTAGTATACGTGAGTTCACGAGAAAATTGGAGCGAATAGCGGTTGTGGGACCCGCTAGCGCATTAAGTGAGAGAAATTCGGCCAATTCGGCTCAATTGTACAGTAAGGCATTAAATTACTGAGTGTTAAGAGATAACTGGAGGTTGGTTAGATATTTAGTCATTTGGAAGCTAAAGGATAAGGAAAAGATCAAAAAAGGCGACACGTGGCGCGATTCCATTGGGCCACTTTGTGCCTAACTTTCTTACACCTTTACTAAAGTTGAAAATTGACCAAAAACATCTTCATTAAAGCATCTTCATGGCCGAACCATCTTGAGGGAAAAAGAGAAGAGAAAGCTTCAATTTTCTTCCAAATTCTTGCCCAAATCTTGCAAATCAACCGATAGAAATCCGATTTACTCCGTAGAAATTGCTTACTAAGGAAGATCAAAGGTGTTTGTGGAGTGAATTTGCAAAGGGAAGGCCTAAGTTGCTACCTTTCTTGGTGATTGAGGTATATGGCTTGAATCTTCAATTTTGTCCATAAAAATTTCAAATTAGTGACTTATATCGGATATGGAGCTTAGTTTATGGATGATTTTGTGAATGAAAGTGAAGTTTGGTGAATTTCTCATTTTCTTGGGAATTTTTCTGATTTCATATGATTATTATATATGACTTGAATTGGTGGTTTAATATGGTATGATTTGAGGTTGGTATATGTTAATTGTAGTGAATTGCGGAAAATTTCAGCTTTTTACGGAAAATTTCAGCTTTCTATGGAAATTTCAGCTTTAGGGTTTATGCAATTGGGGCTTTCTTATGGTTGTCTATTGAACTTGCAATTAGCCATGATTGAAGGGTATTGTGACCCTAATGATGTGTATTTGCTAGTCTATCATGGATATGAGCGATTGTGATTGGAATTGGTGAATTGGATTACTTGTTTGTAGGATGGAAATGCTGAAATTTTAGGGGAAATGCTGTCCGATTGCCGAGAGATTTGAATCTTGTGAATTTAAGTTAAGAATGAGCGAGTGTGAAAAGCTTTAGGGTTTTCTTGAACTTGTAACCCTAAATCCGATATAATTTGCATTTGAAGCCCTAATTGAGGCTCTACTTGAATTTTGCTTTAATAATTCGTTTAAGAGGTACTCGATTGTAATTGAACTTCAATTGCACTTTCTTGATTATTATAGGACGCTTGGGTGATCCAAAGCATCCACTGGACAGAAATCCTTGAATTTGCTCATCTGAAGTGGTGAGTGTACTATTGCATGATTTGAATGCCTAAGTGACTACTTGTCTTTGAAACTGTAATGTGACCACTGTGAACTGTGTGAATGAGGCGAGAGTGTACTTTACCGCTCTCGTCCTCTTACTGTATAACTGCTTACTACTGTACTGCACTGTGTTTGACTTGAATCATGGGCATGACTCCCACCACTGTACTGTAATCACTGAGCTCAAAGCCCTAGTGGAAGTTACTCGAGTCGAGCAGCAAGGCTGGTAGACGAGGTAACGACCCTCGGGTCACTGTTTGTCGAGTGGAGTGTATCTCCTCGACCTTCCGGTATACTCGAGTATTACCAACCACTGTTACTATTGAGGTGTTCGGGCCCGGTAAGGGGAATGTACGGTGGAAGGAACTGGGAGTAAAGTGGGGTCTACGGTCATGGTACTTTCTTTATACGTTGACGGAGGGTCAACGAGGTGCGATCAAGAACTGCAATGGGGAATTGGTTCCTGAGAGCCACCCGTATCCTTTCATTTAAACTAGTTGTGGTATTTGCATTCTGTGATTTATGGTTTGTTTAACTGAGCTTGATTACCTATGAATTTGGGGCTGCATGACTGTTAAGTACCTCATTGGGCGAAAGCTCACCCCCGTTACCTTTGTTTTCCTTACAGGCATACCTTTGGGAATGTTATGAGTTTGAGAAGCCAGTTGAGCTAGTAAAATATTTTGTTTCTTTGATAGCTCCTTGAGCACCTGGAAAACCTGAATGTACTTTACTTGATTGCTTTGGACTGTATATTGGGGTAACATGTATATTGTACCTGGTGGTTTTGTATAAATGATATTATATGTGGAAACGAATGTTTTAGCCCTGATGGGGAATCTTTTGCCATTTAGTTTCGGTGTGTGAGTGATCCGCAGTCCTGGCGAGAGTTGGGCGGGCAGTCCGCTGATACCCTAGGGTTCGCCCTAGGGAGAGGTGGGGCTGTCACACCTTCGCTCCATAAACCACTAATTCGGAAGCGAACTTAGACAACTTAGTAAATTTCGTTTCCGTACTCGGCCACGCTTTGGGTCCCCTGACGCAGACTAATAAATTCATCCTCCCTCCTTTCTTGGACCAGAGGTGGGAGGTACTTCTCGTTAAATTCCCGTATAAAGTTCACCCATGTCCAGGCAGTCTGTTCTCTTTCCCATTTTGCCCTGATAACATTCCACCACGCTCGGGGCCGGTCCTTCGAATTGAAATACAGCAAAGTTCACTTGTCTTTGCTCCGTGTAGTTTTAAGGCCGCAAAAATGTTAATCATAGCTTCTAACCACTGTTCGGCCATATCTGGATCAGGTCCTCCAAGGAATTTAGGAGGATTAAACTTTTGAAATCGTTCCAGAGCCCTATCCTCTTCTATCTCTCTTATCTCGGGGGTTCTGGGGTTGATTTACTGGCAATTGGCCTTGCTGATCTACCAATCGTGCTAGAATATTCGTCATTTGTTTGTATCGCCGTCGCTACTTGATCTCCGGCCCCAACCCTCGGTCCACTATTTTGCTCAGTTACTGTTTCCCTTTCTTTTCTTGATTCTCCGGGCTTGCCTAGCCCCCACGGCCACGACTAATTCCACGTCCACGATTTACTCCACGTCCTCGACCACGTCTCCCTTCCATGTCCTTTTCTCTCTCTCTTTTTTTTCTTTTTTTTTTCAAAAGTGATTTAGTATGCAAACAAAGTAAATTGACTAAAATGGCAGGGTATGACACACCAAATACACAAGGAAATATATCAAGTTAAACAGAATCAAGAATCAAGCCACATAGATACAGTAGCAACCAAGTACATACAGTAACAATATAAGGTAAAACAGAAGAAAACATGACGTGCCAATCCACACTCGACTAAAACACTCCCCGATCGATCTCTCACTTCCCTTACTGCCGATCTAGGCATCCATTAGCCTTTTACACTTACTTTTACCAAATATTAGCCCATTCCTACTCCCCACAAAAGATCGCAAGTTCTTAGTATTACTCTCAACTCCGCGTACTCGGGTACAAGAATCCGAGATAATTCACCACTCGAGCTGGCAGTCCCAAGAGTAAATTATCTACAAGCGAGATTCCTACCAGACGTACATATCTATCGTCCTTAAGTTACCATAAAAAGGATTTGCACTTATAACAGGCACGATTCATAACTTATGCTCGAAAGAGCACTTAATCCCTCATACTTATTCACGGAATCAGGACCATACACCACTTGGCCCAAGCTGACTCCGCGTAGAGACCACGCGAAGCAGGCTCTGATACCACCTGTGACAGCCCCACCTTCCCTTAAGGCGAACCAAAGGGTTCGGCGGACCGCCTGCCCAACTCTCGCCAGGACTCGTTCAACTCACAAAAAATAAAATAAGAAAAGCCTCGAGAATAAGCGAAACAATACCCAAACTTGAACCATATAAATACATTCATCTCAATTTCAACCACAAGCACAGTCCACCTTATCAAGCACTAGAGCGGAAAATAAAAGCCAAAACAAAACAATTCAAAACAAAAACTAGGCTATTCTCCTTCTATACAGGCCTCTCGCCCGCTCGCAACCCTGTAAGGAAAACAAAGGCGTGGAATGAGTTAAAAGCCCAGCGAGGTTCTATATACACAACCAAGCAGTTAAACAAGGACATTAAGCATGTTATAACAAGTAATCCAGATAACATTTACGATATAAAGCAATAGTAACACATACAATAAAAGGATACATGCTCACGAGGAGCTATTCGTTCGTTCGTTCATTCATTCGCCTAATATTTTCCTTAATTTCTCCGATCATTAAAACATTGTTTGTAAGTGAAAACTCCTTCATTTTCTTGTCGTTCGTTCATTCATTTCATTCCCCCACGCTCCGCCAACGTCGTGGTCATACTCGAGTATACCAACATTCACCCAGGGTCACTAATCGCCCGACCGAGTCCGCTTCTGGCTCGAGTCGACCAGTAACAAAGGGCAAGGGCCCAGTTCAGCCAGAAGGCTTACATTCATGCACAAGTAACATTTAATCATTCAATCATTGAAAGTTCACGTTCATTTAGGTCGAGTGCGATAAAGTACACACTCGCCTAGCAAAAATCATTTTGGAAACATAACATACCTCAATCACGTATTAAAGCAACAATCCAAATAGTCACAATAGTTCACATAGTCATTAGAAACAAAGCGTATATAGAACACTCACCGAAATAAGCAAAATAACGTCCAAAGTATCCCTCCGGATCTCAACTTTAGTCACCAAGAAACCCTAAATAATCATGAGAAAGTATTATGGTTCAACCATCAAAATGTTTGATTTATCAAAGAAAATCCGAATAACTAATAGTACAATGTATAAGTATGATTTTGGAAGTAAAAAGAGTGCATTTAGTCCAAAATACATGAGTAAAATAGTTGTAAAACTTATGTCTGCCCTTAAAATTTGAAATCGCCATTTGAGTGCAAATTTGGGCAGCACGCCCTTTGTGTTTACCAAATTTCCAGCCATTATGGCTTCATTATTTTCCTCAATCAGCCCCCAAAATCACATACAAATAATCTCATTACAATAGCCGTTCAATAGGCTAAAAGTCATTCAATTACAAAACCAAACTAGAAAAGGGATCGGGATTAAGGTTTAAGACAAGGAACAAAATGACTGGTTTGACATCTTTTAGCGTATTGGTCACAACCGAAGCTACACCTATCGGATTGAGGTAAACTTTATACCGTTTCGAAGCTAGGACAGATCTCTACAATTCTTATGAAGACACCTCAACCTAGTTCTCAACCTAACCTAGTAAAATATACCCAAACAGCCCCAGAATTTCCAGTTTAAAGCTCACTGTGAAATTCAACTAGCAGTCCTGATATATTCAGTCATATCTCAGCACACACAACTCCGATTCAGTTGATTCCAAAGCCATTAGAAAGCTAAGATACAAGGCTAAAATTCTTAAGAAGGTATCAAAAGCTAATTCATTCATCTTCCCAGCCAAAAGAGCCAATTACAGATGCTGATTATCATTCTCGGACAGAAAACAGGGCAGCAGGGGTCAAATAGTCATTTCATAGGCTACAGTGCTCAGATTGAGCTGAAATTTTACAGGCATAATATACATTCAATTCTCTACAACTTTCATGTTTTGAGCTAAGTCCAATTCGGCCTCCATCATGACCGAATAACACTGGTCAGACAGGGCAGAAAATTTCTAAGAAAACCGAAAATCCACACCCTCACCACTTATAACCCAAGAATTAATGCACAAAACCACCAAAGTGGCAACCACAAGCCACTAAATTACAACTATGGAAAACAAAGAAGGATGTTCTTAGCAATCTTACCTTGAAACCTCAAAGAAATGGTAGCTTAGGGTTTTCTCTTCCAAAACAACTCCACCAATACCTTTAATCCTCTCTAGCTAGCACTTTGTATGGAGTAATTTGCACTTTTGATGGTTGGAACTCAAGATTGGAGCAAGAATTTGGAGTACAAGATGAAGTTCACTCTCTCTTTTCTCCCTCAAGGAAATTCGGCCAAGCAAGGGAAAGAAATGAGGGAATTTTGGTCAAAATTGGAGTTTTAGTAAAGTTAAGAAAGTTAGGCAAGTCATCTTCGAATCGGGTCGCGACACGTGGCGCCTTTTAGGGTTTCAAAACTTATCTTCTTCTTCCTCAATGATTCATCTAACTAGCTAACTTCTAATCAACCTCCTAACACCTTGTAAAATAATGTCACTTAATACTTCATCACTTAATCGGCAAAATTAAATCGCACTAGCGGGCCCCATATCGAACAAATGCACTTCAAGTTACGTACACTAACTTATACTAGGAAAATGATTTAAAAATTGTACTTACTTGTAAAATGTACAAAACATTTAATATTTTCAAAGGATAGTATAAAATATAGGCAAAGAAATAAAATAATACTTGAAAATGTGAAAATTTTCGGGTTCTCACACTCTCTCCCCTTAAGAAATTTCGTTCTCGAAATTTTACCTTCCGTTTCTTCATGTGACCCCGGAGCTTGTTGCTGATCTATGGCATATACTTGTGCTGGGGCTTTTGCTCGGTTCCCTCTTTCATTGGTTGACTTTGGTTTGGCTCCACTCACTTGTTGAGTACTAGTCTCTCGTGGCTGTTTCTTCGGGCAAGTACTCAGTTGGTGATCACTACTCCCACAAATCAAGCACTTCCGCCCTTTCCTCCAGCAATCATTCTCAGTGTGGTTTGCCTTCCCACAATATCCACAAACCAAACAAGGAACTACTGTTTGGCTTTCGCGAGAAGTCTCCTCAGGTCCTATTTGACTTCCTTTTGTAGACCCCTCATATAGTGCTCCAAATGTCCAGGGTGGATGAGGGAAAGGGTTTACTTTTTGCACTTTGGAGGGCGTTATCCTTTCTCCAGATTCCTCAGGTATACCACTAGACGCACCTCTTTTCCGCGTTTGAAGAGCTTTTACTTGTGCTTTTGCTTCCTCAATTCTCTGTGCTTTCTCAAGAGCTTCCGTAAAAGTGTTAATTTGAACCGCCGCTAAAGCTTCTTGAATTTCCAAATTCAGGCCTTGTATGAACCGCCTTATCCTCATTCTGTGAGAACTCAAAAAAAAAAAACGGTTTTAGGGTTTATCGATTTGCGTGCTTATATTTTCTATATTTTCTTTATTATAATTGTTTTACACGCATTTTATAGGTAAATATAGTTTTTAAGGCATTTTTCTAGTATACGTGAGTTCACGAGAAAATTGGAGCGAATAGCGGTTGTGGGACCCGCTAGCGCATTAAGTGAGGAAATTCGGCCAATTCGGCTCAATTGTACAGTAAGGCATTAAATTACTGAGTGTTAAGAGATAACTGGAGGTTGGTTAGATATTTAGTCATTTGGAAGCTAAAGGATAAGGAAAAGAAAAAAAGGCGACACGTGGCGCGATTTCATTGGACCAAGTTGCACCTAACTTTCTTACAACTTTACTAAAGTTGAAAATTGACCAAAACATCTTCATTCAAGCATCTTCTTGGCCGAACCATCTTGAGGGAAAAAGAGAAGAGAAAGCTTCAATTTTCTTCCAAATTCTTGCCCAAATCTTGCAAATCAACCGATAGAAATCCGATTTACTCCGTAGAAATTGCTTACTAGGAAGATCAAAGGTGTTTGTGGAGTGAATTTGTAAAGGGAAGGCCTAAGTTGCTACCTTTTTGGTGATTGAGGTATAAGGCTTGAATCTTCAATTTGTCCCATAAAAATTTCAAATTAGTGACTTATATCGGATATGGAGTTTAGTTTATGGATGATTTTGTGAATGAAAGTGAAGTGTGGTGAATTTCTCATTTTCTTGGGAATTTTTCTGATTTCATAATGATTATATATATGACTTGAATTGGTGGTTTAATATGGTATGATTTGAGGTTGGTATATGTTAATTGTAGTGAAATTGCGGAAAATTTCAGCTTTTACGAAAATTTCAGCTTTCTATGGAAATTTCAAGCTTTAGGGTTTATGCAATTGGGGCTTTCTTATGGTTGTCTATTGAACTTGCAATTAGCCATGATTGAAGGGTATTGTGACCCTAATGATGTGTATTTGCTAGTCTATGATGATATGAGCGATTGTGATTGGAATTGGTGAATTGATTACTTGTTTGTAGGATGGAAATGCTGAAATTTAGGGGAAATGCGTCCGATTGCCGAGAGATTTGAATCTTGTGAATTTAAGTTAAGAATGAGCGAGTGTGAAAAGCTTTAGGGTTTCTTGAACTTGTAACCCTAAATCCGATATAATTTGCATTTGAAGCCCTAATTGAGGCTCTACTTGAATTTTGCTTTAATAATTCGTTTAAGAGGTACTCGATTGTAATTGAACTTCAATTGCACTTTCTTGATTATTTATAGGACGCTTGGGTGAATCCAAAGCATCCACTGGACAGAAATCCTTGAATTTGCTCATCTGAAGTGGTGAGTGTACTATTGCATGATTTGAATGCCTAAGTGACTACTTGTCTTTGAAATTGTAATGTGACCACTGTGAACTGTGTGAATGAGGCGAGAGTGTACTTTTACCGCTCTCGTCCTCTTACTGTATAACTGCTTACTACTGTACTGCACTGTGTTTGACTTGAATCATGGGCATGACTCCCACCACTGTACTGTAATCACTGAGCTCAAAACCCTAGTGGAAGTTACTCGAGTCGAGCTAGCAAGAGCTGGTAGACAGGTAACGACCCTCGGGTCACTGTTTGTCGAGTGGAGTGTATCCTCCGACCTTCCGGTATACTCGAGTATTACCAACCACTGTTACTATTGAGGTGTTCGGGCCCGGTAAGGGGAATGTACGGTGGAAGGAACTGGGAGTAAAAGTGGGGGTCTACGGTCATTGTACTTTCTTTATACGTTGACGGAGGGTCAACGAGGTGCGATCAAGAACTGCAATGGGGAATTGGCTCCTGAGAGCCACCCGTATCCTTTCATTAAACTAGTTGTGGTATTTGCATTCTGTGATTATGGTTTGTTTTAACTGAGCTTGATTACCTATGAATTTGGGGCTGCATGACTGTTAAGTACCTCATTGGCGAAAGCTCACCCCCGTTACCTTTGTTTTCCTTACAGGCATACCTTTGGGAATGTTATGATGTTTGAGAAGCCAGTTGAAGCTAGTAAAATAGTTTTGTTTCTTTGATAGCTCCTTGAGCACTGGAAAACCTGAATGTACTTTACTTGAATGCTTTTGGACTGTATATTGGGGTAACATGTATATGTACCTGGTGGTTTTGTATAAATGATATTATATGTGGAAACGAATGTTTTAGCCCTGATGGGGAATCTTTTGCATTTAGTTTCGTGTGTGTGAGTGATCCGCAGTCCTGGCGAGAGTTGGGCGGGCAGTCCGCTGATACCCTAGGGTTCGCCCTATGGGAGAGGTGGGGCTGTCACAGTTGGTATCAGAGCTTAGGTTAGAAATAACCTGGGCGAACCTGATTCTTAGAACTTTTGGGATTATATTAGGCTATGTTTAAGTGTGATTATTACCTCTAAGTTATAATCCATGTATATTCTTATAGGATATGGACGGAGCTAGTGGGAGTGGAGGTGGGCCGTCTCGGAGGCCTTTTCGAGTTATTGACTACCAGGAGACACCTGGAGGACCGGTTATGCGCTGGAGCACGGCCAGTCGTACTAGGCGTTGTGCTAGGTTGCCAGCACTACTCTTACGCAGACCACGTGGTGGTAGCGCGTTCTAGGTGAGCGGGAGGTGACTTAGGCGTGCCGCCGTCCCGAGATCATACTGAGTTTGCGGCGACTGAGAGGCGTTGCTAGGATGCAGGCCGATCGGATTGGGGAGCTCCAGGGGGATGTAGCCATGGAGCAGGAGCGGACGAACGCTCTTCGTGACCAGCTACAGTGGTTAACGACCGCCTTACTCGAGTGGTGCGAGAGGTTAGGGACCGATCCGGGGGCATTATTAAATGAGTGTGGTGCCCTGATTCAGGAGGTGATTGGCGCTAACGCGCCAGGGGAGCTCCAGGTGAGGGAGGCGCCCTAGCTCTAGTTCTGGCTCCGAGGAGGAGTCGATTGGCTCAGTAGAGAACTAGGCTAGAGTTCTTTGAGCCACGTTTTGACCTTATGTGAGGACTACCCTAGGAAAAGCTCTTAGTGAGCTCTTTTGTACTTTTGGGCCTAGGTTGTGCATTGTACTTTTTGAGTGACCTCACTGCTTTTACTGGCCTGTTTTATAAATATGTGACTGACTGCTACTGTATGACTGGCTGCTGTATATTGTGAAGTGGTATGTACAGTTGTTTGCATTTGATGTCTCTCTTTTGCTACGTGTTTATTCCTTTTTATGTATCTGCATTGCTTTGCTTTAATAATGTATTTTCAACCCTATAGTGGGTGAAATCAATGGAGGGTACTCGTAGTGGACGGGGCCGTGGTCGTGGACTAGGCAAACCCCTACTGAGGAGGGTACTCGAATGCCTGTGCCTGAACCTAATCCTGAGCCTAGGAATGCTTCTAATGCCCAAGTGGCTACTGCTATAGAACGAATGACTGAGCTACTGCGCTCACGTAGTGGAGCATCAGGGCCAAAACCCTAGTTCTCACCCTGAAAACCCTGGAACCCTGGTGGAGAGCGAGGATAGAGCTCCTCGAACGATTCTAGAAGTTCGCCCCACCAAAGTTTGTAGGAGGGCCAGATCCAGATGTGGCCGAAAGGTGGTTGGAGAAAATGGTGAATATTTTTGCCGCTTTGCACTATACTGAGGAGCGGCAAGTAACTTTTGCTATTTTCAACTGGAAGGGGCCGCCCGTTCGTGGTGGAATGTTATAAGGCAGAAGTGGGAACGAGAGTTGACCCCAAGGACCTGGGTAAACTTCATGAGGGAGTTCAATGCTAAGTTTTTCCCTCCTTTAGTGCAAGAAAAGAAAGAGGAAGAGTTTATACGCCTTCGCCAAGGAACCCAGACTGTGGCCGAATACGAGAGCCACTTTACACGGTTGTCTAAGTTTGCCCCTGAACTAATCATGACTGAGCAAAGGCGAATTAGACGTTTTATCCAGGGCTTGAACGTTGAGATCCAGAAGGACTTAGCTGTAGCCCGAATTGACGCCTTTAGTGACGCGGTAGAGAAGGCTCAACGAATTGAGGATGCTAGGCTGCAAGTGCGAAATTTCCAGGCTAGGAAACGGGGATTTACTGGGAGTAGCTCTGGATCTGGAGATAAGGGTCCCCCTCCCAAGTTTGGAAGGGGAACTGGCGAAGGTAGACTGCCGGGGATGTCGAGGGGAGCCCCGTCGAGAGGTGGCCAAGTTGGTCGAGGCCAACAAAGGGGAAACTTCCAGGGAGGTCCAGTTCCTGCATTCCGTGGTTCCTGCGGGTACTGCGGAAAATCGAATCACACGGAGGATAATTGTTGAGGAAAAGGAAAGGAAGTGCTTACGCTGTGGAAGTGCGGAGCACCAAATCGCCAACTGTCCAACCTTACCGCGAGAGGCGAGAGGGGACTCCGCAACCATCGAAGGCCAATCCTGGGCAAGTTAAGGGAGAAGGGACGAGATCGAAGGTGCCAGCTCGGGTGTATTCCCTTGAGCAACATCCAGTCCCTGATTCCTCTGGGGTCGTAGAAGGTACAATTCCTGTTTTCCACCGTTTAGCTAGGATTTTAATCGACCCTGGTGCTACCCATTCCTTTGTTAACCCCGAATTTATGTGTGGAGTTGATATGAACCTGTTAGCCTACCATATGATTTGGAAGTTAGCACCCCTACGGGAAATCAATGCTTACTTACTAGTGTAATGTATGCTAATTGTGAAATCTGGGTAGGAGAGAGAAAACTCTTTGGGGATCTTATTGGTTTAGCTCTTAAGGGGTATGATGTGATTTTGGGTATGGACTGGCTAGTTAAATATAATGCCCAACTTGACTGCAAAAGGAAGGTGGTAGAACTTCATATACCTGGAGAGGCAACTTTTAAGGTTAGACGTAAGAGGAAATTTAGCCTCATCTGCATTGCTTTCGGGTATTCGGGCTAGAAAGCTCTTAAGTAAAGGAGCACAAGGGTTTTTAGCTTTTCTTATAAACACTCCCACTGACAAGTTGAAGGTAGAAGATGTACCGATAGTAAGAGAGTATTCGGATGTGTTTCCCGATGACTTAGCAACTCTACCACCGGAAAGAGAGATAGAATTCAAAATTGACTTGCTTCCAGGGACTTCACCTATCTCAAAACCCCTTATCGAATGGCCCCTGCTGAACTTAAGGAGTTAAAGTTGCAACTGCAAGACTTATTAGAGCGAGGGTTTATCCGAGAGAGCGGATCTCCATGGGGAGCTCCTGTACTGTTTGTTAAGAAGAAAGACGGGAGTTTGCGGTTGTGTATAGATTATCGAGGGTTAAATAATGTGACGGTTAAGAATAAGTATCCACTGCCCCATATTGATGAGTTGTTTGACCAGTTACAAGGAGCAGTGGTCTTCTCGAAATTAGATCTCCGCCAGGGGTACTACCAATTGTTGATTAGGAAGGAGGATGTACCTAAAACTGCGTTTAATTCAAGATATGGGCACTTTGAGTTCGCAGTTATGCCTTTCGGACTGACCAATGCCCCTGCTGCCTTCATGGACATGATGCATAGGGTTTTTAAACCTTATTTGGATAGATTTGTGGTTGTTTTCATTGATAACATCTTGGTTTACTCAAAGTCACAAGAGGAACATGAGCAACACCTAAAACTCGTTTTACAGACCCTAAGAGAGCACCAATTGTACGCCAAGTTTAGTAAGTGTGAATTTTGGCTAGAGAAAGTTTCTTTCTTAGGGCACGTAATATCCCGAGAGGGCATCACAGTCGATCCGGCGAAAGTAGAAGCAGTAACTGAGTGGAAGAGGCCGGAAAATCCCACGGAGGTTCGAAGCTTTCTAGGGTTAGCTGGGTACTATCGGCGATTTCTTAAGGATTTTTCAAAACTTGCCGGTCCTTTAACCGACTTGACCAAGAAGAATGATCGTTTTATATGGATGCTAGGTGTGAAGATAGTTTCCAAGAATTGAAACGACGGTTAACTAGGGCTCCTATTCTAGTTTTGCCTAATGGACCGGATAATTTCACTGTGTATACGGATGCTTCGAGGGAAGGTCTAGGGTGTGTACTGATGCAAAACAGAACGTGATTTCTTTCGCCTCTAGGAAACTAAAACCTCACGAGCAAAACTACCCAACTCATGACTTGGAACTAGCTGCAGTTGTATTTGCCCTGAAAAAGTGGAGACACTACCTATACGGGGTGACTTTTGAGGTTTATACCGACCACCAGAGCCTTAAGTACCTATTTTCTCAAAAAGAATTAAACATGAGGCAACGACGATGGATGGAATTCTTGGAAGACTATGACTGCTCAATCAACTACCATCCGGGGAAAGCAAATGTAGTAGCTGATGCCTTAAGTCGGAAGGCTCAAATAGCTGGATTGATGGTCAAGGAGTGGGAGATACTAGAAGCAGTTAGTGAATGGCACCCTAACTTGAAACATCAAATGGTGATTCTTGGAAATGTCCGAGCAAGCTCTGTTATACTAGAACGAATCAAAGAGGCCAGGAGGAGGATTCGATGGTACGAAAGTGGAAGGAAAAGGTGGAAAAGGGAGAAACCCCTGATTTTAACTTGGGTCCTGAAGGAGTTTTAAAGTATCGGAATCGGTTAGTGGTGCCTAAGAATGAATCACTGAAGAAAGAAATTTTGGAAGAAGCTCATCGGTCGAAGTATACAATCCACCCAGCAGTAGCAAGATGTACCAAGATTTGAAAGGAACATATTGGTGGGATAACATGAAGAAAGAAATTGCCCAATACGTACAGACCTGTCTCATCTGCCAACAAGTTAAGGCTGAACACCAAAAACCCTCCGGCTTGTTACAACCTCTTGAAATACCTGAGTGGAAGTGGGAAAATATTACAATGGACTTTGTTTCTGGGTTGCCAAGGACGCAAAGAGGACATGATGCCGTTTGGGTAGTTGTAGATCGATTAACCAAATCAGCTCATTTCTTACCTGTGAACATGAAGTACTCCATGGAGAAGTTAGCTCAGCTGTATAGAGATGAAATTGTGAGATTACATGGAGTCCCAGTGAGTATAGTTTCCGACCGAGATCCTAGATTCGTGTCTAGGTTTTGGCAGAAATTTCAAGAGACCTTGGAACTAGACTCAACTTTAGCACCACCTATCACCCCCAGACAGATGGACAGTCTGAAAGAACAATTCAAACCCTCGAGGATATGTTAAGAACTTCTATCTTGGATTTTGGGGGTAGTTGGGGACAACACCTAACCTTAGTAGAGTTCGCCTATAACAATAGCTACCATTCATCGATTCAAATGGCGCCGTATGAAACTCTCTATGGACGAAGGTGTCGTTCACCAATTTATTGGGATGAAGTGGGAGAAAGAAAAGCTCTAGATCCAACGATTATTCCGTGGATGGAGGATGCACAAGAAAAGGTCAAGCTGATACGTCAAAGGCTCCAGACCGCTCAAAGCCGACAAAAGAGCTACGCCGACAACCGAAGGAAAGATTTGGAGTTCGAAGTTGGAGACCGTGTTTTCTTGAAAATTACTCCATTATGAAGTGTCACGACGGGTAGAGGAAAGAAACTTCAACCTCGTTTTGTAGGACCCTTCAAAATTCTCCAAAGAATTGGAAAGGTAGCGTATCGACTGGAGTTACCATCAAGCCTATCTAGAATCCATGACGTTTTCCATGTTTCGATGCTCAAGAAATACCATCCTGATCCAACCCACGTGTTACAATCGGAGGAACTCGAAATAGATGAAGCCCTTACCTACGAGGAGAAACCTGTGCAACTGCTTGACCGAAAGGTTAAAGAGTTGAGAAACAAACAAATCCCTCTAGTGAAGGTCTTATGGAGGAACCATGAGGTAGAAGAGGCAACCTGGGAGGTAGAGGAAGAAATGCAAAAGAAATACCCTGACCTGTTTAGTAACCCAGGTGAGTAATTTCGAGGACGAAATTCTTTAAGGGGGAGAGAGTGTGAGAACTCAAGAAAAAAAAAACGGTTTTAGGGTTTATCGATTTGCGTGCTTATATTTTCTTTATTATAATTGTTTTACACGCATTTTATAGGTAAATATAGTTTTTAAGGCATTTTTCTAGTATACGTGAGTTCACGAGAAAATTGGAGCGAATAGCGGTTGTGGGACCCGCTAGCGCATTAAGTGAGAGAAATTCGGCCAAGTCGGCTCAATTGTACAGTAAGGCATTAAATTACTGAGTGTTAAGAGATAACTGGAGATTGGTTAGATATTTAGTCATTTGGAAGCTAAAGGATAAGGAAAAGATCAAAAAAGGCGACACGTGGCGCGATTCCATTGGGCCACTTTGTGCCTAACTTTCTTACACCTTTACTAAAGTTGAAAATTGACCAAAAACATCTTCATTAAAGCATCTTCATGGCCGAACCATCTTGAGGGAAAAAGAGAAGAGAAAGCTTCAATTTTCTTCCAAATTCTTGCCCAAATCTTGCAAATCAACCGATAGAAATCCGATTTACTCCGTAGAAATTGCTTACTAAGGAAGATCAAAGGTGTTTGTGGAGTGAATTTGCAAAGGGAAGGCCTAAGTTGCTACCTTTCTTGGTGATTGAGGTATATGGCTTGAATCTTCAATTTTGTCCATAAAAATTTCAAATTAGTGACTTATATCGGATATGGAGCTTAGTTTATGGATGATTTTGTGAATGAAAGTGAAGTTTGGTAAATTTCTCATTTTCTTGGGAATTTTTCTGATTTCATATGATTATTATATATGACTTGAATTGGTGGTTTAATATGGTATGATTTGAGGTTGGTATATGTTAATTGTAGTGAATTGCGGAAAATTTCAGCTTTTTACGGAAAATTTCAGCTTTCTATGGAAATTTCAGCTTTAGGGTTTATGCAATTGGGGCTTTCTTATGGTTGTCTATTGAACTTGCAATTAGCCATGATTGAAGGGTATTGTGACCCTAATGATGTGTATTTGCTAGTCTATGATGGATATGAGCGATTGTGATTGGAATTGGTGAATTGGATTACTTGTTTGTAGGATGGAAATGCTGAAATTTTAGGGGAAATGCTGTCCGATTGCCGAGAGATTTGAATCTTGTGAATTTAAGTTAAGAATGAGCGAGTGTGAAAAGCTTTAGGGTTTTCTTGAACTTGTAACCCTAAATCCGATATAATTTGCATTTGAAGCCCTAATTGAGGCTCTACTTGAATTTTGCTTTAATAATTCGTTTAAGAGGTACTCGATTGTAATTGAACTTCAATTGCACTTTCTTGATTATTATAGGACGCTTGGGTGATCCAAAGCATCCACTGGACAGAAATCCTTGAATTTGCTCATCTGAAGTGGTGAGTGTACTATTGCATGATTTGAATGCCTAAGTGACTACTTGTCTTTGAAACTGTAATGTGACCACTGTGAACTGTGTGAATGAGGCGAGAGTGTACTTTACCGCTCTCGTCCTCTTACTGTATAACTGCTTACTACTGTACTGCACTGTGTTTGACTTGAATCATGGGCATGACTCCCACCACTGTACTGTAATCACTGAGCTCAAAGCCCTAGTGGAAGTTACTCGAGTCGAGCCAGCAAGGCTGGTAGACGAGGTAACGACCCTCGGGTCACTGTTTGTCGAGTGGAGTGTATCTCCTCGACCTTCCGGTATACTCGAGTATTACCAACCACTGTTACTATTGAGGTGTTCGGGCCCGGTAAGGGGAATGTACGGTGGAAGGAACTGGGAGTAAAGTGGGGTCTACGGTCATGGTACTTTCTTTATACGTTGACGGAGGGTCAACGAGGTGCGATCAAGAACTGCAATGGGGAATTGGTTCCTGAGAGCCACCCGTATCCTTTCATTTAAAGTAGTTGTGGTATTTGCATTCTGTGATTTATGGTTTGTTTAACTGAGCTTGATTACCTATGAATTTGGGGCTGCATGACTGTTAAGTACCTCATTGGGCGAAAGCTCACCCCCGTTACCTTTGTTTTCCTTACAGGCATACCTTTGGGAATGTTATGAGTTTGAGAAGCCAGTTGAGCTAGTAAAATAGTTTTGTTTCTTTGATAGCTCCTTGAGCACTGGAAAACCTGAATGTACTTTACTTGAATGCTTTTGGACTGTATATTGGGGTAACATGTATATGTACCTGGTGGTTTTGTATAAATGATATTATATGTGGAAACGAATGTTTTAGCCCTGATGGGGAATCTTTTGCATTTAGTTTCGTGTGTGTGAGTGATCCGCAGTCCTGGCGAGAGCTGGGCGGGCAGTCCGCTGATACCCTAGGGTTCGCCCTAGGGAGAGGTGGGGCTGTCACACCTTCGCTCCATAACCACTAATTCGGAAGCGAACTTAGACAGCTTAGTAAATTTCGTTTCGTACTCGGCCACGCTTTGGGTCCCCTGACGCAGACTAATAAATTCATCCTCCCTCCTTTCTTGGACCAGAGGTGGGAGGTACTTCTCGTTAAATTCCCAGTATAAAGTTCACCCATGTCCAGGCAGTCTGTTCTCTTTCCCATTTTGCCCTGATAACATTCCACCACGCTCGGGCCGGTCCTTCGAATTGAAATACAGCAAGTTCACTTGTCTTTGCTCCGTGTAGTTTAAGGCCGCAAAAATGTTAATCATAGATTCTAACCACTGTTCGGCCATATTTGGATCAGGTCCTCCAAGGAATTTAGGAGGATTAAACTTTTGAAATCGTTCCAGAGCCCTATCCTCTTCTATCTCTCTTATCTCGGGGTTCTGGGGTTGATTTACTGGCAATTGGCCTTGCTGATCTACCAATCGTGCTAGAATATTCTTCATTTGTTGTATCGCCGTCGCTACTTGATCTCCGGCCCCAACCCTCGGTCCACTATTTTGCTCAGTTACTGTTTCCCTTTCTTTTCTTGATTCTCGGGCTTGCCTAGCCCTACGGCCACGACTAATTCCACGTCCACGATTTACTCCACGTCCTCGACCACGTCTCCCTTCCATGTCCTTTTCTCTCTCTCTCTTTTTTTTCTTTTTTTTTTTCAAAAGTGATTTAGTATGCAAACAAAGTAAATTGACTAAAATGGCAGGGTATGACACACCAAATACACAAGGAAATATATCAAGTTAAACAGAATCAAGAATCAAGCCACATAGATACAGTAGCAACCAAGTACATACAGTAACAATATAGGGTAAAACAAGAAGAAAACATGACGTGCCAATCCACACTCGACTAAAACACTCCCCGATCGATCTCTCACTTCCCTTACTGCCCGATCTAGGCATCCATTAGCCTTTTACACTTACTTTTACCAAATATTAGCCCATTCCTACTCCCCACAAAAGATCGCAAGTCCTTAGTATTACTCTCAACTCTCGCGTACTCGGGTACAAGAATCCGAGATAATTCACCACTCGAGCTGGCCAGTCCCAGGAGTAAATTATCTACAAGCGAGATTCCTACCAGACGTACATATCTATCGTCCTTAAGTACCATAAAAAAGGATTTGCACTTATAACAGGCACGATTCATAACTTATGCTCGAAAGAGCACTTAATCCCTCATACTTATTCACGGAATCAGGACCATACACCACTTGGCCCAAGCTGACTCCGCGCAGAGACCACGCGAAGCAGGCTCTGATACCACTTGTGACAGCCCCACCTTCCCCTAAGGCGAACCAAAGGGTTCGGCGGACCGCCTGCCAAACTCTCGCCAGGACTCGTTCACTCACAAAAAATAAAATAAGAAAAGCCTCGAGAATAAGCGAAAATAATACCCAAACTTGAACCATATAAATACATTCATCTCAATTTCAACCACAAGTACAGTCCACCTTATCCAAGCACTAGAGCGGAAATAAAAGCCAAAACAAAACAATTCAAAACAAAAACTAGGCTATTCTCTTCTATACAGGCCTCTCGCCCGCTCGCAACCCCTGTAAGGAAAACAAAAGGCGTGGAATGAGCTAAAAGCCCAGCGAGATTCTATATACACAACCAAGCAGTTAAACAAGGACATTAAGCATGTTATAACAAGTAATCCAGATAACATTTACGATATAAAGCAATAGTAACACATACAATAAAAGGATACATGCTTACGAGGAGCCATTCGTTCGTTCGTTCATTCATTCGCCTAATATTTTCCTTATTTCTCCGATCATTAAAAACATTGTTTGTAAGTGAAAACTCCTTCATTTTCTTGTCGTTCGTTCATTCATTTCATTCCCCACGCTCCGCCAACGTCGTGGTCATACTCGAGTATACCAACATTCACCCAGGGTCACTAATCGCCCGACCGAGTCCGCTTCTGGCTCGAGTCGACCAGTAACAAAGGGCAAGGGCCCAGTTCAGCCAGAAGGCTTACATTCATGCACAAGTAACATTTAATCATTCAATCATTGAAAGTTCACGTTCATTTAGGTCGAGTGCGATAAAGTACACACTCGCCTAGCAAAAATCATTTTGGAAACATAACATACCTCAATCACGTATTAAAGCAACAATCCAAATAGTCACAATAGTTCACATAGTCATTAGAAACAAAGCGTATATAGAACACTCACCGAAATAAGCAAAATAACGTCCAAAGTATCCCTCCGGATCTCAACTTTAGTCACCAAGAAACCCTAAAATAATCATGAGAAAGTATTATGGTTCAACCATCAAAATGTTTGATTTATCAAAGAAAATCCGAATAACTAATAGTACAATGTATAAGTATGATTTTGGAAGTAAAAAGAGTGCATTTAGTCCAAAATACATGAGTAAAATAGTTGTAAAACTTATGTCTGCCCTTAAAATTTGAAATCGCCATTTGAGTGCAAATTTGGGCAGCACGCCCTTTGTGTTTACCAAATTTCCAGCCATTTATGGCTTCATTATTTTCCTCAATCAGCCCCCAAAATCACATACAAATAATCTCATTACAATAGCCGTTCAAAAGGCTAAAAGTCATTCAATTACAAAACCAAACTAGAAAAGGGATCGGGATTAAGGTTTAAGACAAGGAACAAAATGACTGGTTTGACATCTTTTAGCGTATTGGTCACAACCGAAGCTACACCTATCGGATTGAGGTAAACTTTATACCGTTTCGAAGCTAGGACAGATCTCTACAATTCTTATGAAGACACCGCAATCCAGTTCTCAACGTACCCTAGTCCTATTTACCCAAACAGACCCCAGAATTTCCAGTTCAAAGCTCACTGTGAAATTCAACTAGCAGTCCTGATTGATTCAGTCATATCTCAGCACACACAACTCCGATTCAGTTGATTCCAAAGCCATTCGAAAGCTAAGATACAAGGATACAATTAATAAGAAGGCATCAAAAGCTAATTCATTCATCTTCCCAGCCAAAAGAGCCAATTACAGAGGCTGATTATCAGTTTTGGCAGAAACAGGGCAGCAGGGGTAAATAGTCATTTCATAGGTTACAGTGCTCCGATTGAGCTGAAATTTTACAGGCATAATCTAAATTCAATTCTCTACAACTTTCATGTTTTGAGCTAAGTCCAATTCAGCCTCCATCATGACTGAATAACACTGGTCAGACAGGGCAGAAAATTTCTAAGAAAACCGAAAATCCACACCTCACCACTTATAACCAAGAATTAATGCACAAAACCACCAAAGTGGCAACCACAAGCCACTAAATTACAACTATGGGAAACAAAGAAGGATGTTCTTAGCAATCTTACCTTGAAACCTCAAAGAAAATGGTAGCTTAGGGTTTTCTCTTCCAAAACAACTCCACCAATACCTTTAATCCTCTCTAGCTAGCACTTTGTATGGAGTAATTTGCACTTTTGATGGTTGGAACTCAAGATTGGAGCAAGAATTTGGAGTACAAGATGAAGTTCACTCTCTCTTTTCTCCCTCAAGGAATTCGGCCAAGCAAGGGAAAGAAATGAGGGAATTTTGGTCAAAATTGGAGTTTTAGTAAAGTTAAGAAAGTTAGGCAAGTCATCTTCGAATCGGGTCGCGACACGTGGCGCCTTTTAGGGTTTCAAACTTATCTTCTTCTTCCTCAATGATTCATCTAACTAGCTAACTTCTAATCACCTCCTAACACCTTGTAAAATAATGTCACTTAATACTTCATCACTTAATCGGCAAAAATTAAATCGCACTAGCGGGCCCCACGTCCGAACAAATGCACTTCAAGTTACGTACTCTAACTTATACTAGGAAAATGATTTAAAAATTGTACTTACTTGTAAAATGTACAAAACATTTAATATTTTCAAAGGATAGGATAAAATATAGGCAAAAAAATAAAATAATACTTGAAAATGTGAAAATTTTCGGGTTCTCACACCTTCCCCCCTTAAATGAATTTCGTCCTCGAAATTTACTTTTTTTTTTCTCGGCTAAATCAAATGACTCAATCATGTAGTTCAAAACTTGAGTACAAAGATCAATTTTCTATAAAATATTTCACTCACCAAATTGTCGTACTCAAATTGTCCAAAATTATTTACTAGTATTCGATTTTCAAAATTAACAATTTTAGAAATGATCCAGTTTCTTTCGATCCAAAACGGCCAACAAAAAATCTTATTCGTTCGAGGAAAGCTTTTTCACGTACTTATCGTAACCGAACTAATAGCAGGATATCAAATACACATTTGGAAAAATTGTGGTCTATATATATATAAATAAAATGGCTATTCGAATGAAAGACAAGAAGAAAAGAAATTGGTTCTGATCTTGATAGTCAAAATTTCTAAATGCATTCGACTTTTGGTAAGAAGTTTAAAATTTGTTATTTGGACGTTTGATCAAGAAAAATCATTTAACCCCACAAATCACTTTTGAGAATAAAATGCTTTTAAGAAAATAAGCAAACATGCAGGTTTGTATTTACTTAAACTTCGGTCCAACGCCTCTACTCTTCACACCTAATCTGAGAATTAGCTTTTATGCCACATAAAACTTAACTATTTACTCTCCAATTCACGACTAATATTCATTCTTATTTCTAAGAAAAGGTCCAAACCCAAACTCTACATGATTTTCAATTTTTATGCGAGTTCAAAGTATATACACATATATAAATATTTTGTTTTGTAAAAAGGAACAACAAGTAATTGGATATATACACAGTAATGGTTAAGCAAAAATTGAAAGGACTTTCATTCAATTAAAACAAATAAGTAAGGAATCCAGGTCACACCACAAATAATGAATACAAAACTTGGGAGGTCAAATATTCGTAAAAGTTTAAAACATGCCCATAGGGCCAATCACAAGATATATGTAAAGTAATCATTAAGTTCACAAGAGAGAACCTTACTAGTTACTCAACTGGGTCAATCCATCATAATACCAGTAGATCTAATCTCCTCATTCAGTTTCGACTTAGATCAAGTACTAGGATCCCATTGGATTA
Organism: Coffea humblotiana; assembly: GCA_023065735.1. Classification (NCBI taxonomy): domain Eukaryota; kingdom Viridiplantae; phylum Streptophyta; class Magnoliopsida; order Gentianales; family Rubiaceae; genus Coffea; species Coffea humblotiana. The sequence goes on from CM041211.1 coordinate 23,084,673, forward strand.
TACAAGACTATCTATAAATCTTTCCTTCTATTATCTGTATAACTCTTCTAACGGTTTCGAACCATTAAAATCCTTTGACGAGTTAATCTTAACTTTTTCTCGTGTCTCTTTTCAAGTTCAAATCGGATCAATATTTTCAAATTTAAGACCGTAAGGTTTAAAAGGACACTTTCATTGCAAACTAAAATTGTCTGTATTTTTAAGTTCCATAAATCCAAAAATCACCAGTCCTATACCATTCAAAAGCTCTACATTTGTCCCAAAAAGGCATTCTTTCAAGATTAAATTTGTAAACAAATGGATCTTGACCTTAAATTACAGCTTTAACAAATAGCAAAAGCAAGAATGGATTTGACATTTCATTTATCTTAGGAAAATTTCCGATGTTCATAGAATTTAAGAAAATTTGAAAATTTTACACGGTGAAAAGAGCCATTGTCAAATTTTAAATCTAATAAACGAAACTAAATTTTGGATTTTTTTTATGATATATGTATATGTCTATATGTGTATATATATATATTACACCAATGCATCACAAATTTTAAAATTGTACGGTGTTTCCTTTTTGGAAAAATTTTAACAAAACCAGGTTTAAAAATTATTTCCTTTCAACTTCAAATTTCATTTTCAAGAATCAACGTTTAAAATATTAAGCAAAATTTTGCCAATGATTTGTAAGAAAACAGGGCTAAAGGTAACTAAACATGTTCGGCCAGCAGAGATACTATCAAAAAATTTCACCGATCCTATCATCACTTCCCTATTATAATTCATCAATCTCATAAATTAACCACAATATCCAATAATCAACATATATCAAGCTCTCTTATCTTATCCACCAAGATTTACCAAAATTTTACACTATGAAGCATAGAGAATTCCCGAGGCATCTAGCCTAGTAATCAAAGTCCAAGGAATCCCTTCCATAACCCAAGCTCAATTAACTGGGAATCATCGAATTTAACCATAAACTTGTAAATCTAACGAGTTCAAACACCTATCTCATACAAAACTCCAACCCTAATTATAACAAGTCTTAAATCTCCAAAGTTTACCATAAATTTTGTCACACTCGCACTAATTGAAACTTCTTAATAACATCTTATCTTATCCACTAGTTTACCTCCTTGCAGTTACTCGTTTTTTTTTCAATTCTAATAATTCAATATACACTCCACTAGTTATCTCTTTGTCATCATTCACTAACCCTCAACTTTATTTCCCAATTATCTTCCATGCTTTAGGGTTTTCCTGGCCCCCCTGGCCCATAGTCTCGATCCATTCTACCCTTTATTTCTAATTCTTACGGGGGACCAAAAATAATAAATAAATAAATAACTAGTAGATGAATAACTCTAGTAAATAAATAAATATATAAATCTAAATATGTCCAATGACGGACAAATGTAATTTAAAACTTGAAAAGCAATCAAAGCACACTTCATATTTCCACAGGAACAGTCAATAGATCAGATGGCATACAAATCAAATTTTTTTTATGAACAAGGTCATACAAGAGGGAGAACAATCAACCAAAATGAGAGCATGTCATTGCATGAGTCGATAATGAAAATAAAACTTTGCATGTATACTAACAAACAAGTTAACAAGCCAACATGATCAGGTACAGAATTTATAGCATTCAAATACTTCAAAAGGGAACAAATATCATGCTTAACAAAATATACAGGCTAAAGCACAAGCATCACCCCAACTATCATAAACAAAAGGTATAAAATGTCGTGCTCCATAGTCTAGCTTGCAACTGAGCGAGGGGGCTTAATTCCCTTAAGTAAGGCCAACCTCATTTTGTACATTAGGGCTACATCAACTATCTTTTCAATTAAAGTTCCGCATTCCATAGTAATATCTATCCTTTAACAAGTACGAGTCACCACATACTTAACTAGGTACTACACAAGGTAGGCCTTCCAAATTCCAAGACATAATTGCATTCATGTTCCCAAGACAAGAACAAGATATATCAACTCTAAAGTATGTCTAGTGGCTAAGATCAAGCACTAAAGGTTATCCCAAACAAATTAATCATTTATTTCCCCATAAGTCCTTAAATCAAGAACGCATCCTAGCAAATGTCATTATTCAAGAAATTTACTTACTATCTTTTCAACAGTGTTTAATCTCTTACAATCTTCTTCTCTCTTGCTAGTCTAGCACAATAATCCTCAATTATTGAATCTTAATAACCATCGAAACCACAATTGCTCACTACTTCACTTTTTGACTTAATATTCAAATGAACCCGAATCCCACAGTCCGGCATCCTCAACTTTTAGACCCTAGGATACACTACAGAGATCTGAAACCTAGAGCTCTGATACCAACTGTGACGACCCACCTTTCCCTAGGGCGAACCCTGGGGTATCAGCAGACCGCCTGCCCAACTCTCGCCGGGATTCACTACAATCTTCAAGTAAATTACAAATTAAACTCTAATACCACATGAAATACTTCACTAAAACAATCATGTACTCTAAAATATAAAAGAACTATTCATGCTTATATATTACATCCAAGATTTCCAATGTACTTTTACAATACTGAAAATCCAAAATAATCATAAGTTTTACACAATATAAAGCAATAACTTGAGTAACAAGTAACTTCAAAACATTAAGCAAGTAGGGAATTTAATCACAGTAAAAGGATACGGGAGCTCTCAAGAGCTAATCCACGAGCGATCCAAGCTCAGGTAGTTGACCCTCCGTCAACTTTCACAGATATCCATGTAGAACTCTACTTACTATCTCCAGCCACCAAGACACCCTCTTGGATCCGTAACCAAACAAGCATGTAAGTGGTATCACTTAACAAGTATGTGACGACCCCACCTCCCCCTAGGGCTTACCCCAGGGTTTAGCGGACCGCCTGCCCAACTCTCGCCAGGACTCACTCACTCATTTCAAGAAAATATATTGCAACCTCGAGAGTACAAGAAATAACAGTTCCCAAGTTTGGAATGTACAAACACATTCATTTCTATTTCAATCATCCATACAGTCCAAATCTATCAAAGATATGGGTTCCAGATACATTCAGCCCTAATCGAGCACTAGTGCGAGTACAATCGCAAAATTTCCAAAAACTAGACTATGCTAGCATGTATCAGTCTCACGCCTCGCTCGTGCCCCCTATAAGGAAAACAAATGGCGTGGAATGAGCTAAAAGCCCAGTGAGGTTCCAAATAGCAAGTTGACCATTATTAAAAAGTTAACGTATCAAATTAGCAAAGTAGCGAGCAATAACACTTCAAGTAGCAAATCTCAAAATGAGCGAGTGTAAAATTCTTTTCTTAAAAGAAACAATAACACTACGAATAACAGTCAAAGTATAAGGATACAGCTGGCTCTCAGGAGCCAAATTTCCATTGCTTCATCAGAGCTTGATCAAGTATTAGTTGACACTCCGTCAACTTTCAAGGAATGTAACCAGTCCAGTAGTACTTCGCTTCACACCATCCGTCCACCATTCAATCCCCTTACCGGGCCCGAACACCAACTAAACACTGGTGGTAATACTCGAGTATACCGATTAGTCGAGGAGGTATCACTCCATTCGACAACACTAGATACCCATGGTTCGTTATCTAATCGACCAAACCCTTGCCGGCTCGACTCGATTAACTAGCTAGTGGGGTTTGGGTTCCCAAGAAGTCGATGAGATAACATCTCCAATCGATTGAATCAAGATAAAAGTACAGAGACGGGAATGAGAGGCACCTCCCACTCACATTGAGTGTGGTATATGCTGCCGCTCAACACTTACAAGTCAAGTACAAGATATCAAGTCAATTGCAACAATAAACCAGTATATATCAGATTAGGGCAAGTGCGATAAAGTACACTCTTGCCCGATCAAACAAATTACATATCATTAAATCACATTGGTCAAGTATTGAAAACAAGTGTCCAGTTCAATCAGGTATTTGAAAGTACTCACCAAAGATTTAGTGCTTGTAAAAAATCACGCTCAGGTGTAACTCCTTGGTTGGAGTCCAAATCTGCGATACAATATCATTTAAAAGCATGAAATCAACTAGGGTTCGAAACTTAAGAGTTTCGCTTCAAGAAAATCAAGTACATGAAACTCGTTTAAGTAGTATTCCAGTTACTTATCAAACTCTAGAAAATTCATGCTCGCTCTTTTGGTGTTGCTAAAGAAGCAACTAAAACTTTGGAATTCGCATTTAAGTCCAAAAGACGAGGAAAACATATTCCGAGTGGTCACTACTTTCATTTTTCCAAGGGTACGAGTTTCGGCCGAATTCCAACTTATATACCTCTCTAAAAGAAGACGTGAATATCCTAGACGATTCAAGTGATATTCGTTCTCAAATCCTTACTCAAGTCGCGCGTACCTCTACTTAACCCTCGAGTGCAAATTTGGGCAGCACGCCCTTTGTGTTTACCTAGTTTCCAGCCATTTATGGCTTCCTTATTTTCTCAATTCAGCCCCATAATCACGCACAAGTAATGTTACTAACATAGCCCCTCCATCAGGCTCCAAAATCATCGAAGTACAACACAAGTGTAATAATACAATCGGAACTCAAGTTTTTGAAGGCAAAAGTCTAAATGGTAGATTCGACATCTTATAACATTTTAGTCACAACTAGAGTTACGTTTATCGGATTGGGGTGAACCTTATACCGTTTCGAAGCTAAAACATAGATATACAATTCTTATGAAGACATCTTAACCCAGTTCTCACCCTAACTAGGTAAAATTTACCAAAACAACCCCCAGAGTTTCCAGTTCGAAACTCACTGTGAAATTCAACTAGCAGTCCTGATTCATTCAATCACATCTCAGCACACACAACTCCGATTCAGGTGATTCCAAAGCCATTTGAAAGCTAAGATACAAGGCTACAATTATAAAGAAGATATCAACAACCAATTCAGTAATATTCCCGATCAAGCTAACCAATTACAGAGGCTGATTATCACTTTTGACAGAAACAGGGCAGCAGGGGTAAAATAGTCATTTCACAGGTTACAGTGCTACGATTGAGCTGAAATTTTACAGGAAGCTATATAACATCATTTCCTACAACTTTCATGTTTTAACCTAAGCCTAATTAGGCCTCTAGAATGGACGAATTAAACAGGTCAGAAGCTAAACAAGTTAGTTTCAATTTCTGGAATTTGACCTTTTCCTCTAGAATTTCATATCCAATAAGCATTCAATCATCAAAACCAACAATTACTAACTCTATAACATCCATTACTAGATAAATAACCATAATCAAGGCTGAAAATGTAAACCCTAACTGCATACTCCAACATCTCACTCCAAACTAACAAATTTACCGCCATAAGGTAAGATTAAGAGCTTCTAACTAAACTTTAACAAGATTAAATGCAAGGAAAGGATAGGAAACCATAATACCTCACCAAGGCTTCTTGCAAGAGAGGATCACAACCTTTCCCTCCAAAGTTTCACCACACAAAGCTTCTTAAGACTAAAGGGGGAGTTTAAGCGGTTTAGATTTTGGAATTTTTACTCAAATTAAGCTAAAAATCAAGATGGAAATTGAATGGTTTCTTCCCTCTTTTCTCTCTCAAACTCACGGCTGGAATGTGCAGAAATGGTGGCTGAAATGAAGCTTCAAGAAGGTTAAGATGATAGGAATTCATTTGGGTCAAAATTGGACAAATGTCATCTTTTGATTGGAAGTCAATTTTTTTCTTTCTTTCTTGTTTTTAGTCCAAAATTTCTGCTGCATTAAGAAGATATTTAGGTCTGATTTTGGTCAATTAATAACAAGGTGATTAAGGTAATAAAGTAGTGTTCAAGTGGTGCACTCAATCGGTAGCGAACGGTACCCGTCGGTTCCAACTGATTTTCCTTAAATAACGCGTACTAGGGTTTTAACTTATGATTCACTAACTTATTATTATCAATTCTAATCACACACTTTCTCTTATCCAAAACTCACTCTTAATCACCAAATTAAGTACACACTCCACACCGATTAATCACACTACCAAAAGACATAAAAACCCTAGTTTACCTCAACGATGAAAGTAAAGGGAAAACCCTTGGTTCTATGATTAATTGTAACTATTGAGGAAGTGAATGAATAGTAAAGCTATTGTAAAATAATGGATTCCAAATATAAGGGAATTTTTAAGAAAATACGAGGGATTTTACAAGTCCTCACAATCACACTACCAAAATGCACACAAAAACACACACCAAAACCCTAGTATGCACAAAAACCCTAATTTATGCCCTTCCTTTAGAAAAATTATAACTTGAGTTATAAATATAAAAAATTTATATAACTTGGTTTGTTAAAAACTAGACTTCAAATACTAAGAATCTTTAGAAGACACCTCAAAGAGATTTAGCTCATAAGTTGGTCCAAATTGAGTCATAAGCTACTACAACATTCCTATGTTTACTTGTACAGGGCAGCATTTTCAGTCAACTTTGCCAATTTCCTAGAATTTATAGAGATTGAATCAAACTCTGAATTTTACCACCGTAGGAAACCCTATGAGTCTAGTATCAAACGCAACAAACGGAACTCCATTTCGACTTTTCAATACGAAGTTATAGCCAATTTCCCAAAGCTGCGCAGAGCCTCCTGTGAAAATTTCTAGATTTTCTAACAACTTGAGAATATGAAACTTTTCTTAAAAAATTCACTCTCTTGGCTCAAATTCAACCATTAAAGCAACCAAGAATCAAAGGTAAGTGAGTTCACATAAGGGTTATAAAGACAAGTGAAATTTCGGGGTCTGACAAAGTATACCTAGCAAGACCCCTTATTTGGATCAAACTGTAACACTTCCCAAGGTTCACCAAATTTCTTGACCAAACCCTTGCCGGCTCGAGTTACAAGGCTAGCCAATGGGTTGGGGCGTCCCCCCCCCATTCACTTTTGGGTCGATGACATGAAACTCTAATCGACAAGATTTGGTCATAGCATTGAGACGGGATGAGCGGTACCTCCCACCCTAAAAGGGCGTGATACATTCTGCCGCTCAATGCTCACGGAAAACACTTTCATTTACATTCACATGTAACACTTATCACTTATCAAACAAGCAATTTCATGAAAGAGAGGACAACGGCGATAAAGTACACCCTAACCTCATTAACTAGCAAGTACGAGAAACATTTCATTTAAACACTTAACATGCACTTGACACTCACCAAAAGTCATGAGAGAGAAAAAGTGAAGCGGCTAAACGAGTTCTTTGGAGTCCTCGTATTGACCTGAGACATGTATAATCACGATCATTCACGTGCATATTCAAGGCCAAGCAAAAATATCAAGTCGTTTTCATGTTTATTGCAAAAATCAGGAAACTAGAGGTTTATGGCAGAAATCTTTAGAAAATCGTAACTTAATATTTACAAGTCCAAAATTTGCATGGTTGATACTGTTGAAAACCTAATTGAAAGGGCTAAAATTTGTAGAAGACACCTTGATGAGATTCCATACGGATTTTGCCCAGTTTTTCCGTCAATAGACTGCTACAGTAAAATGCAGGGCAGGGAAGATTCTGTTTTTCCAACGGGCTTTGAAAAATCACCAAAAATCACAAAAAAATGAGTTAGCCCCTGAAATTTACATGGTTTGTAACCTTATGTGTCTAGTTTCAAAAAAACAAACGGGACTCGATTTGGAGTGGTATACATGAAAATATAACCTTTTTTCCGAAATTGGTCTGATGTTCCAGAAAGCAGATTTCCGGTTTTCACTTTAGCAAATTCACTCCTTTCTTTTCCTTGGAAGAGCTAATCGGTTTAATCAACCCAAATACACTTAAAATCCATTATTTTGGCAAAACTTTAACTCAAATAAAAGCTCCAAAAATCTGAAATTTTGTCCCAAAAATTTCAGCCAACAGGAAAGATTCAAAACATAAATTTTTCGTCTTGCTATACTTAAACACACACAAGTTCATCCATCCAAATTAAGGAATATCTTGCAATAATTAACAAGCCAAACATGTAATAAAGCAAGATTTATCACATATATGCATCTAAAGCTCATAATATTTCAAGACCTCTACCTATCATCAAGCCAAAAACAAGAAAGCAATTAAAATCCTCAAACTAGTCACCCCGAACCAATGCTCAAGGGGTTCAGCCACAATAATCACAATAATCGCCCCGAACCAATGCTCAAGGGGTTCAGTCACAATAATCACCCCAAACCAATGCTCAAGGGATGCAATCACAATTCACAAATCACATCATATATCACACACAAGTCACATCCAATACCCAACAACCAACCAATGGCCTTAGGTCGAGTGTGATAAAGTACACCCTTGACCAAGCGTCCAGTAACCACATTGACCACATAAACACATTGAGCGCATTAATATATTGAACACATTAAGCAAATCGAGCACATTGTCACATTGGTAAACAGGTCACTGAAATAGTGGAAAGTCACACGTCCTTTGGCGAGTGCGATAAAGTACACATTCACCTAATAAGAAAGTACAGTTCGTAAATCCATTTAACAAATCCTTTTTGTAACGGCAAGTACATTTAAATAAAACAAAGGGCACATCTAACCAAAACACTTGAGTAAGTCACTTAGAAAAATAAGGAACACCCACCAATTACCGCTCATGATCCCCATTCACCACAATTGATTTTTGTCCAAATCCAATTCCTAAAACGCAAAGTTCAATATGACATATCACTGTCACCTTTTAGTAATGTAAGCACAACTCGAGCTACACTTATCGGATTGAAACAAAAAATATACCGTTTCGATGCTAAGACATAGTTCTACAATTCTCATGAAGACATCTCAACCAACCTTTCACCCTAACTAGGTCAAATTTACCAAAACATTCCCCAATTTCTCGGTTCAATTCTCACTGACACAATTACTGACAGTCCTGATTCAGTTAATCATAACTCAGCACACACAACTCTGATTCAGGTGATTCCAAAGCCATTTGAAAGATAAGATACAAGGATACAATTCTTAAGAAGACATCAACAACCAATTTAGTAATATTTCCGGTCCAACTAACCAATTACAGAGGCTGAGTATCATTTCTGATAGAAACAGGGCAGCAGGGGTAATTTTGTCATTTCACAAGCTACCCTGCTCCGATTGAACTGAAAATTTACAGGCATAATTTACACTCAATTCTCCACAACTTTCATGTTATTTTCTAAGGCTAATTCAGCCCGTACATTAACCAAATCCAACAAGAATTCAACCCAATGAAGTTTCAAGATTCACTCTTCAAGAGATAACATGAAAGCTCTAGCTTTTGGGTTAGAGAACTACCTCAGGTTCTAGCTGTTTTTCCCAAGGCTAGGATGTCCAATCTTCACCACGAAGAGATCTCTTTCCTTCTCCAAGAATCTGGCCAGCCACCACAAGGAGCTCCTCTCGGTTTCCCCCTCTCTTTCTCTCGGCTAGAACAACAAAAAGAATAGGAGAGGCAGTGAACTAGAAGTTGGTTGGTCATGGAGTTTGAGTTGAGGAAGAAGAAGATAGAGCTTTGGCTAGAAAGAGGGAGAGAGTGTGTGAGGGTGGTCGGCTGATAAGGGAAGAAGAAAAGGAATGAAAGGTTTGAAAAATTGGGAGCATTAAATTGGGAAGAGAAGGATAGGACTTGAAGCCTTATTTTAAGGATCATGTCCCCTCTTGCATATTAATGTCTTAAGAGTAAATTTAGTGGGGATGAAAGTGATTATCTTGGCTAATGATGGAGGGGGATTCTCGACTATAATAAGGAAGAAAGGAAAAGAAATTGAAGTGAATTGGAGGAAATTAAATGGAAGAAACAATGGCAAGATTAAAACTTAGTTTTAGGCGAAATTGTCCAACTTTGACCAATGCTTATGTTCCACTTAAATTTGTCCACTACACTTTTCTTATCTATCTTAGTTCTATCTCATTTATAATTCTTTAAAAGCTACTCATAGTCTAATCTTTCACCAAAGTTAAATTCCTCGACACGGCTCAAAAACTAAACTTAGCACTAGTCGGTCAAACGTTGGAATTTTGTTCGAATGAAAATCATTTAACTATGAAAATGTGAACTATGCACATAAAGATAATGTAATTTTATATAAATACATAATATAGTTATTTTCACCTTTATTATTTAACTTTTCAAAAAATATATATAAAATAAATAAAACAATAAAATAAATAAAAGGAATAGTAATAATATTAATAATATTAAAATAATAAATTTTGAGGCTCTCACAGTTTTCGTTCTTCGTTCTTCGTTTTTGTTGAAGCGTTTGATCGCAGTACTATCGCTCGGAATGGTTTGGCCTTCGTGTGTTCGACTTTGTAGTTTTGGGGAGAGTGGGGCAGGCAGTTCGTTAACCCTTAGGGTACGCCCTAGGGGAAGGTGGGGCTGTCACAACAAACCTCAACTTCTATTAACCAACTTGCCAAATAGTTAGCATGTATTCTAGAAAAACTAGTCTTCTACAAATAGCCAACCTGTATTTTGGAAGAACTCTCACTAGGATCTCCTAAATCAGTTAATCAACCTCCTAAACAATTAGTCTGTGTCTTAAACAAACCTAGTCCAAAATCCTTAGCTTCTTCTTCTAACCAAATAGCTAAACTCAACCTAATCAAACTTTACTATTCTAGGGTAACTTATCCTAATGTCCTTCTAGATGAAATACCAAACATCCTCCAAAACTCCTATAATGCCAACAACATCTATGAGTGAAGCATCGATAGAGTTTTTTAATACAATATAATTACAGTTCTCCAACAGATGACCATTGTAACCACAACATACCGTACAACACATGGATCAACTGATCAACTTGCATCTCATGTCCTTATGATCGGATACACAAGACAATTCAAACGATGGTGGGATGAACATCTCACTACAGAAGACAAAGAGAAAATTCTAAATGCAATCAAACTAGATGCAATTGGAGAAGCAATCCTACAAGATGGTGACATTATTCCAAATGCAGTAACAACTCAAATATTCACCATTGCAAAAAAAAAAAATCATTGGTAACTCAGGGATATCTAGAGGCAAATCCTTAAGGTTACTAAAAACCTCAAATGTAGGAATCCTTTAGATTTTCGGTGGTATAAATACACTTTCCTGACTCGCAAAAATGCCAGAGATGGAAATCAAGCTTATTGAAAAGAAAAGTTCTAGACAACCTTGCCAATATTATGGTGTTGTACCTTGGAGAACAATCACTTATGGACAACTAACAAGTCAAGTTCAACGAGTCATTCTAAATATTTGCAGCTAGGACAAAATGTTTAGGTAGGTTGCAAAGGATCAATCACAAATAACAAAGGACCTTGGCTTTTTTTGTGAACAATTTGACCTACCTAGTTTCCATACAAAGGTCAAATGGGAACCAAAGCCTTCACCAAACCCTCTCAACACAAAGCAAAGAAAACCTTACCCTATAAACCTAGGAATTAGCTAGCCTCTCTAGCTAACCCAAATCCAACTACTACCCAACAATTGCCATACTCTTACGAACTACCATTGTCATAAATGCAAACAATCCAGACATATTGCGAGATACTACAAACTGAATAGAAGAATTAGAACGTTTGGCCTGGACGAGCAAGTAATAAATCAACTATCCAATCTCCTTACAAAAACTAGTAGTAATGATTCGGAATGAGAAAAAGAAAACTATGCAAACCAACTAGAAGATGATGATGTTTCATCTCTTTCCACTACCAGCAGTGATGAAGATGAAAAGAAGGACAAACAACTATAAATTTCTTGACATGAGAACAAGATCTTCTCTTTTATTGAAAACATCTTTGATCCTAAGCAGAGACAGTTCTATCTCAATAGATTCAAAGAATACCTAAAAAGTCACCAAATATTTCCTCAAACCCATTAGCCAGATATTTTAGACTCTTAAACACCTACAACTTCACAGATATCCTCAATTGATCCCCATCCAAACTAGTAAAACCAATATCAATCCAACACCTGTAGTTCAAAATTGCTTTTAAAGAAGACTTAGAGCAATTAGGGCAATTCAAGAACTTGATAGCCTTGTTCTACAAAACCTTGCTACCTCACAACCAAAATCTTTAGAAATCTTTCCAAAATACTCAATCACACAAGATGATATAGAATTTCTAAACCAATTGTTCAGAATTTCTCAAACAAAATTCCCGGTCCAAATCAAACTAGTTATATGGGATGACTATATCCTTGAAACAAAGCCCTATTTGATATAGGAGTTGACCTTAGTTGTATCCAAAATGGACTTATTCCCGCCAAGTTCTTTGAATAAACAAAAGAGGACTCTGAGTAGCAAATGGCTCAAAATTAGACATTCATTTCAAACTTTCAAATGTGATAATCCCATTTTCATTAGTTTCAATCGAAGAAATCTTTATTTTAGCCAAAGACCTTACAAAACAATATCATTTTTAGGAAGATGATTCATATTATCACTTGTTCCTATCTAGTTACTCTTGAAGGAATTGTGCTACAAAATGGCTTAGAAGTTCTTCTTTCTTTCTTCAAAAAACTAAAACAAAATTAGACTCCTAAGCAAAACATGCAAACTAACTAAAAACTTCTTGTTTTTTAATCTCTTTTGCAAGAAAATGTCCATTGAAGGAAGCTCAACATTCAATGCTCTCCAAACTTTTCAAAACTTGACTCTGTTGAAGGAAGTTCAATATCCGTCTCTTTCCAAACTCTTGAAGAGATAGAAAAATATCTCTCCATAAAACTTACAAATGATGCTATCTCACACCTCAAAATAGATCATTACTCCTATCATTATGAATGCAGGGAATCCATAATTAGAAATTATGATGTTGCATTCTATGACTATGAGACTAATGAATCGATCTTTATTTATTGCACTCATATGTATGCCAAAGTCTGCTTAAGGCTTGCAAATGTAGTTCAAAGCCTAAAAGATCAATCCTTCATGAAGATAAGAAAGGTCCAGAGGATGATTCTCAACAAACACTAGCTCAAGCAATGAGGAGTAGAAGAACCACGGTATGATGAATGGATTTGCGAAATATTAGAAGAATTATTGGCAACCATCTATTAAGAAAAGCTCACAAACACTCTAAAAAACTATCAGAGAGCACATCAAGCTGGCTCAACTGGACTGATGCTATCCCAAAAACTCAAAGATCCACATCAAGATAGCTAAAAAGTCTTAGCTAGGATAAGCAAAAGGAAACAACTAAAAAATAAGTTTGTTAGAATTCACTATAGCACTAAAAATTATAGTAGTGATTCAACAAGATACTATGGAAACACACAGGAGAAAACTGCACCGTATACTATAGTGCATACTGTAGCAACAATGTAGCAGGTATAGTACACTATAACGGTATTATAGGAAAATGAAAATTTTGTTATAAATACCTCTCAAACTCACCATTTCAAATACACCAATTCTTTAGCTCACTTTTCTTTCTATGTTGAAGAATTCTCTCCTCATTCTCTTTAAAAAAACACTAGTTCAGGTGCTTTAGTTTGGAATCAAGTTTTGATAAAGTCCCAATCAAGCTTCATCCTTGTATGCCTTTAAACTTCAAATTTCAATAAATTTCTTTCATGTTTATCTTATATTATACTGTGAATGGTTGGAATAAACCTCCTATATACTCTTGTAGTTTATCTTCTTTACTTTCTTGTTACATTACTGTAATTGGTTAGTTTAACTGCCTGAACTTATAGTGGCAGCCGATCTGCGACCCACTTCCTTACTCTACTTTACTTACTCTTTCTAGTTTTAGGGACACTTCCCTAGCCCCAATATGGTATCAGAGTCAGAGGGGAAAATGGGTTGATAACTATGTTTCTTAACTTGTTATGATACGTTTAGTATGTATCTACGAGATCAGATCTTGCCAACAAACAGTAAGTTTTAGAAATCTTACAGGGAGGTCCTGGTAATAAGACTATCGGATTTGGCAGTAAAACTTGTAGGCTTGTTGAGTTGGGGAATGATAGTATCTAAGACAGTGAACTATTCTAAAGTTCAAATCTAATCTTTTAGATCCATACTATCTCTTTCATAATTTGTTTAAGGAGTATAGTTATCCTTCATGAATCCCGAAGGATCTGTACCAAGAGGAAGGGATCTCCTACATATCAGTAACCCGTTTTACACATTTCCGTTGATCATTTTCAGATTTATTTGTCTATCTTTGTTAACTTGTATTTGTTGTTTACCATTTAATGACTTATTTCTTTATATCTTATTCTAGAAACTCTATTTCTTCAAACAACTCTTTACAAATCACTCATTTAAAAGAAGAAATCAATTTACAAGACATTAATCTAGGAATAGATAATTGAGAAATCCCTAGGTATGAGAAAACATAAATACATCAAAGCAACAAATGATAGAGAATCACTATTGATCATATAATTAAAACAATTGAACAAACTATAGCTTGAAATGCTGATCATGAAAAAATCAAACTTCTATCAAAGAAAGCTATTGAGAGACATCAACAAAAATACAATTACAACAATTTTGAACTTGTACAAATTGCAGCTAAACTCTTGACAAAAGAAGGATTGGATACATCTCTACTTCTTTGTCTCTGAGATTGCAGAATCCTAAAATTTGATGACTTCCTTTGACGACCCCATCTCCCTCTAGGGCGTACCCTAGGGTTTAGCGAGTCGCCTGCCCAACTCTTGTCAGGACTCACTCATGTTTAACTCGAGAAAAGAACTTCCAACCATAGAAAAGAAATAAAACAACGATTCCAAGCTTAACATATACATTGATGTTCAAATCCAACTACAAGACTTATACACGCCCAAATATATCAAGGTATTTACAATCCAGGTGCAACCAACCCTAGTCGAGTAATAGCACGAGTACAATTGCAAAATCCAAAAAAACTAGACTACGCTAGCCTGTACAAGTCTCACGCCTCACTCGCATCCCCTATAAAGAAAACAAAACTAAAGAAATGAGCTAAAAGCCCAGTGAGGTTTCATATGCATAATCGAGCAATTAAATCCAGGACATTAATCATTTAATAGCAAATAATCCAAAAAACATTTAACGTATAAAAGCAATAATAACCCACTCATTAAAAGGATACATGCTCACGTGGAGCCATTCGTTCATTCGTTCGCCAACTATTTTCCTTATTCCTCTAACATTAGAAAATATTTTAAAGTGAAAACTCCTCTAATATTTTTGACATTCATTCATTCATTTCATTTCCTGCCACTAGCCAATTCACTGAGCAGTCTCCACCAATCTTCATGTCATACTCGAGTATACCAAACATTATCCCAGGGTCACCAATCGCCCGACCGAGTCCACTTCTGGTCGAATCCACTGGCAACGAAGGGCAAGGGCCCAGTTCAGCCAAAAGGCTTACATTCATGCACAAGTAGCATTTAATCATTTAATGTGACAGCCCCACCTTCCCCTAGGCCGTACCCTAAGGGTTAGCGAACTGCCTGCCCAACTCTCACCATGACTACTAAGCCGAACACACACAAACTAAAACATTCCGAATGATATTACAGCGTTTGAACGAATCGACGACCACGAAAAACGAAAAATGAAATCGAAATTGCAAATGAACAGTGACTGTCACGTCACAATCCGGCCGGATTTTCGACCGGATTCAGGGCCAGAGAGCAACTGAAATTTTTTTTAAAAAAACCCCTGCAAATCAGGCCAGATATCCGGCCAAGAACTGGCCGGATACTCGACCAGATTCTGATGAACAGTTCCCGCCAGGATTTTCTTCTTTCCTCGATTAACTTTCGCACTTTCCCGGAAAACCAACCAAGTACAAGTAAACTGTAAATAACACTAGAGAATGTACATTCCCAAGAAAATATAGTACATATACATGAGAAAACATTCATATATATATATATATATATATATATATATATATATATATATATATATACATGTTACAGAGTTTACAATCAAAAGGAAACATCAAATTGAGGTACATTTAGGGTTTCCAACAGTCGAGGAGCCATACAAAAGAACAAAAGAATATCTAACTAGCTCAACTCGTTTCTCAAAATCATGATTTCCAAAAGTGGTTCCTGTAAGGAAAACAAGGATAACGAGGGTGAGCTTTCACCCAATGAGGTACTAGCAATTCACACAACCAAAATTCACCAACGCAATCATGCTCAGTTATACACGGTCATCCAACATAGAAGAAAGAGCACCACAACAAATCTAGAAGTAAAATGATACAGGTGGCTCTCAGGAGCCACTTTCCCCATTACAATTCTTGATCTCATCTCGTGGACCCTTCGTCAACGTTCGAGGAAGCGAACATGACCGTAGGTCCCACTTTACACCCAATACCTTCCACCATACATTCCCCTTACCGGGTCCGAACACCTCACAGTAACCAAAGAGGTAATACTCGAGTATACCACAGGGTCGAGGAGATAACACTCCACTCGACCAACAGTAACCCCATGGTTCGTTACCTAATCGACCGGCCCTTGCCGGCTCGACTCGATTAACGACCACTGAGGGTTGAGCTCAGATATCACAGTAAAGTCGTTGGGCTCATGTCCCAAACGACATTAAACCATGCACAAGTCAAACTCACAGTTATACAGTAATCAGTTATACAGGTAAGAGAACGAGAGCGATAAAGTACACTCTCATCTCATGCACAGTTTCACACTCATTCAATCCAAAGATTCAAAGATAAGCAATCATTCAAGCATTAACTCATGCAATGGTACACTCACCAGTTTAAGCAAAGCAAGTTCACAAATTTCCGTCCGACATGGGCCTTGGATCATCGGCTCGTCTTAAAACAAGTAAGAAACAACAATTGAGACTCGAACACGAGTCGTATACTTATTTAATGAACTATTAATGTAAAACAAATATAGCTTGGAAGGGCAATTAAATAACGTTTAGGGCTAAAAGTTTAACCAAGTCCAAAACCTTTCATTTCTACTTAACCTCAACCTAAAGTCAAAGAAACCCAATATACTCAACATTTGGACAGCATTTCCCCCCTAAATTTCATACTTTCCATCCTACAAATAACCATCAAACTTCATCCAAATAACCACAAGTACACCTACCATTCAAAGGCTATACAACACACCTTATTAGGGTTACAATACCCCTCAATCTTAGCCAATTAGAAGCTCAACCACCAACCATAGTAAAGTCCTAATCTGAAATTTTCTGCCCAAAACTGAAATTTCCCGCACACAACCACAATTAAAGCACAAAAAGCTCCATTTTACACAATATAAAGCTATCATTCCAAGGCCAACCATAACCATCATATGAAAATAGAAAAATTCCCAAAAAATAAAAAATTTATCTAACTCCACTTTAATCCATGAAATCATCCATAAAACAACCTATTTAGCCACCACAAATCACTAATTTACCATTATTAGAAACAAAGAATGAGTTTCTAAGCAAAATACCTTGACACCTCAAGAAAGGTAGTAGCTTAGGGTTTTCTCCTCCAAAACAACTCCACCAATACTTTCAAACTTCCTTAGCAAGTCACTTTTGTGGACAAATTTAACATTTAATCGGTTGGATTTCAAGATATAAGCAAGAAATGGAAGATAAAAGTTGAAGCTTTCTCTCTTTTCTCTCCTTAAGAAGCTCGGCCAAGAGGGTTGGAAATGAAAATGATTTTGGGTCAAAATTGATGTTTTAGTAAAGGTAAAGAAAGGTGGTCAAGGTCCAACTTCGAATAGAATTACAACACGTGGCGTCCTTAAGGTTTATTCCTATCCTCTTACTTACCAATGGTTAAATACCCAACTAATCTCTATTTATCTCCTAACACCTAGTAACTTAATCCCTTTAAGCAAAATTTAGCCTAATTGGCTGAACTTATCGCACTTAATGCACTAGCGGGTCCCACGTCCAATATACACTTTGAATATCCCATGAACTAACTTATACTAGAAAAATAATTTAAAACTATATTTACTTATAAAATTATCTAGAAATCAATAGAATAAAGAAAATATAGAAAACGTGTGCAAGAAAATAAAATAATGCCTAGAAATAAAGAAAATTTTTGGGTTCTCACACTCTCTCCCCCTTAAAGAATTTCGTCCCCGAAATTTCTTATCGTGGTTTACAAAACGTTCAGGGTATTTCTTTTGCATCTCTTCTTCTACCTCCCAGGTTGTCTCTTGTACCCCGTGGTTTCTCCACAATATCTTCACCAATGGGATTTATTTATTTCTCAACTCCTTAATTTTTCGGTCGAGTAATTGTACAGGTCTCTCTTTATAGGTGAGTGATTCATTTATCTCAATCTCCTCTAGTTGTAAAATCTGAGTTGGATCGGGATAATACTTTTTGAGTATCGAAACATGGAAAACGTCATGAATCCTGGACAAACTTGATGGTAGCTCGAGTCGGTACGCTACTTTTCCAACTCTTTGGAGAACTTTGAAGGGTCCTACAAATCTAGGTTGAAGTTTCTTTCCTCTACCCGCCGTGACACTTCGTAATGGTGTAATCTTAAGGAAAACACGGTCTCCAATTTCGAATTCCAAATCTTTCCTTCGGTTGTCCGCATTGCTCTTTTGTCAGATTTGAGCTGTTTGGAGTTTTTGACGTATCAACTTAACCTTTTCTTGTGTATCCTTCATCCATGGAATGATTGTTGGATCTAGAACCTTCTTTTCCCCCATTTCATCCTAATAAACCGGTGAGCGACACTTTCGTCCGTAGAGAGTTTCATATGGTACCATTTGAATCGACGAATGGTAACTATTATTATTGGTAAACTCCACTAACGTCATGTGTTGGCCCCAGCTACCCCCAAAATCCAAGATACAAATTCGTAACATATCTTTATGGGTTTGAATGGTTCGTTCGGACTGTCTATCCGTCTAGGAGTGATAAGTGGTACTAAGGTTGAGTTTAGTTCCCAAGGTTTCCTGAAATTTTTGCCAAAACTTAGATACAAAACGAGGATCTCTGTCCGAAACTATACTCACTGGGATCCCGTGCAGTCTCACGATTTCATTCATATACAGCTGAGCCAACGTCTCCAGGGAATATTTCATGTTTATAGGTAAGAAATGGACTGATTTGGTTAACCGATCGACGATCACCCAAATGGCATCATGTCCCTTTTTGTGTTCTTGGCAATTCAGAAACAAAATCTATCGCGATGTTTTCCCACTTCCATTCAGGTATCTCCAGAGGTTGCAACAAACCAGAGGATTTTTTATGTTCAGTCTTAACTTGCTAGCAGATGAGACAGGATTGTACATAATGGGCAATTTTTCTCTTCATGTCATTCCACCAATACCCTTTCCGTAGATCTTGATACATCTTGTTACTACCCGGATGAATCATATATTTCGATCGATGGGATTCCTCCAAAATCTCCTTTTTTAAAGCTTCATCCTTAGGCACCACTACTCGGTTCCGATACTTCAAAATCCCTTCAGAACTCAAATAGAAATCAGGCAATTCCCCCTTGTCCACCTTTTCCCTCCATTTTTGGACCATCGGATCCTCCTTTTGGGTCTCTTTGACTCAACCTAGTATAGCAGAGGTTACCCGGATATTCCCAAAGATTACCTTTTGACATTCCAAACTAGGGTTCCACTCACTAACTGCTCCTAACATCTCCCACTCCTTGACCATTAATCCAGCTATTTGAGCCTTCCGGTTTAAGGCATCAGCTACTACATTCGCCTTCCCCGGATGGTAGTTAATCGTACAGTTGTAATCCTTAAAGAATTTCATCCACCGACGCTGTCTCATGTTTAGTTCTTTTTGGGAAAATAGGTACTTAAGACTCTTATGGTCAGAATAAACCTCAAAGGTTACCCCGTACAAGTAGTGTCTCCACTTTTTCAGGGCAAAAACAACTGCAGCTAGCTCCAAGTCATGGGTTGGGTAGTTCTGCTCATGAAGTTTCAATTTTCTAGAGGCAAAGGAAATCACATTTTTATTCTGCATCAACACGCACCCCAATCCTTCCCTTGAAGCATCAGTATAAACAGTGAAACTATTCTTACCATTAGGCAGGGTTAGAATAGGGGCCATGGTTAATTTCGGTTTCAACTCTTGAAAACTACCTTCATACCTAGTGTCCCACAGAAAACAACCGTTCTTTTTCGTCAAATTAGTTAAAGGGCTGGTAAGTTTTGAGAAATCCTTAATAAACCGACGATAATATCCAGCCAACCCTAGAAATCTATGAAGTTCAGTGGGAGTTTCTGGTCTTTTCCACTCAATCACCACCTCTACTTTCGCCGGGTCTACAGTGATACCCTCCTTCGAAATGACATGTCCTAAGAATTGTAACATCTTGTATTTTCAAAAATGATATTTTATATGTTAATTTTGGTTTATGAATTTTGGTTTAAGATTTTCAAAATTTTCCCAAACTCTAGTTTTTAAAAACCTTGCTTTGGTTTATTAATTTTGCCCTAAGGTTTGTAAAATTGTCAAAACCTTGGTTTTAAATGTGAGACTCTAATTATTCCCTAATTTTCTCAAATATATTTTCGAGTGCTATTTATCGTAATTAATGTTTTATAAAAGCAATTACACCGTTTGTTTAAATTTTTCACGTGTTATCCTGTTTTCGAAAGGAGAAAACCCTAATTTGTTATCAAAATCCTAATTTTATATAAAATCAAAAGGTTATTATTTAATTGCTTTCATGTGTGTTAATGCATGTTTAAGAAGGAGTTTTTGGTAGTTGGGTGAGTAGTAACCTGAGTTGATGTGATTAGTGATTTTTGTGTTAAGTTGAATTGGGAACCTAGGGATTAAGTTGAAAGAGATATTTTAGGAATTGGACAAGAGTCCAAGCCAAAGGAATTAATTTCTCCAGGTCTATCTAAGCTAATTGATGATTGGTTGATTAATTGGTATAAGCTTAACATTCTTGACTTGACTTACCATAAGACAATTGGTTAGACAAAAAACAAAACTTAACTGTGAAGTTATATAGCAAGGGGAGTTCGGGCAGCTACCAGGAGAACATAAAGAGAAGGAAGTCGTGGGGAAGGAAAGGAAAGAAAAGAGAGAAAGAAAGAGGAAGAAAAGGTTTTGGTGGCTTGAACAAGAAGAGGAAATCCGTGAGAAACAAATAGAGAGAAAGAGGAGAAGGAAAACAAGAGAAAAGAAGAGAAGCTGGTCTGTTTGCTTCAGTTTTTCTTCAAAGATGAAAGCTAAAATTGGCTCAAGAACCCTTGATTCTTGTAGTTTATCTTGAATTGATGACTGAGGATTGAAATTAGCAAGCTAAGAATTAAATTGGATGGTTGAAATCTTGTTGGTTTGGAAGAATGATATGATTTGATTTCTGTCCATTTTTTGTCCGAAATTTTTGTGATTATTCGAAAATGTTTGGGGCTGAATTAGCCTTAGAACAAAACATGAAAGTTGTAGAGAATTAAGTGTAGATTATTCCTGTAAATTGTTAGCTGAATCGGAGAGGGTATCTTGTGAAATGACAAAATTACCCCTGCTGCCCTATTTCTGCAAAAACGGATAAGAACCTCTATAATTGAGTAATTTGACCAGGAAGATGACTGAATTAGTTGTTGATGCCTTCTTACGAATTGTAGCCTTGTATCTCAGATTTCAAATGGTTTTGGAATTACCGGAATCGGAGTTGTGTGTGCTGAGATATGATTGAATGAATTAGGACTGCTAGTTGAATTTCACAGTGAACTTCGAACTGGAAAATCTGGGGGCTGTTTGGGTAAATTTGGCTAGGTTAGGGTGATAACTGAGTTGATATATCTTCATGATAATTGTAGATCTATGTCTTAGCTTCGAAACGGTATATTGTTTGTTTTAATCAGATAAGTATAGCTCGAATTGTGCTTAAATTGCTAAAAGGTGACAGTGATATGTTATATTGAACTTTGTGTTTTAGGAATTAGATTTGGACAATAATTAATTGTGGTGAATGGGGATCATGAGCGGTGATTGGTGAATGTTCCTTATTTGTTAAAATCTTTCCTCGAAACTCTCATCTTTAATTCCTCCCTTAAATATTCAAGCATGAAGCTAGGCTTGGGATTGTTGATGGGTTCCTAGAACCTTGATTTAGGTAGAGGACTTGAAGATTTTAATTGCTTTCTTGTTTTTGGCTTGATGATAGGTAGAGGCCTTGAGGTATTATGAGCTTTAGATGTATATATGCGATAAATCTTGCTTTATTACATGTTTGGTTTGTTAATTATTGTAAGATATTCCTTAATTTGGGTGGATGAACTTGTGTGTGTTTAAGTATAGCAAGAGGAAAAATTTATGTTTTGAATCTTTCATGTTGGCCGAAAGTTTTGGGACAAAATTTCAGATCTTTGGAGCTTTTATTTGAGTTAAAGTTTTGCAAAAATAATGGATTTTAAGTGTATTTGGGTTGATTAAACCGATTAGCTCTTCAAAGGAAAAGAAAGGAGTGAACTTGCTAAAGTGAAAACTGGAAATCTACTTTCTGGAACATCAGACCAGTTTCGGGAAAAATGTTATCTTTTGGTGTATACCACTCCAAATCGAGTCCTGTTTGTTTGGTTTGAAACTAGACACATAAGGCTACAATCCATGTAAATTCAGGGGCTAACCCATTTTCTGTGATTTTTGGTGATTTTTCAAAGTCCGCTGGAAAAACAGAATTTTCCCTGCCCTGCATTTTACTGTATCAGTCTATTGACGGAAAAACTGGGCAAAATCCGTATGGAGTCTGTGACGACGCCACCTCCCTCTAGGGCTCACCCTAGGGTTTGGCGAGTCGCCTGCCCAACTCTCGCCAGGACTCACTCACTAGAGCTCGAGAAAGAAAACGTACATCCATTTCAAATAAATACCGCAACAAGTTCAAACTTAATATATGTACATTGATGTTCAAATCCAGATACAAGACTCTACACACCCAAAATACTTTAACGTGGTTACACTTCGAGTACAAACAACTCTAGTCAGGTGCTAGCGCGAGTACAATTTCAAAATTCAAAACAACTAGACTACACTAGTCTTTACAACTCTCGCGCCATGCTCGTACCCCCTGTAAGGAAAACAAAACTAACGGAGTGAGCTAAAGATCAGTGATGTTCCAAGATCAAATTGTCCATCAAATAACGTAGACGTAGCACAATAGCAAAATAGCGAGCAAAACAAGCCAAGAATTGAGTAATAATACTTCATATAGCCAAATGATAAATATTCCGCATTTCACATATAAGGATACAGTTGCTCATATATTGGCTCCACCATAGCTTGATCGATTGGTAGTTGACACTCCGTCAACTTTCAAGTAAGGTAACTAATCCAGTAGAACACCACTTAACTCCAATCTCCGTCCACCGACCAAACCCCTTACCGGACCCGAACTCCACAATAAACACGAGTGGTAATACTCGAGTATACCGATTAGTCGAGGAGATAACACTCCATTCGACATCACTAACTACCCAGGGTTCGTTATCTAATCGACCAGACCCTTGTCGGCTCGACTCAATTAACTAACCACTGGGTTTTTGGAATTCCAAACAAGATGTAATTCATGTGCATGTATATCAATTCAAATGAAATCAATGACCAAGAACAAATCACATTAGGGCAAGTGCGATAAAGCACACGCTTGCCCTATCAATCTACTCATATATTAGGTAATCATATTGCTCAAGTATTAAACACAAGTGTCAAGTGCAATCAGGTATTTGGAAGCACTCACCAAAAGATGTAGTGCTTTTAGTGATCACGTCCAGGTAGTACTCCTGGCTTGGAGTCCAAATCTGCGATAAAATATCTTTTAAGAGCTTTGAAAATCGACTAAGTTTCGAAACTTAGACGTTTCGTTTAACAAGAATCAAGAAACTGAAATTCATTTGGAGCATATACGTAAAACTCTTGCTCACTATACAAACTGTGAAACTTGGTAGCAATTATAATTTGAAATACCATTTAAATCGAAGGACGAGGAAAACATATTTCTATTAGTTGTAAATTTCATTTTTCCAAGGGTACACGTTTCGGCCGAATTTCAACTTATATACCTCCACAAAAGGGGACTCGAATAACCTAGACAAATCGAATTAGATTCATCCTCAAGGCTTTACTCAAGACGGGCGTAATTCTACTTAACCTTCGCGTGCAAATTTGGGCGGCACGCCCTTTGTGTTTACCTAATTTCCAGCCATTTATGGCTTCCTTCTTTTCCTTAATTCAGCCTCACAATAATACAGAAATAATGATACTAACATACCCCTTCCAATAGGCTCCAAAATCACCCAAATACAACACAAGTGCAATAGCACAAATCGGAAATCCGTTTTGAAGACAAAATCTAAACGGCAGATTTGACATCTCATCGTATTTTAGTCATAACTGAAAGCTATGTTTATCGAATCGGAGTGAACCTTATACCGTTGTGAAGCAAAGACAGAGGGGCACAACTTTCATGAAGGCAACGTAACCTAATTCACAGTTTATCTAAGTCGAATTTTCCAATTACAGATCCAAAAATTCATGGTCAGTCTGGTTGTTAGTACTGACTTTAACCGGTAACAACTAAAGCTAAATAATTCCGTTTGAGGTGTTTTCTAGGGCGTTGGAAAGATAAAACATAAGGCTACAAGTTTTGTGTTTTGGCCAAAAAGTGATTGGATACGAATCAGGGTGAAAAAATGAAGCCAAACTGGTGGATTCACAAAACTGTCTACGAATTGAAGCTTGTAGCAGTCAGGTTATTTCGGTCATTTCACATCCTCCCGTTCTCCGATCTAGCTGAAATTGTAAAGGAAGCTATAGAACATAATTTCCTACAACTTTCATGTTTTGAACTAAGGCCAATTCAGCCTCCATCAAGGCTGAATAGAACTGGTCAGAACAGGGCAATATAAGAACCCCAATCTGGAATTTAATGAATTCATGGTATAAACTTCACTCTTCTAACTTGAATCACTACTTCAACTTCATATACAAGATTATAGACACCATATTCCATCCAAACAACAAGATTTATGATTGAGAAATTCCAAAACCCTAACTCAAATAACCACCCTAAGCCTCAAAACCATGGAAATAACTATCATAAGCCACAAATATGAGTTGTTATGCAAACTTAAGGAAGGGTAGAGAAGCAATAAGGGAAAACAGCTATAATACCTCTTTAAGATGCTTACAAGAGCAATCCTTCACCTTTCCTTTCAAAACTTTGGCACACCAAGCTTCCTAAGCCCTCAACTAGAAGATTAATCGGTTTAGATTTCTTGATTCTTCACTCAAATGAACTAAACTCAAGATGGAAAATGGAGTTTTCTTCCTTTTGTTTTTTCTTCCTCAAGTCACGGCTGGAATGGCAGAAATAAGGGGCAATTGAAGTGATTTTTAGTGATAAATATGAAGGAAATTAGTTGGTCAACAACCATGGGATGGCCGCCACTTGTCACCATGATTTTTCATCTTGAATTTTTTTCTTTTCCTTTCTTTTTCTAGTCAATAATTTTGGCTGGCTCAGAAGCATAATTAGGGCTGATATTTTGGCACTAATGACAATGAGATTAATTTAATGAAGTGGTGGTCAAGTGGTGTGTTCAATCGGTAGTGAACGGTACCGGCCGATTCAATCCCATTTTCCTTAAATCGCGTATACTAGGGTTTTAACCTCTAATTCACTAACTTATTATTATCACTTCTAATCACACACTTAATATTATCTAAAACTCATTCGGAATCACTAAACTTAGTACACACTTCATACCGATTACTCAGACTACAAAAAGACGTAAAAACCCTAGTTTGTCTTAACGATGAAAGTAAAACGGAAACCCTTGGTTCTATGATTATTTGTAACTATTGGGAAAGTGAATGTGTAGTAAAGCTATTGTAAAGTAATAATTTCCAAATTAAAGGGGATTTTAAAAAAAATATAAGGGATTTTACACGTCCTCACACTCTCTCCCCCTTAAGAGAATTTCGACATCGAAATTCATACCTTTTGTTGTAAACAGGTCTGGATACTTTTCTTGCATGTCTTTCTCTAGCTCCAAGGTTGTTTCCTCTACTTCATGGTGTTTCCATAGAACCTTCACTATTGGAATCTATTTGTTCTTTAAGTCCTTCACCTTTCTATCCAGTACTCGAATGGGTCGTTCCTCATAGGTTAATGACTCGTCCAGTTCAATATCTTCTGGTGGCAAAATGTGAGTCGGATCCGGATGATATTTCTTAAGCAAAGAAACGTGAAAAACATCATGGATCCGAGACAAACTAGCTGGTAACTCGAGTCGATAAGCCACCTTCCCTATTCGCTGGAGTATACTGAAAGGTCCTATGTACCTCGGTTGCAACTTTTTCCCTTTTCCTGCTTTAATTTGCCTTTTAATGGAGTAACCCTAAGAAACACTTTGTCCCCTATTACAAACTCCAAATCCTTCCTCCGATGATCAGCATAGCTCTTTTGTCGGCTTTGGGCCGTTTGAAGCTTCTGACGAATCACTTTTACCCTTTCGTAGGCTTTCTCAACCCATGGTATTGTAGTCGGATCTATGATCTTCCTCTCTCCTACCTCATCCCAATGGATTGGCGACCGACACCTTCATCCATACAATGTTTCATAGGGGGCCATTTGAATAGATGAGTGGTAACTATTGTTATACGCGAATTCAACCAGGGTTAGGTATTGGCTCCAACTTCCTCCGAAATCTACTATACAGGCTCTCAGCATATTCTCAAGAGTTTGAATAGTCCTCTCAGATTGTCCGTCAGTTTGAGGATGATACGCTGTACTATAGCTCAACTTAGTTTCGAGAGCCTCTTGCAGTTTCTGCCAGAATCGGAATACAAATCTGGGGTCTCTATCGGATACAATACTCACTGGTACCCCATGTAGTCTCACCACTTCATCCATATAGAGTTTGGCAAGTTTCTCCAAAGAATATTTCATATTAACTGGTAGAAAGTGTGCAGTCTTAGTTAAGCGGTCTACTATCACCCAAATCGCATCATGCCCTTTTTGAGTTCGTGGTAGTCCTGATACGAAATCCATCGTTATATGCTCCCACTTCTATTCAGGGATTTCTAAAGGCTGTAGCAAACCCGACGGTTTCTGATGCTTAGCTTTCACTTGTTGGCACGTAAGACACTTTTGTACAAACTGGGCAATCTCCGCTTTCATATTATCCTACCAATAGAGACTTTTGAGATTCTGGTACATTTTACCACTACCGGGATGCACCGTATACCTAGAGCGGTGAGATTCCTCCAAAATCTCCTTTCTTAGTTCTTCATTCTTAGGTACCACAATGCGATTTCGAAACCTTAAAACCCCATCAGGCCCTAGGTTGAAATCAGGCAATTCTCCCTTCTTTACTCTTTCCACCCACTTTTACACTGTTGATTCCTTCATTTGACCCTCTTTGATTCGATCCAATAGCATCGATTTCACCTCAATATTCCCAAAAATAACTTTCTGTGGCTCCAAACGAGGGTTCCACTCACACACATCCTCCAACAAGCTCCACTCTCCTACCATTAAACTTGCTAATTGAGCCTTTCGACTTAGAGCATCTGCTACGACGTTGGCCTTTCCTGGATGGTAATTAATCGTACAATCGTAGTTTTCTAAAAACTCCACCCACTGACGTTGTCTCATAATTAGCTCTTTCTGAGAGAATAAGTATTTAAGGCTCTTATGATCCATGTATACCTCAAATGTTACCCCGTATAAATAATGCCGCCATTTCTTCAAAGCAAACACAACTGCTGCAAGCTCTAAGTCATGGGTTGGATAGCTTTGCTCATGAGACTTTAACTTCTGAGATGCGTAGATAATCACATTCCTATTTTGCATTAAAACACACCCTAATCCTTCTAGTGAAGCATCAGTATAACCGTATAGGTATCCTTCTCGTTGGGCAAAGCTAAGACTGGAGTCCATGGTCAATTGTTTCTTAAGCTCTCGGAAACTATTCTCGCACTTAACATCCCAAATGTACTTTCCTTGTTTCTTTGTTAAGTTTGGTTCGGGGTCCCGCAATTCTCGAGAAATTCTTGGTAAACCAGCGGTAGTACCCCGCTAGACCCAAAAAACTTCACACTTCAGTAGGATTCTCCGGCCATTTTCATTTAGCTACAGCTTCCACTTTAGCCGGGTCTACAGTAAGTCCATCATTTGAAATTATATGACCTAGAAAAGCCACTTTCTCCAACCAAAATTCACACTTGCTAAATTTAGCAAACAACTGGTGCTCTCTTAGGGTTTGTAATACTATTCTCAAGTGTTGTTCATGCTCCTCCCTTGTCTTCGAGTACACCAAGATATCGTCAATAAACATCACCACGAACTTATCCAAATAGGATTTAAACACTCGATGCATTAGATCCATGAATGCCGCTGGGGCATTAGTTAAGTCAAAAGGCATTACCATAAACTCGAAATGCCCATATCAAATGTTAAAGGCCGTTTTTGGCACATCCTCCTTTCTAATTCTCAATTGATAATACCCTTGTCGAAGATCCAACTTAGAAAACACCACAGCCCTTTGTAATTGATCAAACAACTCATCGATGTGGGGCAAAGGATATTTATTCTTAATAGTTACTGCATTCAATCCTCGATAATCAATGCATAATCTTAAACTCCCATCCTTTTTTTTGACAAATAACACTGGAGCGCCCCACGGTGATTCGCTCTCATGTATGAATCCCCGCTCTAACAGGTCTTGCAATTGAAATTTTTAACTCCTTAAGTTCGACGGGTGCCATTCGATAAGGGGTTTTTGAAATGGGAGTAGTTCCAGGTGCTAGGTCAACCTTAAACTCAATTTCTCTTTCGGGTGGCAATGACGCCAACTCATCTGGGAACACATCTGGATACTCATTGATTATCGACATATCCTCTAGTTTCATCTTTTCTCCTGGGGTATTAACCAGGAAAGCTAAGTAACCCCGTGCCCATGACTAAGCAATTTCCTAACCCTTATCCCCGAAATGAAAGCAGTTGAGGCTAGCATACTCCTCACATCTAATTTGAGAGTTGCCTCACCTGGTACACAAAACTCGACCACCTTCATCCTACAATCTACTCGAGCATGATAATGAGCTAGCCAATCCATGCCTAGAATAACATCGTACCCCTTAATGGCTAGACTTATAAGGTCAACTATTAGCTTTCGCTCACCAACCCAAATATCGCAGTCTCTATACACCTCATTCGCAAAGTAAAGTTTGATTACCCGTTTGTGTTCTTACTTCTAAATCATATGGTAGCCTTTCAACTTTTACATCAATTCCAAACATAAAGGTAGGGCTAACAAAAAGAATGGGTGGCGCCAGGGTCTATCAAGATTTGGCTAAACGATGAAAAACAGGAATCGTACCTTCCATCACCTCCGTCGGCTCAGGTACCGATTGCTGGTCCAAAGAGTACACTCGGGCTGGCACCCTCGACCTGGCCCCTCCTACATTGGTCGGTTTCGGATGTGATTTGCCAGCCGACTGAGTTTCACTGATTAGGGGGCAATTTGCAATCTGATGCTTTGTACTCCCACACCTTAAGCACTTTCGAGCTTTTCTCCAACAGTTATCCTCGGTATGGTTTGATTTCCCACAATATCGACACGAATACTCGGGGAGCAGATGTCCGGCCTCCTGTGGAACACTTCGTCCCTGTCCTCTTCCACTTTGGCTCCCCGCTGAGTACCTCCTCTCGATGTACTCGTAAACCTTCCTCCTCCAACTCCACGACAATTTTAGGGGGTGGCATGTTTCGGTCACTCTGTGCCGGCCCCTGATGTCCACCAGGCCCTCCTCTCCGTTTTGGCATGAAAATTTCGTACTTGTGCCCTGGCAAATCTCTATTCTTTGGGCCTTCTCCAAAACCTCCGTAAAAGTGTTAATTTGGGCCACCGCTAAGGCCTCCTGTATCTCTACATTGAGCCCCTGCACAAACCTCCCTTATCCGCCTTTGCTCCGTAACTATCAATTCGGGAGCAAATTTGGATAATTTCGTAAAACTGGGTCTCATACTCAGATACACTTAAAGTCCCCTGACGGAGCTTAATAAAATCGTCCCTCTCTCTTCTCTTGGACGATAGGTGGAAGATATTTTTCGTTAAACTCCCGCACGAAGTTCAACCAGGTCCATGCGATTCCCTCTCTCTCCCCACTTAGCTCTAACTACATTACACCAAGTTCTGGCTGGACCCTCAAATTGGAAAATAGCAAATTGCACTTGTCTATCCTCCGCATAGTTTAAAGCGGCGAATATATGATCATGTTTCTAATCATCTCTCCGCTCCCTCAGGGTCCGGTCCTCCCAAAATTTTAGGAGGAGAGAACTTTTGGAATCTTTCTAGGGCCCTATCTTGCCCCCATTTCAGGGTCTCTAGGTTGATTCACTGGGGCTTGACCTTGTTGCTTCCACTAAACGAGTAAGGATATTGGTCATCTGTTGAA
Organism: Coffea humblotiana; assembly: GCA_023065735.1. Classification (NCBI taxonomy): domain Eukaryota; kingdom Viridiplantae; phylum Streptophyta; class Magnoliopsida; order Gentianales; family Rubiaceae; genus Coffea; species Coffea humblotiana. The sequence continues at coordinate 23,115,095 of CM041211.1, forward strand.
TTGCAGGGCCACCTGATCCCCCCTTTCCGCTCGGGGTCCAGGTTGAGGTCCAACGGTTTCCTCTCTTTCCCTTCTCGGTTCTCTCACAGGTTCTTGTGGTCTGTCTCCCCCGACGGCCACGATTAGAGCCACGCCCTCGAGTAGCTCCCTGGTCCTGGCTTCTTCTACCTTCCTGATTCTCGACTAACCAAACTAGATAATTAATAAACAAAGTAAGATATGGCTCAAATAAGACTTGTCCAAGCATAAAACGAAGGCAAGAAACACATTCGAAATAAACATTTCCTTCATATACATAGCAAAATAAGTCATATACCAAGTTAGAAAGTACTATACATATCAACCTAGTCGAGTCAAAAGCTTATACCAGCCAAGGGACATAGAACAAAACAAACCCTATCTACATCCACCTTAACACGTCAAATTCAAAAACAAAAGGGGACGTGTCGACCCACTATGTCCCTAACTACCTCACAAAAATCTCAACCCTAACTAAAGGTCTAGCTAGATGCCGACCCAACGACTCGTAGGTGCAACCGGCTCCTCCTCGGATCTCCTCGGATCCTCCTCAGGGTCACTAGGGCCGCAGGTCCTTGGCCCTCCTCGGCCAAGTCCTGAGCCACATCTCACTAGAGCCCCGCACTCGGTCAATACGGTCACCCGGTCTCTCACATCCCAACACCGAAAACGACCAAGTCGCCTGAGCCTGCTCCCTGAAGGCGTTAGTCCGCTCCTGCTCCTCTAGAATCGAAGCCTCAAGCTCTCGGATCCTGGATGCTCGGAGGGCTGCCTGGAGACGCTCTATCTCGACTGGCACCTACGATTGGCACTACCCAATCGTCCGCTCATCGTCTATGGCCAACTACCGTCAGGGTAAGAATAGGTCTTCAGCAAGTCGCACGTCGATCTTGCGCGGGGACCACCGACACACAGGGCCCACCGGGACTCTCCTGGTAGGTCAGTACACGACATACGGGCCCCTCAAGGTGAATCTCGTCGGCAGGTGCAGGCTGAGATGGCCCGGCACCCCCAGCAGCATCTTTACCCTCCATAGCCTACAGTACAAGTAACAGTGCAAAAGTAAGCAAATTAACATAAATCGAGGCTAACGGTCTATTCGCAAGCGTAAAACCCTAGCCTATCATAACCAAACTATAACCAAGGAATATCCAGTATAAATCACTCAATCTACCCAGATTAATTCAAACTAGGCTCTGATACCACCTGTGACGACCCCACCTCCCCTAGGGCTCACCCTAGGGTTTGGCGAGTCGCCTGCCCAACTCTCGCCAGGACTCACTCACTAGCTCGAGAAAGAAAACGTACATCCATTTCAAATAAATACCGCAACAAGTTCAAACTTAATATATACATTGATGTTCAAATCCAGATACAAGACTCTACACACCTTAATACTTTAACGTGGTTACAATTCGAGTACAACAACTCTAGTCAGGTGCTAGCGCGAGTACAACTTCAAAATTTAAAACAACTAGACTACGCTAGTCTTTATAACTCTCGCGCCACGCTCGTACCCCCTGTAAGGAAAAAAAACTAACGGAGTGAGCTAAAGCTCAGTGATGTTCCAAATATCAAATTGTTCATCAAATAACGTAGAAATAGCACAATAGCGAAATAGCGAGCAAAACAAGCCAAGAATGAGTAATAATACTTCATATAGCCAAACGATAAATATTCCGCATTTCACATATAAGGATACAGTTGCTCATATACGGCTCCACCATAGCTTGATCGATTGGTAGTTGACACTCCGTCAACTTTCAAGTAAGGTAACTAATCCAGTAGAACACCACTTAACTCCAATCTCCGTCCACCGACCAAACCCCTTACCGGGCCCGAACTCCACAATAAACACTGGTGGTAATACTCGAGTATACCGATTAGTCGAGGAGTAGCACTCCACTCGACACACTAACTACCCAGGGTTCGTTATCTAATCGACCAAGCCCTTGCCGGCTCGACTCGATTAACTAGCCCAGGGTTTCTGGAATTCCAAACAAATAATTCATATGCACGTATATCATTTAAATGAAATCAAGATCGAGAACAAGTCATATTAGGGCAAGTGCGATAAAGTACACGCTTGCCCTCTCAATCCACTCATATCATGCAATCACATTGCTCAAGTATTAAATACAAGTATCAAGTGCAATTATATTTGGAAGCACTCACCAAAAGATGTAGTGCTTTTAGTGATCACGTCCAGGTAGTACTCCTGGCTTGGAGTCCAAATCTGCGATAAAATATCGTTTAAGAGTTTGAAAATCGATTAAGGTTCGAAACTTAGACGTTTCGTTTAACGAGAATCAAAAACTGAAATTCATTTGGAGCATATACGTAAAACTCTTGCTCGCTATAACACTGTGAACTTGGTAGCAATTATACTTTGAAATACCATTTAAATCGAAGGAACGAGGAAAACATATTTCTATTAGTTGTAAATTTCATTTTTCCAAGGGTACACGTTTCGGCCGAATTTCAACTTATATACCTCCACAAAAGGGACTCGAATAACCTAGCAAATCGATTAGATTCATCCTCAAGGCTTTACTCAAGACAGGCGTAATTCTACTTAACCTTCGCGTGCAAATTTGGGCGGCAGCCCTTTGTGTTTACCTAATTTCCAGCCATTTATGGCTTCCTTCTTTTCCTTAATTCAGCCCCACAATAATACAGAAGTAATGATACTAACATAGCCCTTCCAATAGGCTCCAAAATCACCCAAATACAACACAAGTGCAATAGCACAAATCGGAAATCAGTTTTGAAGACAAAATCTAAACGGCAGATTTGACATATCATCGCATTTTAGTCATAACTGAAGCTATGTTTATCGAATCGGAGTGAACCTTATACCGTTACGAAGCTAAGACAGAGGGGCACAACTGTTATGAAGTCAACTTAACCTAATTCACAGTTTATCTAAGTCGAATTTGCCAATCACAGATCCAAAAGTTCATGGTCAGTCTGGTTGTTAGTACTGACTTTAACCGGTAACAACTCAAGCTACATAATTCCGTTTGAGTTTTTAGGGAGTTGGAAAGCTAAAACATAAGGTTATAAGTTTTGTGTTTTGGCCAAAAGCTGATTGGATACGAATCAGGGTGAAAAAATGAAGCCAAATTGGTAGATTCACAAAACTGTCTACGAATTGAAGCTTGTAGCAGTCAGGGTATTTCGATCATTTCACATCCTCCCATTCTCCGATCGAGCTGAAATGTTGTAGGCAGCTATAGAACATCAGTTTCTACAACTTTAATGTTTTGAGCTAAGGCCAATTCATCTTTCATCATGGCCGAATAGAACTAGTCAGAACAGGGCAATATAAGAACTCCAATCTGGAATTTAATGAATTCATGGTATAAACTTCACTCTTCTAGCTTGAATCACTACTTCAACTTCCTATACAAGATTATAGACACCATATGCATCCAAATAACAAGATTTATGATTGAGAAATTCCAAAACCCTAACTCAAATAACCACCCTAAGCCTCAAAACTATGGAAATAACTATCATAAGCCACAAATATGAGTTGTTATGCAAACTTAAACAAGGGTAGAGAAGCAATAAGGGAAAACAGCTATAATACCTCTTTAAGATGCTTACAAGAGCAATCCTTCACCTTTCCTTTCAAAACTTTGGCACACCAAGCTTCCTAAGCCCTCAACTAGAAGATTAATCGGTTTAGATTTCTTGATTCTTCACTCAAATGAGCTAAACTCAAGATGGAAAATGGAGTTTTCTTCCTCAAGTCACAGCTGGAATGGTAGAAATAAGGGGCAATTGAAGTGATTTTTGGTGATAAATATGAAGGAAATTAGTTGGTCAACAACCATGGGATGGCCGCCACTTGTCACCATGATGTTTCATCTTGAATTGTTTTCTTTTCCTTTCTTTTTCTAGTCAATAATTTCGGCTGGCTCACAAGCATAATTAGGGCTGATATTTTGGCACTAATGACAATGAGATTAAGTTAATGAAGTGGTGGTCAAATGGTGTGTTCAATCGGTAGTGAACGGTACCGGCCGGTTCAATCCCATTTTCCTTAAATCGCGTATACTAGGGTTTTAACCTCTAATTCACTAACTTATTATTATCACTTCTAATCACACACTTAATATTATCTAAAACTCATTCGGAATCACTAAACTTAGTACACACTCCGTACCGATTACTCAGACTACAAAAAGACGTAAAAATCCTAGTTTGTCTTAACGATGAAAGTAAAACGGAAACCCTTGGTTCTATGATTATTTGTAGTTATTGGGAAAGTGAATGTGTAGTAAAGCTATTGTAAAGTAATAATTTCCAAATTAAAGGGGATTTTAATAAAAATATAAGGGATTTTACACGTCCTCACAGAGTCTCATCAAGGTGTCTTCTACAAAGTTTTAGCCCTTTCAATTAGGTTTCCAACGGTATCAACCATGCAACTTTTGACTTGTAAATATTAAGTTACGATTTTCTAAAGATTTTCTGCCATAAATCTCCGGTTTCCTGAGTTTTACAATAAACATGAAAATGAGTTGATATTTTTGCTTGGCCTTAAATATGCACGTGAATGATCGTGATTATACATGTCTCATGTGAATACGAGGACTCCGAAGAACTCGTTTAACCACTTCACTTTTTCTCTCTCTCACGACTTTTGGTGAGTGTCAAGTGCATATTAAGTGTTTAAATGAAATGTTTCTCGTACTTGCTAGTTAATGAGGTTAGGGTGTACTTTATCGCCCTTGTCCTCTCTTTCATGAAATTGCTTGCTTGATAAGTGATAAGTGTTACATGTGAATACAAATGAAAGTGTTTTTTGTGAGCATTGAGTGGCAGAATGTATCACGCCCTTTTAGAGTGGGAGGTACCGCTCATCCCGTTTCAATGTTATGACCGAATCTTGTTGATTAGAGCTTTGTCTCATTGATCCAAAAGTGAATGGGGGGGACGCCCAGCCTATTGGCTAGCCTTGTAACTCGAACCGACAAGGGTTTGATCGAGAAGTTTGGTGAACCTTGGGAAGTATTATAGCTTGATCCAAATAAGGGGTCTTCCTAGATATACTTGTTAAGTGATACCACCTACATGCTTGTTTGGTTACGGATCCAAGAAGGTGTCATGGAGGTAGTAAGTGAAGTTCTACATGGATAACTGTGAAAGTTGACGGAGGGTCAATACCTGAGCTTGGATTGCGCGTGGATTAGCTCCTGAGAACTCCCGTATCCTTTTATTGTGATTAAATTCCTTACTTGCTTTAATGTTTCGAAGTTACTTGTTACTCAAGTTATTGCTTTATATTGTGTATTTGCTCGCATGCTTGCATGTTTTTCCCTTGGTCTCGCTGAGCATTAGCTCACCCCAATTTGTTTTCCTTAATAGGTTTGGAAGTGGAAGTTCGAGGCTTGATTAGTGACCCTCTTAGGTAGAACTAGTCGTTATCTTTAATTTTAAGACTCCATAGTGTAAAACTTATGATTATTTTGGGTTTTCGGTATTGTAAAAGTACATTGGAAATATTGGTTGTAATATATAAGTATGAATAGTTCTTTTATATTTAGAGTACATGATTGTTTTAATGGAGTATTTCATGCGATATTGGAGTTTAATTTGTAATTACTTGAAAATTATAGTGAATCCCGACGAGAGTACCCGGGGTTCGCCCTAGGGCGAGGTGGATCGTCACAAGAATGATATTTTCTCCAACCAAAATTCACACTTACTAACATATAGCTGACGATCTCTTAGGATTTGTAAGACTAACTTCAAATGCTGCTCATGTTCCTCAAACCAAATGTCATCAATAAAACACAACGACAAATTGGTCTAGGTAGGGTTTGAAAACTCGGTGCATCAAATCTATAAAGGCAGCAGGGGCATTGGTCAAACCACATAACGACAAATTCGAAATGCCCATACCTAAAATTTGAAGGCAGTTTTCGGTACATCCTCCTTCCGAATTAACAACTGATAGTATCCTTGTTGGAAACTTCGAAAATACCACTACTCCTTGTAGTTGGTCAAACAATTCATCGATATGGGACAGTGGGTATTTATTTTTAATGGTTACATTGTTCAACCCCCGATAATCTATACACAGCCTCAAGATCCCGTCCTTTTTCGTAACAAATAGTACAGGGGCTCCCCACGGAGATCCACTCTCCCAGATAAACCGTTCCAACAAATCTTGTAACTGTAACTTCAACTCCTTAAGGTCAGCAGGTGCCATCCGATATGGGATCTTAGAGATAGGTGACGTCCCTGATAACAAATCAATTTTGAATTCTATCTCTCTCTCCGGAGATAAGGTTACTAATTTATCAGGGAATACATTCGGATATTTACTCACTACCAATACATCTTCTACCTCAACTTATCAGTGGGAGTGTTTATAAAAAAAGTTAGGAACCCTTGCGCCCCTCTACTCAATAGTTTCCTAGCTCGAATACCCGAAATCAATGCAGATGAGACTAGACTATCCCTTACATCTAGCCTTAAGAGTCGCCTCCTCAGGTATACGATTCTACCACTTTTCTCTTACAGTTAAGTTGGACATCATATTTAGCTAACCAGTTCAAAATATAACGTCATACCCCTTAATAGCTAAATTTACAAGATTTCCTAATAACTTTCTCTCTCCTACCCAAATTTCATAATTTGCATACATCATGCTAGTGATCAAACGTTGGTTCCCCATAGGAGTACTAACTTCCAAGTCATAAGGCAAGTTAACAGGTTTTATATCAATTCCGCACATAAATTCAGGGTTAACAAAGGAATGGATAGCACCAGGGTCTATCAAAATCCTAACTAGACGGGAAGACAGGGATTGTACCTTCTACGACCTCAGATGAGTCAGGAATTTGATGTTGCTCAAGGGAGTACACCCGAGCTGGCACTTTAGGTTTCGTTCCGTCCACTTTAGATTGCCCCGAACTGGTCCTTGAGGATTGCGGAGTTACTCTAGTCTCTCGAGGTAAAACCGAATAGCTAGCAATTTGATACTCTGCACTCCCACAGCGTAAGCATTTCCTCTCCTTCCTCCAACAGTTGTCCTCCGTGTAGTTTGGTTTCCCGTAAAATCCATAAGGACCCCGAGAAACAGAGGCTGAGCTTCCCTATGAGGCACTTCTTTGCTGGTTTCGTCCAACAGAACCACCCCTTAACGAGGTCCCTCTCGACATTCTCTCTCTCCTCCAGTCCCTCTTCCAGACTTGGGAGGGTTACCTTTCTCACCTTGCCCCGAACTATTCCCAGAGAATCCCCGTTTTCTCACCTAGAAGTTTCTAACTTGCAGTCTAGCGTTTTCCACTCGCAGTGCTTTCTCCACCGCCTCACTAAAAGTATTAATCTGAACTATCGCCAGATCCTTCTGAATTTCCACATTCAACCCTTGAGTAAATTGCCGTATCCTCCTTTGTTCCGTTATAATAAGTTCAGGGGTGAACTTAGATAGTCGAGTAAATTGGCTTTCATACTCGACCACGTTTGAATTCCTTGGCGCAGCCTAATGAACTCATCATCTTTCTTTTCCTGGGCCAAAGGCGGAAAGTACTTCGCGTTGAACTCCATCATGAAATTTACCCACGTCCTTTGCGTTTGCTCTTTCTCTCACTTTGCTCGAATAACGTTCCATCAAGAACGGTCGGCCTCCTCCAACTGAAAGACAGCAAAAGTAACCTGTCTCTCCTCCGAATAGCGTAAATCTGCAAAGATGTCTATCATTTTCTCCAACAACCTTTCGGCCACGCCTGGGTCTGGTCACCCAAGAAATTTTGGAGGGGAGAACTTTTGGAATCTTTCGAGGGCTCGGTCCTCACCCTCTACATGATCGCTAGGGTTCTCAGGTTGGTGAACAGGGTGTTGGCCCTGATGTTCCACTACGTGGGCTAACAAGTCAGTCATTCGCTGAATAGCAGCGGTTACCTGAGCATTTGGGTCAAGTCAAGACTCAGGGTTAGGTTCAAGCGTGGGTTCCCGGTTACCCCTGTCATTCGAAGGTTGCCTAATTCCGCGTTCACGGCCACGGCCACTACGAGTACTCTCCATGGTTTTAATCCAAATCTAGGGTTGAAACACAGGTATGATATTAAAGCAATAGATAAACATGAACAAAGAACAAGAATTAGGCACTAGACAAAAGCATCTATGCACATACACACACAGATATATTAAACAAATCATACAGTAGCAGTCAGTCGAATATATACAAAAACAATCCCATGAAAGTAGCGGGGTCATCCAAAAATACAATATACAAAGCTAGGTCAAAATACAAAAGTAGCTAACTAATAGCTTTCCCCTAACTAGTCCCCACATGGGATCAAAACACAGTTCAAAGGAGCTCTAGTCTAGTCCCAACTGAACACACGGACTCTCCCACTTGACTAGAACTAGGCGTGCTCCCCTCATCAGATGTTCCATTGCTGGAAGCTTCCACTTACACATTGGCACCAATCACGCCTTAGATTAGCGCCTCACTCTTTAATAATGCCTCCCGACTGGTCTCTAACTACCCTAACTACCCTCGTAAGACGATCAGTAGCCACGTGCAACTGCTTTATAAGAGCGTTGGTTCTCTCTTGCTCCATAGCAACATCTCCTTGGAGCTCACGAATCCGGTCAGCTTGCATTCGCATAACACCCTTCAACCTCACCATTTCGATTTGGTCCCTAGCAGTGGCTCGCCTAAGCCTTCTCCGCTCATCAAGGACGGCCACGACTACCCGGTCTATGTAAGAGTAGTTTTGGCGACGGCTACAGCGGTGAGTCCGACTAGCGGTACTCCATCGGCGGATTGGTTCTCCAGGCCTTTCTTGATAATCAATGATGCGAAAGCGCCTTCGAGGTGACTCACCTCCACCCTCTGCATTTGTTCCAACCATAACCTACAAGGGTAGCGAAGATTTACATCTTAGACAAGGAAATCATACTTAATGGCACCTTAACACAATCCCCAAAGGTACTAAAAATAAATTTCTAACTTGCCCAAGTCGTTACTAACCTAGGCTCTGATACCAACTGTGACAGTCCCACCTTTCCCTAGGGCGTACCCTAAGGGTTAACGAACTGCCTGCCCAACTCTTGCCAGGACTATTAAGCCGAACACACACAAACTAAAACGTTCCAAATGATATTACAGTGTTTGAACGAATCAACGACCATGAAAAATGAAAAATGAAATCGAAACTGTAAATGAACAGTGACTGCCACGTCACAATCCGTCAGGAAATGGCCGGATTCAGGCCAGAGAGCAACTGAAATTTTTTTTTTAAAAAAACCCCTTCAAATCCGGCCAGATATCCGACCAAGAAATGGCCGGATACTCGGCTGGATTCTGATGAACAGTTCCCGCCAGGATTTTCTTCTTTCCTCGATTAACTTTCGCACTTTCCCGAAAACCAACCAAGTACAAGTAAACTGTAAATAACACTAGAGAATGTACATTCCCAAGAAAATATACTACATATACATGAGAAAACATTCATATATATATATACATGTTACAGAGTTTACAATCAAAAGGAAACATCAAATTGATGTACATTTAGGGTTTCCAATGGTCGAAGAGCTATATAAAAGAACAAAAGAATATCTAACTTGCTCAATTCGCTTCTCAAAATCATGATTTCCAAAAGTGGTTCCAGTAAGGAAAACTAGGATAACGAGGGTGAGCTTTCGCCCAATGAGGTACTAGCAATTCACACAACCAAAATTCACCAACGCAATCATGCTCAGTTATACACGGTCATCAAATATAGAAGAAAGAGCACCACAACAAATTTAGAAGTAAAAGGATATAGGTGGCTCTCAGGAACCAGTTTCCCCATTGCAATTCTTGTTCTCATCTCGTTGACCCTCCGTCAACGTTCGAGGAAGCGAACATGACCGTAGGTCCCACTTTACACCCAATACCTTCCACCATACATTCCCCTTACCGGGAACACCTCACAGTAACAAGGAGGTAATACTCGAGTATACCACAGGGTCGAGGAGATAACACTCCACTCGACGAATAGTAACCCCATGGTTCGTTACCTAATCGAATGGCCCTTGCCGGTCGACTCGATTAACGACGACTGAGGGTTGAGCTCAGATATCATAGTAAAGTCATTAGGCTCATGTCCCAAATGACATTAAACCATGCACAAGTCAAACTCACAGTTATACAGTAATCAGTTATACATGTAAGAGAACGAGAGCGATAAAGTACACTCTCGTCTCAAGCACAATTTCACACTCATTCAATCCAAAGATTCAAAGATAAGCAATCATTCAAGCATTAATTCATGCAATGGTACACTCACCAGTTTAAGCAAAGCAAGTTCACAAATTTCCGTCCGACGTGGGCCTTGGATCACCGGCACGTCTTAAAACAAGTAAGAAACGACAATTGAGACTCGAACACGAGTCGTATACTTATTTAATGAACTACTAATGTAAAACAAATATAGCTTGGAAAGGCAATTAAATAATGTTTAGGGCTAAAAGTTTAACCAAGCCCAAAACCTTTCATTTCTACTTAACCTCAACCTAAAGTCAAAGAAACTCAATATACTCAACATTTGGACAGCATTTCCCCCTAAATTTCATACTTTTCCATCCTACAAATAACCATCAAACTTCATCCAAATAACCACAAGTACACCTACCATTCAAAGGCTATACAACACACCTTATTAGGGTTACAATACCCCTCAATCTTAGCCAATTAGAAGCTCAACCACCAACCATAGTAAAGCCCTAATCTGAAAAATTTCGCCCAAAACTGAAATTTCCCGCACACAACCACAATTAACGCACAAAAGCTCCATTTTACACAATATAAAACTATTATTCCAAGGCCAACCATAACCATCATATGAAAAAGAAAAATCCCCAAAAAAAATCAAAAATTTATCTAACTCCATTTTAATCCATGAAATCATCCATAAAACAACCTATTTAGCCATCACAAATCACTAATTTACCATTATTAGAAACAAAGAATGAGTTTCTAAGCAAAATACCTTGACACCTCAAGAAAGGTAGTAGCTTAGGGTTTTCTCCTCCAAAACAACTCCACCAATACCTTAAAGCTTCCTTAGCAAGTCACTTTTTGTACAAATTTAATATTTAATCGGTTGGATTTCAAGATATAAGCAAGAAATGGAAGATAAAAGTTGAAACTTTCTCTCTTTTCTCTCCTTAATAAGCTCGGCCAAGAGGGTTGGAAATGAAGATGATTTTGGGTCAAAATTGATGTTTTAGTAAAGGTAAAAAAAGGTGGTCAAGGTCCAACTTCGAATAGAATTGCGACACGTGGTGTCCTTAAGGTTTATTTCTATCCTCTTGCTTACCAATGGTTAAATACCTAACTAACATCTATTTATCTCCTAATACCTAGTAACTTAATCCCTTTAAGCAAAATTTAGCCTAATTGGCCGAACTTATCGCACTTAATGCACTAGCGGCCCCACGTCCAATATACACTCCGAATATCCCATGAACTAACTTATACTAGAAAAATAATTTAAAAACTATATTTACTTATAAAATTATCTAGAAAATCAATAGAATAAAGAAAATAAAGAAAACGTGTGGAAATAAAATAATGCCTAGAAATAAAGAAAATTTTCAGGTTCTCACATTTAATCATTGAAAATTTCACGTTCATTTAGGTCGAGTGCGATAAAGTACACACTCGCTAGCAAAAATTCATTTTAGCAATCATTGAAAACATTTAACATTTAATTAAACATTTACAACAATCCACATAGTCATTTGATGCATAACTTACAAAGAACACTCACCAATTTAAGCAAAATAACGTCAAAAATTTCCTTCCAGATTATGCCTTGATCACCGACAAATCCTAAGAATAACCAATCCCAAATTGAAGTGTGCAAAGGTAATTCAAAGTTTTCAAGAGAAAACTACTTTTCATCTTAGTTGATACCAAATCTTGGTCAAAAACAACTCATATATTAATATTGAAATGCATTCAAGGATACATATGTAATTTAAGATCCAACTAACCCTAAACTCAAACCTTACATCCTAATATTCATAAAAGCAAGTAATAGAGAATTTGGGGCATGCCCTTTGTATTTGCTATTTTTCAGCCATTTTATGGCTTTATTTTTTTTCTCAACTCCAGTCCCCCAAATTCACACATAAGCAATCTTAACACAATAATCCTTCAACTAGGCTCAATGTCATTCAAATACAAGGTAATTCTAGCAATGCAACCATAAAAATCAAAGTTGGAAACCAGTTTTGAAGACGAATGGCTAAGTAGTAGGTTTGACATCTTCCGGTATTTTGGTCATATTTGAAGCTACGCTTATCAGATTGGGGTAACTTTTATGGCGTTTCAAAGCTAAGGTATAGACCTACATTTCCTATGAATACATCGACACCCAATTCGTGCATTTCAAGGTCAAGATGTGCAATCTCAGAGAAAACAGAAAGTTGCCTGTGAAATAGGGCTTTTGGCAGACAGGGGTATTTTAGTCATTTCACATGATACAGTGCTCTGATTGAGTTGAAATTTTACATGAAGATAGTTAACTTCCATTCCCTACAACTTTCATGCTTTGACCTAAATCTGATTCGGCCTCTAACATGGATGATTATGCAGGTCAAAAATAGGGTAGATTCATCATTAATGCTGGAAATTTGATGTTTCAATGCTTAAAACTAACACTTATGCCTTTAATCATTACCCCAAGTCCCTATCCAAGCTCATAAACATCATATACTAAATAAAAAAGCTTAATCACAACTGAAAATTACAAACCCTAGCTGAAAATTATCAGCTAATAAGCAAGACCATGAAATCTTCCATAAAAATCCATCACTATCAAGCTATGTATTGCTTCAATTGCAAAATAAGAAAGAAAAAGAGAGGTTTCTAGTATAATACCTCAAAACCCCCAAAATAAATTGTGATACAAGGACTTTCGTCCTCCCAAAAGTTGCACCAAACTCACCTCCAAGCTTCCCCAAAGATTAATCGGAGTGGATTCAAGTTTCACTTTACTTTTTTCAAGAATCAAGCAAGCTATCAAGATGAAATTTTTGGAAGAATTCTCTTTTCTTTCCCTAGAATTTCGGCCAAGGTGAAGGAAATGAAAAGAAGAAATGAAGCCAAGAGAAAGATAAGAAGATAGGAAATTATTTTGGCCAAAATTGGTTGGATCCTTGACACTTGTCAAGCCAAGATTTCCCTTCTTTATTTTTTTCTTTTCTTTCCTTTCCTTTGGTCAAAAATGGTGGCTGTGAGGACCTGCAATTTTTCTTATTTTTATTTTATCTTACTGGTTTAATTAATTATTTACTCACCCGTTTTCTCCGAATAATTTATTTCAACCATTTTAAACTTATTTTCATGGAATAATGTCCCAATTATGTTTTTAAAACGTTCCGTTAGCAAATTTAATTTTTCGGAGACTCATTTAGTAAAGAATAACGAGTTCACGTTTTTCAAGACAATAAATGAATCGAGAGTGTATATAACTTTGAAAAATTAAGAATGATTAATAGTAGACTAAGAAAAGTTAATTGAGGAAGTAGAGGTGAATGAGTTCTAATTAAGCTCTTATAGCGCACGAATCGGAAGTTCGCGTATATCGAGCTGGAACGGCTAAGGGGAAATTTAAGAAACTTATACTAGACTACTAAGAGTGAATAATTATAGTGTTAAAGGAAGTGTCTTGGAGAATTAATGCATAGGTGTATAAAACCCGAGAGAAAACGGTGATACGAAACCCTATTGAGCACTAGTGAAGGATTGACTTTTTGCCCAACACCTATGCTACTATTTCATTCTTTTCCTCCAAGAAAACTAAACCACCAAACTCCCTCATCTCTCTCCTTACTCTTG
>CM041211.1:23129269-23377371 GCA_023065735.1 Coffea humblotiana
CTGGAATTTTATGAATTCATAGTGCAAACTTCACTTTTCTAACTTGAATCATTACTTCAACCTCCAAAACAAGATTATAAACACCATATACCATCTAAATAACAGGATTTATGATGGAAAAACTCCAAAACCCTAACTCCAATAAAGACCCTAACTCAAACAAGAACCACCATAAGTCTCAAAACCATGGAAATAACTATCATTAGCCACCAATATAGGTTGTTCTACAAAGTTAGGCAAGGGTAGAGAAGAAATAAAAGAAGAGAGCTTTAATACCTCTTTAAGATGCTTACAAGTGAAAATCCTTCACCTTTCCTTTCAAAAATTTGCCACGCAAAGCCTTAATCTTCCCTAAAGAGCAACTTATATGGAGTAGTTTGTAAAATTTCTGGTTGGAGTTCAAGATTGAAGCAAGAAAGGATGGTGCAAGATGAAGTCTTTCCTCTCTTTTCTCTCCCTCAAGAATCGGCCAAGCAAGGAGGAAAATGCAGAAAATTGGGTCAATTTTTTGTTTTAGGAAAGTTAAAACAAGTTGGTCAAAGTCCAACTTCCAAAGGGGTTATGACACTTGTTTTCCTAGACTTTCTCTCATTTCTTTTGGTCAAATATTATGGCTGATTTGAGAGATATTTTTAGGGTTAATTATCTGAAATAAAGTGAGAAGATTAAGGTAATAAAGTAGTGTTCAAGTGGTGTACTCACTCGGTAACAAACGGTGCACGTCGGTTCAAGCCGATTTTCCTTAACTCGCGCGTACTAGGGTTTTAACTTCCAATTCACTAACTTATTATTATCACTTCTAATCACACATTTAATATCATCTAGAATGTACTCTTAATCAATAAATCTAGTATACGCTTCGTACCGATTACTCGCACCACGAAAAAACGTAAAAACCCTAGTTTGTCGTAACGGTGAAAGTAAAACGGAAACCCTTGGTTCTATGATTATTTGTGGCTATTTGGGAAGGGAGTGTGTAATAAAGCTATTGTAAAGTAATAACTTCCAAATTAAAGGAAATTTTAAGAAAAATATAAGGGGTTTTACACGTCCTCACACTCTCTCCCCCTTAAGAGAATTTCGCCCTCGAAATTCATACCTTTTGTTGTAAACAGGTCTGGATACTTTTCTTGCATGTCTTTCTCTAGCTCCCAAGTTGCTTCCTCCACTTCATGGTGTTTCCATAGAACCTTCACTAATGGAATCTGCTTATTTCTCAAGTCCTTCACCTTTCTATCCAATACTCGAATGGGTCGTTCCTCATAGGTTAAGGACTCGTCTAGTTGAATATCTTCTGGTGGCAACATGTGAGTCGGATCCGGATGATACTTCTTAAGCAAAGAAACGTGAAAAACATCATGGATCCGAGACATACTAGCTGGTAACTCCAGTCGATAAGCCACATTCCCTATTCGCTGGAGTATACTGAAAGGTCCTATATATCTCGGTAGCAACTTTTTCCCTTTTGCAGCTTTAAGTTTTCCTTTTAATGGAGTAATCCTAAGGAACACTTTGTCTCCTATTTCAAACTCCAAATCCTTCCTCCGATGATCGGCATAGCTCTTTTGTCGGCTTTGGGCCGTTTGAAGTCTTTGACGAATCACCTTTACCCTTTCGTAGGCTTCCTCAACCCATGGTATTGTAGCCGGATCTATGATCTTCCTCTCTCCTACCTCATCCCAATGGATTGGCGATCGACACCTTCGTCCATACAATGCTTCATAGGGGGCCATTTGGAGGGACGAGTGGTAACTATTATTATACGCGAATTCAACCAGGGTTAAGTATTGGCTCCAACTTCCCCCGAAATCTACTATACAGGCTCTCAGCATATCCTCAAGAGTTTGAATGGTCCTCTCAGATTGTCCATCAGTTTGGGGATGATACGCTGTACTATAGCTCAACTTAATTCCTAGAGCCTCTTGCAGTTTCTGCCAGAATCGAGAGACAAATCGGGGGTCTCGATCGGATACAATACTCACTGGTACCCCATGTAGTCTCACCACTTCATCCATATAGAGTTGGGCAAGTTTCTCCAAAGAATATTTCATATTAACTGGTAGAAAGTGTGCGGTCTTAGTTAAGCGGTCTACTATTACCCAGACCGCATCATGCCCTTTTTGAGTTCGTGGTAACCCTGATACGAAATCCATCGTTATATGCTCCCACTTCCATTCAGGGATCTCTAAAGGCTGTAACAGACCCGACGGTTTTTGATGCTCAGCTTTCACTTGTTGGCATGTAAGACACTTTTGTACAAATTGGGCAATCTCCGCCTTCATATTCTCCTACCAATACAGACTTTTGAGATCCTGGTACATTTTACCACTACCTGGATGCACCGTGTACCTAGAACGGTGAGATTCCTTCAAAATATCCTCTCTCAGTTCTTCATTCTTAGGTACCACAACGCGATTTCGAAACTTTAAAACTCCATCAGGCCCTAGGTTGAAATCAGGCAATTCTCCCTTCTTTACTCGTTCCACCCATTTTTGCACCGTTGGGTCTTCCATTTGACCCTCTTTGATTCGATCCCATAGTGTCGATTTCACCTCAATATTCCCAAAAATAACTTTCTGTGGCTCCAGACGAGGGTTCCATTCGCACACATCCTCCAACAAGCTCCACTCTCTTACCATTAAACTTGCTAATTGAACCTTTCGACTTAGAGCGTCTGCTACGACGTTGGCCTTTCCTGGATGATAATTAATCGTACAATCGTAGTCTTCTAGAAACTCCACCCACCGACGTTGTCTTAGATTCAGCTCCTTCTGGGAAATAAGTACTTAAGACTCTTATGATCCGTGTATACCTCAAATGTTACCCCGTATAAATAATGCCGCCATTTCTTCAAAGCAAACACAACAGCTGCAAGCTCTAAGTCATGGGTTGGATAGTTTTGCTCATGAGACTTTAACTTTCGAGATGCGTAGGCAATCACATTCTTATTTTGCATTAAAACTGTGACAGCCCCACCTTCCCCATGGGCGTACCCTAAGGGTTAGCGAGCTGCCTGCCCAGCTCTCGCCAGGACTGCTAACGGTCACATACACAAAATTCTAGACGTTTCGGAAAAAAAAATACCGATAAGCAAGGTGAACAAGTACAATTCCAAGAAAAGTATCATATATACACGAGCCAATATATACACATAACCCACTCTAGGGTTTTCCAATTCAAAATGAAATGTTCAAGTCCCACATTAGGGTTCTAAAAGTCGAGGAGCTATACAAAATACAAAAGAATGCCTAACTAGCTCTACTCGCTTCACAAAACTCATGGTTTCCCAAAAGAATGCCCTGTAAGGAAAACAAAAGTACGAGTGTGAGCTTTCGCCCAATGAGGTACTAAAAGTCATGCATTCAAAGTGCACGTATTAGTCATGCTCAGTTACACATTACGATCAACCATAGAAAGAAAACACAAAATCAATTTCAAAGGAAAGGATACGGGTGGCTCTCGGGAGCCAATTTCCCTTGGCAACTCTTGATCACTTCCCGTTGACTCTCCGTCAACGTTCAACGGACACGTACGACCGTAGATCACCACTTTACTCCCAAACCTTCCACCGAACATTCCCCTACCGGGCCCGAACACCTCACAGTAATCAGAGGGTAATACTCGAGTATACCACAAGGTCGAGGAGCAATCGCTCCACTCGACACACAGTGACCTCACGGCTCGCTACCTAATCGACCGGCCCTTACCGGCTCGACTCGATAAACGGCCATTAAGGCTTGAGCTCAGTTTTCACAGTGAAGTCGTAGGGTTCATACCCAAAACGACATGAAGCCAGGCATGAATCCAGTTCACAAGCATTCAGTTCAATTCACACATCTCCAGTAATTCAGTTACACATATAAGAGAACGAGAGCGATAAAGTACACTCTCGCCTCGAGCACATAAATCACAGGTATCCAATTCAAGGATCCAAGTACAAAATCAAGTAAACACAAGTCATGCATAGTACACTCACACTTAAGTAAGCAAGTCACAAGTTTTCGCCCAACGGTTGTCCGGAATCACCGGCTCGACCTACAAGAAACAAGAAATTACAGTTGAGACTCGAACACGAGTCGAATGCCTCTTAAGTGAACTACTAAAGCAAAATGCAAATATGACTCAAAAATGAAAAATACTTTGATTTTTAAGGCCAAAGGTGTAGTAAACTCTCAAACCTAAGAGGAAAAAGGAAAGTAAGAATAATTCTAGGAAAACAGGATTTTCCAGCTTTGCGCGCTCTCATTGGAAAAATCATATCTCACAGGTCTTAAGGCCAAAATTAATAAAATTTATACCGTCGGAAAATACACTCAAAGGGGTACAATTACTTAGAAGACATGTTTACAAGATTCGAATCACAAGTTAGTTAAATTCTAGCCTCAAGTCGTAGCACCGTCCAGTCAAAGACAGAACAGGTATGTAATTTTCAGTCAACTTTGGAAAATCACCATAAATCACACAGGCAGAACTAGGGTCTGAAATTTTCACGGTTTGTAGCCCTAGGAGTCTAGTTTAAAACGCAACAAACAGAACTAAATTCCGATATTCCTACATCGAGTTATAACAGATTTCCCGAAACTGTTCAGGAATTCTGGCGGAAATTTGACAGCATTTCCCCTTAAATTCTAGCTTTTCCATCCTACAAACAAACATCAAATCCCATCCAATTCAACCACAATTCACTCATAGGCTACTCAAAAACTTCATTCCAAGCCAATTGCCATTCCAAACATCAATTATAGAAAAGCCCCAATTCATAAACCCTAAAACTGAAATTTTGTGCAAAGCTGGAAATTTCCGCAATTACTCGAAATTCACACACAAGAGCTCCATATGGCTCATTATTAGACCATCCAACCAAGGTTAGCTAACATTTATCATATAAAACAGAAAAATTCCTCAAAAATCAGAAATTCATACAACTTCCAAATAAACCATAATTTCATCCATAAATCTAACTACTTAGCCACCATAGGCCATCAATTTGACATTAATGGAACCAAAAGAGAAGTTTCCAAGCAAACTACCTCTTCCCTCAACAAAGGTGGTAGCTTAAAGGGTTGGTCTCCAAAACAAGTCCACCAATAGCTCCAATCCTCCTAGGCAAGTGGTTTTTATGGAGTGAATTAAGGTTTTGATGGTTGAATTTCAAGATTGAGCTAGGAATTGAAGATCAAAGTTGGAGTTTTTCTTCTTTTTTTTTCCTCAAGAAAGTCGGCCAAGGGAGGAGAAAAATGAAGATGCATTGAGTCAAATTTCTTCTTTTAGTAAAGGTGAAAAATGGTCAAAGTCCAAGCTCCAATGAAATTGCGACACGTGGCGCCTTATTAATTCATTCCTATCTTCTTGTCTCACCAAGTTTAATTCATCCAAGTAACCTCTAATCACCTACTAACATCTAGTAATTAAATCTCAGTACGCAAAACTTGACCTGATTGGTCGAATTTCTCTCACTTAACGCACTAGCGGGTCCCACGTGCACTATTCACTCCAAAAATTTCGAAAATTGACTTTTGCTAGAAAAATATTTTAAAAACCCTATTTACTCATAAAAATGTCTAGAATATTCTTAGAAGCAAGAAAATGTGGAAAACGGGTGCAAATGAGTCAAATTGACCTAGAAATAAATAAAATTTACGGGTTCTCACACTCTCTCCCCCTTAAAGAATTTCGTCCCCGAAATTTCTCACCTGAGTTATCAAACAGTTCAGGGTATTTTTTTGTATTTCTTCCTCTACCTCCCAGGTTGCCTCTTCTATACCGTGGTTCCTCCATAACACCTTCACCAAAGGAATATTTTTATTTCTCAGCTCCTTAACCTTTCTGTCGAGTATTTGTACAGGTTTCTCCTCATAGGTCAGGGCTTCATCTACCTCAATCTCTTCTGATCGTAAGATGTGGGTTGGATCTGGATGGTACTTTTTGAGCATTGAGACATGAAAGACGTCGTGAATCCTGGATAAGTTTGGAGGTAACTCGAGACGGTACGCCACTTTTCCAACTCTTTGAAGGACTTTAAAGGGTCCTACAAATCTAGGTTGCAGTTTCTTCCCTCTACCTGCCGTGATACTTCGCAATGGCGTGACCTTAAGAAACACACGATCTCCAACTTCAAACTCCAAATCTTTCCTTCGGTTGTCTGCATAGCTCTTCTGGCGGCTTTGAGCGGTTTGGAGTCTTTGGCGAATTAGTTTAACCTTTTCTCGGGCATCCTCCATCCATGGAATGATTGTCGGATCTAAGGCTTTCTTTTCCCCTACTTCATCCCAATAAATCGGCGAACGGCACTTTCGACCATAAAGAGCTTCATACGGTGCCATTTGGATTGACGAGTGGTAACTATTATTGTAGGCAAATTCTACTAACGTCATGTGTTGACCCCAATTACCCCCGAAATCCAAAATACAGGTTCGCAACATGTCCTCAAGAGTTTGAATAGTTCGCTCAGATTGTCCGTCGGTTTGGGGATGGTAAGTGGTGCTTAGGTTGAGTTTGGTTCCCAAGGTCTCCTGAAATTTCTGCCAGAATCTAGACACGAAACGTGGATCCCTATCCGAGACAATACTCACAGGAATCCCATGCAGTCTCACAATTTCACTCATGTACAGTTGGGCCAATTTCTCCAGAGAGTATTGCATGTTTATGGGTAAGAAATGGGCTGATTTGGTTAGTCTATCCACGATCACCCACACGGCATCATGTCCTTTTTGGGTTCTAGGCAGACCAGAAACGAAGTCCATGGTGATGTTTTCCCACTTCCACTCAGGTATTTCTAATGGTTGCAACAATCCAGAAGGCTTTTGGTGTTCCGCTTTCACTTGCTGGCAAACAAGGCAGGTTTGCACGTACTGGGCTATTTCCCTCTTCATCTTATTCCACCAGTACAGCTTCCTTAACTCCTGATACATCTTATTACCACCTGGATGGATCGTGTATTTTGATCGATGGGCTTCCTCCAAAATCTCCTTTTTCAAGGTTTCACTCTCTGGTACCACTATTCGATTTCGATATTTCAATATCCCCTCAGAGCTCACATTAAAGTCGGGCAACTCCCCTTTCTCCGCCTTATCGCTCCATTTTTGGGTCATCGGGTCCTCTTTTTGAGCCTCTTTGACTCGTTCCAGAATAGCAGAGGTTACTCGAACGTTCCCTAAGATTACCCTTTGACGTTCCACCCTAGGGTTCCACTCACTCACTTCTTCTAACATTTCCCACTCTTTAACCATTAACCCTGCTATTTGAGCCTTTCGACTTAAGGCATCAGCCACTACGTTTGCCTTTCCCGGATGGTAATTAATGGTACAGTCATAGTCTTCTAAGAACTCCATCCATCGCCTTTGTCTCATGTTTAGCTCTTTTTGGGAGAATAGGTATTTAAGGCTTTTATGGTCAGAGTAAACCTCAAAAGTCACCCCATACAGGTAGTGTCTCCACTTTTTCAGGGCGAAGACAACTGCGGCTAATTCTAGGTCATGGGTTGGGTAATTTTGCTCATGAGGTTTCAGTTTCCTAGAGGCAAAGGAAATCACATTCTTATTCTGCATCAATACACACCCTAAGCCTTCCCCGGAAGCATCAGTATACACAGAAAAACTATCTCTCCCATTAGGTAGGGCTAAAATAGGAGCTACGGTTAATCTTCGCTTCAATTCCTGGAAACTACTCTCACACTCATCATCCCACATAAAACGCCCGTTCTTCTTGGTCAAATTGGTTAAAGGGCTAGCAAGTTTCGAAAAGTCTTTGATAAACCGCCGGTAATATCCAGCTAACCCTAGAAAACTACGGATCTCAGTGGGAGTTTCGGGTCGTTTCCACTCGGTTACAGCCTCTACCTTTGTCGGGTCTACAGTAATGCCCTCTTTCGAGATCACATGCCCCAAAAATGAAACTTTCTCCAGCCAAAATTCACACTTACTAAACTTGGCATACAACTGGTGATCTCTTAGGGTTTGTAAGACTAGCCTCAGATGTTCCTCATGCTCCTCACGGGATTTAGAGTAGACCAAAATGTCATCAATGAAAACGACGACAAATCGGTCCAAGAAGGGTTTAAAAACTCTGTGCATTAGGTCCATGAAGGCAGCAGGGGCATTGGTCAAACCGAAGGGCATAACGGCAAATTCGAAATGCCCATATCGAGAATTGAAAGCAGTTTTAGGTACGTCCTCCTTCCTAATCAACAATTGGTAATACCCCTGTCGGAGGTCTAGTTTGGAAAAGACTACCGCTCCCTGTAATTGGTCAAATAGCTCATCAATGTGGGGCAGTGGGTATTTGTTCTTAATGGTAATGTTGTTCAACCCTCGATAGTCTATACACAACCTCAACGTCCCATCTTTTTTCTTCACGAACAACACAGGGGCTCCCCACGGAGACCCACTCTCTCGGATAAACCCTCGCTCTAACAAATCCTGCAATTGTAGTTTCAACTCCTTAAGTTCAGCAGGTGCCATTCGATAGGGAGTTTTAGAAATAGGCGACGCTCCAGGTAGCAAATCGATCTTAAACTCTATCTCTCTTTCCGGAGGTAGGGTTACTAGTTCGTCTGGGAATACGTCTGGGTACTCACTCGCAATAAGTACATCATCTACCTTCAACTTATCAACGGGAGTGTTTATAAGAAAGGCTAGAAACCCTTGCGCTCCTTTACTTAACAATTTCCTAGCCCTAATGCCCGAAATTAATGCAGATGAGGCAAGACTACCCCTCACATCTAGCCTCAAAGTAGCTTCCCCAGGTATACGAAATTCCACTACTTTTCTCTTACAGTCAAGTTGGGCATCGTACTTAGCTAACCAATCCATCCCCAGTATGACATCGTATCCTTTAATGGCTAAGCTTACCAAATTCCCCAGTAATTTTCTCTCTCCTACCCAAATCTCACAATTTGCATACATTGTACTAGAAATTAACCGTTGGTTTCCCGTAGGAGTACTAACTTCCAACTCGTAGGGTAAACTAACAGGGTTTATATCAATATCGCACATAAAATCGGGATTTACAAATGAATGGGTGGCACCGGGGTCAATTAAAATCCTAGCTAGACGATGGAAAACAGGGATAGTACCTTCTATCACTCCAGAAGAATCAGGGATTTGGTGTTGCTCGAGGGAGTACACTCGAGCAGGCACTTTTGGTTTGGTCCCCTCTGTTTTAGGTGGGTTGGAGCTGGCTCTCGAGGACTGGGGGGTCGCTCTCTGTTCACGGGGTAATACAGGGCAGGTAGCTATCTGGTGCTCCGCGCTCCCACAGCGCAGGCATTTCCTCTCTTTCCTCCAGCAGTTGTCCTCAGTATGATTTGGTTTCCCGCAGAATCCACAAGGTCCTCGGGAAACAGAAGTTGAACTTCCTTGCGAGGCACCCCTCTGCTGGCCTCGCCCAAATGATCCACCCCTCGAAGGCGTCCCTCTCGACGTCCCCGAAAACCTTCCTCCACCAAACCCTCGCCCAGACTTGGGAGGGTTACTTCGCTCACCCTGACCAGAGCTACTTCCAGGGAACCCCCGCTTCCTCACCTGGAAGTTCCTAACTTGTAGCCTCGCGTTTTCTACCCTTAGCGCCTTTTCTACCGCCTCACTAAAGGTAGCGATCTGGGCGACGGCCAGATCTTTCTGGATCTCCACATTCAATCCTTGGGTAAAACGCCGGATCCTTCGTTGCTCCGTCACTATAAGTTCAGGAGCAAATTTTGATAAACGCGTGAACTGGCTCTCATACTCAGCCACCGATTGCGTGCCCTGGCGTAATCTAAGGAACTCATCTTCCTTCTTTTCCTGGACCAACGGCGGGAAGTACTTTGCATTAAATTCTCGGATGAAGTTCGCCCATGTCCGTGGCGTCATCTCTCTTTCCCACTTCGTCCGTATTATGTTCCACCAGGAACGGGCAGCTCCCTCCAGTTGAAAGACAGCAAAAGTAACCTGTCTTTCCTCCGAATAGTGTAGGGCCGCAAAAATGTCTACCATTTTCTCCAACCAGCGTTCGGCCACATCCGGATCAGGCCCTCCCAAGAATTTCGGCGGGGAGAACTTTTGAAACCTCTCGAGGGCTCGATCCTCGCTCTCTACATGCTCGCCAGGGTTCCCAGGGTTATGGACAGGGTGCTGGCCTTGATGCTCCACTACGTGGGCCAACAAATCAGTTATCCTCTGGATAGCGGAGGCTACTTGCACGTTTGGGTCGATCCTAGGTTCAGGATTATGCTCAGATGTGGGTTCCCGATTAACCCTATCAGATGATGGTTGCCTACTACTGTGACCACGGCCTCGGCCACTACGAGTTCCTTCCATATCTTAGGTTCAAAATCTAGACCGAAACACGAGTACAATATCACAATGGGAAGTAAATGAAAGCAAGTAACAAGAACTGAGCTTTAAACACCAAGATCAAGACAATTATCACATAAACATACTATACAAGTTGTACAGTAGCAGTCAACCAAATATATACAAACAATCCCGTGAAAGTAGCGGGGCAATCAAAACACATGTACAAAGCTAGGTCAAACAAAAGCAGCTAATAAATAGCTTTCTCCTAGCTAATCCCCACACGGGATCAAAACGCGGCTCAAAGGAGCCTACCTAGTTCGCTACGGAGCACACAGACTCTCCTCCGTTACTGGAACTAGGTGTACTTCCCCCGTCGGACGTACTCTCACTCGACGCCTCCCTTTGCCTATTCGCGCCGATTACGCCCTGAATGAGTGCCTCACACTCATTTATGATGCCTCCCGTTCTATCTCGTACCACCCTAGTTACCCTCGTAAGTTGGTCGGTGGCTACCTGCAGTTGCCCTCTAAGAGCGTCAGTTCGCTCTTGTTCCTCAATCACATCACCCTCGAGCTCGCGGATTCGGTCCGCTTGCATGTGCATGATTCCCCTCAGCCTAACCATCTCGGTATGATCCCGAGCGGTGGCTCGCCTAAGTCGTCTACGCTCGTCGAGCACGGCGATGACTACTCGGTCTATATACGAGTAGTTCTGGCATCGGGCACAGCGGCGAGTCCGACTAGCGGCACTCCACCGGCGAATGGGTCCTCCAGGTCTCTCCTGGTAGTCCACAATGCGAAAGCGTCTCTGCGGCGGCACACCTCCGCCCTCAGGGCTCGATCCAGCCATAACCTACAAGAACGAGTTAAAATTCAACCTTAGGCGAGGAAATCATACTTAATGGTGCCCTAACACGATCCTTAAAGGTACTAAAACAAATTTCTAACTTGCCCAAGTTATTTCTAACCTAGGCTCTGATACCACCTGTGACAGCCCCACCTTCCCCATGGGCGTACCCTAAGGGTTAGCGAGCTGCCTGCCCAGCTCTCGCCAGGACTGCTAACGGTCACATACACAAAATTCTAGACGTTTCGGAAAAAAAAAATACCGATAAGCAAGGTGAACAAGTACAATTCCAAGAAAAGTATCATATATACACGAGCCAATATATACACATAACCCACTCTAGGGTTTTCCAATTCAAAATGAAATGTTCAAGTCCCACATTAGGGTTCTAAAAGTCGAGGAGCTATACAAAATACAAAAGAATGCCTAACTAGCTCTACTCGCTTCACAAAACTCATGGTTTCCCAAAAGAATGCCCTGTAAGGAAAACAAAAGTACGAGTGTGAGCTTTCGCCCAATGAGGTACTAAAAGTCATGCATTCAAAGTGCACGTATTAGTCATGCTCAGTTACACATTACGATCAACCATAGAAAGAAAACACAAAATCAATTTCAAAGGAAAGGATACGGGTGGCTCTCGGGAGCCAATTTCCCTTGGCAACTCTTGATCACTTCCCGTTGACTCTCCGTCAACGTTCAACGGACACGTACGACCGTAGATCACCACTTTACTCCCAAACCTTCCACCGAACATTCCCCTACCGGGCCCGAACACCTCACAGTAATCAGAGGGTAATACTCGAGTATACCACAAGGTCGAGGAGCAATCGCTCCACTCGACACACAGTGACCTCACGGCTCGCTACCTAATCGACCGGCCCTTACCGGCTCGACTCGATAAACGGCCATTAAGGCTTGAGCTCAGTTTTCACAGTGAAGTCGTAGGGTTCATACCCAAAACGACATGAAGCCAGGCATGAATCCAGTTCACAAGCATTCAGTTCAATTCACACATCTCCAGTAATTCAGTTACACATATAAGAGAACGAGAGCGATAAAGTACACTCTCGCCTCGAGCACATAAATCACAGGTATCCAATTCAAGGATCCAAGTACAAAATCAAGTAAACACAAGTCATGCATAGTACACTCACACTTAAGTAAGCAAGTCACAAGTTTTCGCCCAACGGTTGTCCGGAATCACCGGCTCGACCTACAAGAAACAAGAAATTACAGTTGAGACTCGAACACGAGTCGAATGCCTCTTAAGTGAACTACTAAAGCAAAATGCAAATATGACTCAAAAATGAAAAATACTTTGATTTTTAAGGCCAAAGGTGTAGTAAACTCTCAAACCTAAGAGGAAAAAGGAAAGTAAGAATAATTCTAGGAAAACAGGATTTTCCAGCTTTGCGCGCTCTCATTGGAAAAATCATATCTCACAGGTCTTAAGGCCAAAATTAATAAAATTTATACCGTCGGAAAATACACTCAAAGGGGTACAATTACTTAGAAGACATGTTTACAAGATTCGAATCACAAGTTAGTTAAATTCTAGCCTCAAGTCGTAGCATCGTCCAGTCAAAGACAGAACAGGTATGTAATTTTCAGTCAACTTTGGAAAATCACCATAAATCACACAGGCAGAACTAGGGTCTGAAATTTTCACGGTTTGTAGCCCTAGGAGTCTAGTTTAAAACGCAACAAACAGAACTAAATTCCGATATTCCTACATCGAGTTATAACAGATTTCCCGAAACTGTTCAGGAATTCTGGCGGAAATTTGACAGCATTTCCCCTTAAATTCTAGCTTTTCCATCCTACAAACAAACATCAAATCCCATCCAATTCAACCACAATTCACTCATAGGCTACTCAAAAAACTTCATTCCAAGCCAATTGCCATTCCAAACATCAATTATAGAAAAGCCCCAATTCATAAACCCTAAAACTGAAATTTTGTGCAAAGCTGGAAATTTCCGCAATTACTCGAAATTCACACACAAGAGCTCCAATGGCTCATTATTAGACCATCCAACCAAGGTTAGCTAACATTTATCATATAAAACAGAAAAATTCCTCAAAAATCAGAAATTCATACAACTTCCAAATAAACCATAATTTCATCCATAAATCTAACTACTTAGCCACCATAGGCCATCAATTTGACATTAATGGAACCAAAAGAGAAGTTTCCAAGCAAACTACCTCTTCCCTCAACAAAGGTGGTAGCTTAAAGGGTTGGTCTCCAAAACAAGTCCACCAATAGCTCCAATCCTCCTAGGCAAGTGGTTTTTATGGAGTGAATTAAGGTTTTGATGGTTGAATTTCAAGATTGAGCTAGGAATTGAAGATCAAAGTTGGAGTTTTTCTTTCTTTTTTTTCCTCAAGAAAGTCGGCCAAGGGAGGAGAAAAATGAAGATGCATTGAGTCAAATTTCTTCTTTTAGTAAAGGTGAAAAATGGTCAAAGTCCAAGCTCCAATGAAATTGCGACACGTGGCGCCTTATTAATTCATTCCTATCTTCTTGTCTCACCAAGTTTAATTCATCCAAGTAACCTCTAATCACCTACTAACATCTAGTAATTAAATCTCAGTACGCAAAACTTGACCTGATTGGTCGAATTTCTCTCACTTAACGCACTAGCGGGTCCCACGTGCACTATTCACTCCAAAAATTTCGAAAATTGACTTTTGCTAGAAAAATATTTTAAAAACCCTATTTACTCATAAAAATGTCTAGAATATTCTTAGAAGCAAGAAAATGTGGAAAACGGGTGCAAATGAGTCAAATTGACCTAGAAAT
Organism: Coffea humblotiana; assembly: GCA_023065735.1. NCBI lineage: Eukaryota > Viridiplantae > Streptophyta > Magnoliopsida > Gentianales > Rubiaceae > Coffea > Coffea humblotiana. The sequence goes on from CM041211.1 coordinate 23,143,196, forward strand.
AAATAAAATTTACGGGTTCTCACAAAAACACTCCCTAACCCCTCTCTCGAAGCATCGGTATATACTGTATAGCTATCCTTTCCATTGGGCAAAGCTAACACTGGAGCCATGGTCAATTGCTTCTTAAGTTCTTGGAAACCACTCTCGCACTTAGCATCCCAAATATACTTTCCTTGTTTCTTTGTCAAGTTAGTTAGGGGTCCCGCAATTCTCGAGAAATTCTTGATAAACCGGCGGTAGTACCCCGCTAGACCCAAAAAACTTCGCACCTCAGTAGGGTTCTCCGGCCGTTTCCATTTAGCGACAGCTTCCACTTTGGCCGGGTCTACAGTGAGTCCATCCTTTGAAATTATATGGCCTTGAAACGCCACTTTTTCTAACCAAAATTCACACTTGCTAAATTTAGCAAACAACTGGTGCTCTCTTTGGGTTTGTAATACTATTTTTAAGTGTTGTTCATGCTCTTCCCTTGTCTTCGAATACACCAGAATATCATCAATAAATACCACCACGAACTTGTCCAGATAGGGTTTAAACACTCGATGCATTAGATCCATGAATGCCGCTGGGGCATTAGTTAAACCAAAAGGCATTACTGCAAACTCGAAATGCCCGTATCGAGTGTTAAAGGCCGTTTTTGGCATATCCTCCTTTCTAATCCTCAATTGATAATACCCTTGTCGAAGATCCAACTTAGAAAACACCACAGCCCCTTCTAATTGATCAAACAACTCGTCGATGTGGGTAACGGATATTTATTCTTAATAGTGACTGCATTCAATCCCCGATAATCAATGCATAATCTTAAACTCCCGTCCTTCTTTTTAACAAATAGCACTGGAGCGCCCCACGGTGATTCGCTCTCATGTATGAATCCCTGCTCCAACAGGTCTTGCAATTGAAATTTCAACTCCTTAAGTTCAGCGGGTGCCATTCGATAAGGTGTTTTTGAAATGGGAGCAGTTCCAGGTGCTAGGTCCACCTTAAACTCAATTTCTCTTTCGGGTGGCAATGACACCAACTCATCTGGGAACACATCCAGATACTCATTGATTACCGGCATATCCTCCAGTTTTATCTTTTCTCCTGGGGTGTTAACTAGAAAAGCTAGGTAACCCCGTGCCCCGTGATTCAGCAATTTCCTAGCCCTTATCCCCGAAATGAGAGCAGATGAGACTAACATACCCCTCACATTTAATTTGAGAGTTGCCTCACCTGGTACACAAAACTCGACCACCTTCATCCTACAATCTACCCGAGCATGATAACGAGCTAGCCAATCCATGCCTAGAATAACATCGTACCCCTGAATGGCTAGACTTATAAGGTCAACTACTAACTTTCGCTCACCAACCCATATATCGCAGTTTCTATACACCTCATTCGCAAGTAAAATTTGATTACCTGTAGGTGTTCTTACTTCTAAGTCATATGGTAGCCTTTCAACTTTCACATCAATTCCAAGCATAAAGGTGGGGCTAACAAAAGAATGGGTGGCACCAGGGTCTATCAAGATTTTGGCTAAACGATGGAAAACAGGAATCGTACCTTCCACTACCTCCGTCGGCTCAGGTAGCAATTGCTGGTCCAAAGAGTACACTCTGGCTGGCACCCTCTCCCTGGTTCCTCCTACATTGGTCGGTTTTGGGTTTGATTTACCAGTCGACTGAGTATCGCTGATTAGTGGGCAATTTGCAATCTGGTGCTCTGTACTCCCACACCTTAAGCACTTTCGAGCTTTTCTCCAACAGTTATCCTCGGTATGGTTTGATTTCCCACAGTATCCACACGATACTCGGGGAGCGGATGTTTGACCTCCCTGGGAAACACCTCTCCCCTGTACTTTGCTACTTTGGCCTCCCCTCTGAGTACCTCCCCTCGACGTACCCGTAAATCTTCCACCTCCAGCTCCACGACCGGCTTTAGAGGGTGGCATGTTTCGATCACTCTGTGCCGGCCCCTGATGTCCACCAGGCCCCCCCTCCGTTTTGCGTGAAAATTTCTTACTTGTGCCCTGGCAATCTCTATTCTTTGGGCCTTCTCCAAAACGTTCGTGAAAGTGTTAATTTGGGCCGCAGCTAAGGCCTCCTGTATCTCTACATTGAGCCCCTGCACAAATCTCCTTACCCGCTTTTGCTCCGTAGCTATCAATTCGGGAGCAAATTTGGATAATTTCGTAAATTGAGTCTCATACTCGGATACACTTAAAGTCCCCTGACGGAGTTTAATGAAATCGTCCTCTCTCTTCTCCTGGACGATAGGTGGGAGATATTTTTCATTAAATTCCCGCACAAACTTCAACCAGGTCCATGCGGTTCCCTCTCTCTCCCACTTGGCTCTAACGACATTCCACCAAGCCCTGGCTGGACCCTCAAACTGAAAAGTAGCAAATTGCACTTGTCTATCCTCCGCATAGTTTAAAGCGGCAAATATATTGATTATGGTTTCTAACCATCTCTCCGCTCCCTCAAGGTCCGGTCCTCCCAAGAATTTAGGAGGAGAGAACTTTTGGAATCTTTCTAAAGCCCTATCTTGCCCCATTTCAGGATCTCTAGGTTGATTCACTGGGGCCTGACCTTGTTGCTCTACTAAACAAGCAAGGATATTGGTCATCTGTTGAATTGCAGTGGCCACCTGATCCCCCCCTTCCGCTCGGGGTCCAGGTTGCGGTCCAACAGTTTCCTCCCTTTCCCCTCTCGGTTCGTGCACTAGTTCTTGTGCCCGTCTACCCCCACGGCCACGATTAGGGCCACGCCCTCGAGTAGCTCCCTGGTCCTGGCTTCTTCTACCTTCCATGGTTCTCAACTAACCAACCAGATGAATATAAACAAGGTAAGGTATGACTCAAATAAGACGTGTTCAAAACATAAACCAAAAGCAAGAAAACACATTCGAAATAAACATTTCCTTTATATACATAGCAAAATAAGTCATATAACAAGTTAGCAAGTACTATACACGTCAACCTAGTCGAGTCAAAAGCTTATACCAGCCAAGGGACATAAAACAAAACAAACCCTATCTACAACCACCTTAACACGTCAAATTCAAAAACAAAAGGGGACGTGTCGACCCACTATGTCCCTAACTACCTCACAAAAACCTCTCAACTCTGAGCTAGACCTAACTAGATGCCGATCCAACTGACTCTGTAGGTGCAACCGGCTCCTCCTCTGGATCCTCCTCAGGATCCTCCTCAGGGTCACTAGGGCCGCAGGTCCTTGACCCTCCTCGGCCAAGTCCTGAGCCACATCATCAACTAGAGCCCCGCACTCGGTCAGGATACGATCAGTCCGGTCTCTAACATCCTCAACCACCCGTACCAGACGTCCAGAAGTCGCCTGAGCCTGCTCTCGGAAGGCGTTAGTCCGCTCCTGCTCCTCTAGAATCGTAGCCTCAAGCTCTCGGATCCTGACACTATGTACTCGGAGGGCTGCCTGGAGACGCTCTATCTCCGACTGGCACCTACGATTGGCACTACCCAATCGTCTACGCTCGTCGTCTATGGCCAATACGACTCGGTCAGGGTAAGAATAGGTCTTCCAACAGTCGCAACGCCGGATCTTGCGTGCCGGGGACCACCGACACACAGGCCCACCAGGGTGCTCCTGATAAGAAAGTACACGGCAAACAGGCCCCTCAAGGTGAATCTCGTCGGCAGGTGCAGGCTGAGATGGCCCGCACCCCCAGCAGCATCTTGACCCTCCATAGCCTACAGTACAAGTAACAGTGCAAAAGTAAGCAAATTAAACATAGAAATCGAGGCTAACGGTCTATTCGCAAGCGCAAAACCCTAGCCTATCATAACCAAACTATAACCAAGAAATATCCAGGATAAATCACTCACTCTACCCAGATTAATTCAAAACCTAGGCTCTGATACCACCTGTGATGACCCCACCTCCCCCTAGGGCTCACCCTAGGGTTTGGCGAGTCGCCTGCCCAACTCTCGCCAGGACTCACTCATTAAGCTCGAGAAAGAAAACGTACATCCATTTCAAATAAATACCGCAACAAGTTCAAACTTAATATATACACATCGATGTTCAAATCCAGATACAAGACTCTACACACCTTAATACTTTAACGTGGTTCAATTCGAGTACAACAACTCTAGTCAGTTGCTAGCGCGAGTACAACTTCAAAATTTAAAACAACTAGACTACGCTAGTCTTTCTAACTCTCGCGCCACGCTCGTACCCCCTGTAAGGAAAACAAAACTAACGGAGTGAGCGAAAAGCTCAATGAGCTTCCAAATATCAAATTGTTCATCAAATAACGTAGAAATAGCACATAGCGAAATAGGGTTCCAAAACAGGTCAAGAAGTGAGTAATCATACTCCATATAGCCAAATATAACTATTCACATTTCACAATAAGGATACAGTTGCTCATATATCGGCTCCACCATAGCTTGATCGATTGGTAGTTGACACTCCGTCAACTTTCAAATGAGGAACTAGTCCAGTAGAACACCACTTAACTCCAACCTCCGTCCACCGACCAACCCCCCTTACCGGGCCCGAACTCCACAGTAAACACTGGTGGTAATACTCGAGTAAACCGATTAGTCGAGGAGGTAGCACTCCACTCGACGGCACTAACTACCCCAGGGTTCGTTATCTAATTGACCAAGCCCTTGCCGGCTCGACTCGATTAACTAGCCGCAAGGTTTCTGGAATTCCAGATAATCACAATTCATATGCACGTATATCATTTAAATGGAACTCAAAGATCGAGAACAAGTCATATTAGGGCAAGTGCGATAAAGTACACGCTTGCCCTCTCAATCCATTCATATAACATGTAAGCATCTCATTCAAGTATTAAATACAAGTATCAAGTGCAATTAGGTATTTGAAAGCACTCACCAAAAAGATGTAGTGCTTTTAGTGATCACGTCCAGGTAGTACTCCTGGCTTGGAGTCCAAATCTGCGATAAAATATCGTTTAAGAGTTTTGAAAATCGATTAAGGTTCGAAACTAAAACGTTTTGTTTAACGAGAATCAAAAAACTGAAATTCATTTGGGGCATATACGTAAAACTCTTGCTCGCTATACACACTATGAAATTTGGTAGCAATTCTACGTTAAAATACCATTTAACTTGAAGGAACGAGGAAAAAAAAATATTTCTATGAGTTATAAATTTCATTTTCCCCAAGGGTACACGTTTCGGCCGAAATCCAACTTATATACCTCCATAAAAGGGAATTCGAATAACCTAGGCAATTAGGGTTAGATTCATCCTCAATTCCTTACTCAAGTCGCAAGTATCGCTACCTAGTCCTTAAGCGAAAACTTGGGCAGCACGCCCTTTGTGTTTACCAATTTTTCCAGCCATTTATGGCTTCTTTCTTTCCTTAATTCAGCCCCACAATAATACAGAAGCAATGATACTAACATAGCCCTTCCAATAAGCTCCAAAATCACCCAAATACAATACAAGTGCCATAGTACAAGCAAATATCAATTTGAAGACACAAACTGAACGGCAGATTTGATATCCCGTAGCATTTTAGTCATAACTGGAGCTACATTTATCGAATCAGGGTGAGTCTTATACCGTTTCGAAGCTAAGACAGAGGGGTACAACTTTCATGAAGGAATCTTAACCTAATTCATATGTTATCTAGGTCGAATTGCAATTCCAGATCCAAAAGTTCGTAATCAGTCTAGTTGTCAGCACTGACATTAACCAGTGATAACTCAGGCTACACAACTCCGTTTGGGGTGTTTTTCAGAGGCGTTGGAAAGATAAAAACATAGGGCTACAAGTTTTGTGTTTTGGCCAAAAGCTAATTGGATACGAATCAGGGTGAAAAACGCAGCCCAAACTGCTGAATTCACAAAACTGTTTACAAATGGCAGATTGGGCCAGTAAGGGTATTTCGCTCATTTCACCTCCTACCGTGCTCCGATTGAGCTGAAATTTACAGGAAGATATAAAACATCATTTTCTACAACTTTAATGTTTTGAGCTAAGCCTAATTCGGCCTCCATCATGGCCGAATAAAATTGGGCAGAACAGGGCATCATGGAAGTTCTAATCTGGAATTTGATGAGTTTATGGTGTAAACTTCACTTTTCTAGCTTGAATCACTACTTCACCCTCCTATACAAGATTATAAACACCATATGCCATCTAACAACAAGATTTATGATTGGAAAATCCCAACCCTAACTCAAACAAATCACCATAATTATCAAAACTACTAGAATAGCTATCATTAACCAAGAATCTAAGTTGCTACACAACTTAAGTAAGATTAAGGGAAAAGAAATAGGATGAGCAGCCATACCACCTTACTAAGATGCTTGCAAGAGTTATCCTTCACCTTTCCTTTCAAAAATTTGCCACACCAAAGCCTTAATCTTCCCTAAAGAGCAACTTATATGGAGTAGTTTGTAAAATTTCTGGTTGGAGTTCAAGATTGAAGCAAGAAAGGATGGTGCAAGATGAAGTCTTTCCTCTCTTTTCTCTCCCTCAAGAATCGGCCAAGCAAGGAGGAAAATGCAGAAATTGGGTCAATTTTTTGTTTTAGGAAAGTTAAAACAAGTTGGTCAAAGTCCAACTTCCAAAGGGATTATGACACTTGTTTTCTAGACTTTCTCTCATTTCTTTTGGTCAAATATTATGGCTGATTTGAGAGATATTTTTAGGGTTAATTATCTGAAATAAAGTGAGAAGATTAAGGTAATAAAGTAGTGTTCAAGTGGTGTACTTACTCGGTAACAAACGGTGCACGTCGGTTCAAGCCGATTTTCCTTAACTCGCGCGTACTAGGGTTTTAACTTCCAATTCACTAACTTATTATTATCATTTCTAATCACACATTTAATATCATCCTAGAATGTACTCTTAATCACTAAATCTAGTATACGCTTCGTACCGATTACTCACACCACGAAAAAAAGTAAAAACCCTAGTTTGTCGTAACGGTGAAAGTAAAACGGAAACCCTTGGTTCTATGATTATTTGTGGCTATTTGGGAAGGGAGTGTGTAGTAAGGCTATTGTAAAGTAATAACTTCCAAATTAAAGGGAATTTTAAGAAAAATATAAGGGGTTTTACACGTCCTCACAAAACTTGCCATTCCAACTTTGATTTTAGCCTTGTTTGAGTTGAATCACAAAAACCAAACCGATTAAACTTGTATTTTGGTGCTTAGGGAAGCTAGGAGTGGTGAAAGTTTTGGAAGAACTAGCTTGGTTCCTCACTTTCAAGAAGGTTTGGTAAGGTATAAGTCTAAAATTTCCTTTTATCTTTCTTAATCTTGCTAACCATGCTATAGAAGCTTTTAATCTTGAACTATTATGGATGATTTTCTAGTTTTGGGTTGTTTAATGAAAATTTCAGCTAGGGTTTTATATTTTCCAGCTTTGATTGTGTTGTTTAACTAGCAAATGTTGGTATTGAGTTTGGATATGGAATTTGTGAGGTGATTAATGGCATGATTGTAACTTTTTAGCATTAAAAGATGAATTTCTAGCTTTGATGAGAAAATTTCAGATTTGGTAGTGGTTGAATATTTGCTAGAAATGAGTTATATTTGGATGTTTTTAGCCCAGATGAAGAGCTATCTTGATATACTTACTTGTGATGTTTGAATTGGGTTGATTTGAGGAAAAACATGAAGCCTCAAAAAACTGGAAAATTGGACAAATACAAAGGGTATGCTACCCAAATTTTCATTCTAGGGATAAGTGAGTGAACTTGGAACTTGAGCGGTGATTCGGGGATGAATTGGATTTCGGTTGTTTAGGGTATTCAAGTTTCCTTTAGTAGAGGTATATAAGCTAAAACTTAGCCAAAACTCATATACTTTTAAAGGTGAAGTAGCGACCACTTTAAATATGATTTCCTAGGTTTTTTTTTAACACCAAATTGCGAACTTATAAGTGTTCAACGCTTCTTTATCGAAACCAAAAGAGCGAGCATGATTTTTCTAGAGTTTGATAAGTGAAATAAATACTACATCAACGAATTTCATTTATTTGATTTTCTTTAAGCGAAATTCCTATATTTTGAACCCTAATTGATTTCAAACTGTTAAACGGTATTTTATCGCAGATTTGGACTTCAACCAAGGAGTTGAACTAGAGAGTGGTTTTGAAAAGTAATAACTCATTGGTGAGTGTTTTCCAATGCATGATTGAACTTGATCTTCGAATGAAATGATTTGCTAATGCGATTGAATAATACTTGACTTGTTTGGATGAGGCGAGAGTGTACTTTATCGCACTCGTCCTCTCCTTCTTGAATGATCTCATACTTGCTTGAGTGATTGACCTGTACTTGTATTGGTGCTTGTGCTTGATTTGTAAGTGTTGAGCGGTAGCATGTACCACACTCAACTTGAGTAGGAGATGCCTCTCATCTCGTCTCACTACTTTTATCCTCACTCTATTGGTTAGTCAGTCGAATCGAGCCAGTAAGGGCTTGATCGAAAAGATTGGCGAACCATAGTTCTGTTTATTGTTTATTGTTTATTGTATAATCCTTTGGATATGGTCCACTGGATTCGGTATACTCGAATATTACCATTACTCTTATTTTGAAGTTCGAGCCTGGTAGGGGATTGATTGGTGGATGGAAATTGGTGTAAAGTAGAGATCTACAGTCATGATTTTGCTTCTTTAAACATTGACGGAGTGTCAACAGGTTCAAATCAAATAATGCAACCGGAATTTGGCTCTTGAGAGTCATCTGTATCCTTATACTTTGAAATGATTATTACTTGCAGTGTTATTGTTTCTTCTATGAACTTTACACTCGCTCATTTTGAGATTTCAAGTTTTACATATGGCCAACTTGCTACTTGAGTCTGCATGAAGTTTTGGAACCTCACTGAGTTTTGGATCACCCTATTAGTTTTATTTTCTTTATAGGAAAATCGAGCACGGGCATGAGACTGGTACAGGTTAGCATAGTCTAGTTTTTGAATTTAGTGTTTGTACTCACGTTAGTGCTTGATTAGGGTTGGAAGTTAGCTAGAACTTGAATCTCTTGTTATATTCGGATATGTATGAATGGTTGAGGTGGAAATAAATGTAAATGTACTTTCTAAACTTGAGAACTGTTTTTTCCTTTACTTTCGAAGTTGTAACTTATTTTCTTGAAATTAGTGAGTGAGTCCTGGTGAGAGTTGGGTAGGCGGTCCGCTAAACCCTCGGGTACGCCCTAGGGAGAGGTGGAGTCGTCACAATGTGGGGTCGTCACAATGGTGGTCTTGGCTAATATCGTATTCTTCTGGCTTTGACGGGTGCAAATATTAAAGATTGTATGTTCAGTCTGTTGGAGAATTGTTTTCTAGAATAGTGGTTCTTCGACAAGGAAAGTGTGCATTTTGAACTTTTGTGGGTTAAATAATTGTGTTCATCACTAAATAGCTATAGTCTTTAGTTTCAATCTTTTGGGTAAGTCTAATGGTTATGCTTTATTTTTTCCTTTTTATTGCATTCCTTGTTCTTAGATTTTCTATTTTAGCAAATGGCAATGGCACATAATCCTATGAAATTGTATACTGGTGCTTTACTTTTTCTGCCCAGCTTACTTGTGAGTCATCTCTTGCTATTTGTTCCGAAATGATGATTATGTCATGGTGCCATTTATGAGGGCTTGATGTTGTTTATGGGCGCCATTTTTGTCTATTATTTTATTATATCCTCGGTTACTTGCTTTTGAGTAAAGGAACTTTGGGTTTTTGATCTTACAAATAGGGGGTTGGAAATGAAATAATTGCCAGGCAACTGATTTCCATACAAGTTTCATACATGGGATTTCCTTAAGACAACAGATGCTAAGTATACATTATTGATAAAAGATTGGGTAACATGACTTTTCCTTCTGTTGTGACTTATCTGAATGCAATCTTAGATTGGTGTTGTCATTCTTTTTGCAATTTTTTGATCTATGATTTGTGTAAAGATCCTTGCACCATAAGATGAAAGTAATTACCTATTGATTTATGGAATATGCCATTGTACTACAAGAAGGAAGTTTATTCACTAAGCAAGGTTAAATACTTGGTGGCTGATCAATAAATTACATTGTTAATGACCATAAGTTTTATTTTCCTCCTTGGAAAAGAAGCAATGATGTAGCTAATGGCATCTAGGGATAAGAACACTAAAAAGACTTTAAATTCATTTTTTTTTTCTCTCATTCTTTGTAAAATGCCTTTTTTCCCCTCATATCTGCATTTTAGTTCTACATTTGTTGATGGGGTTATATGAGTCATGTTGTAGTTATAAGATGGTTGGTTTGTATTTTATCTAGACTAATAAGCATGATTACAAATTGCCAAATGATTGTGATTGTAGATATTGACGAACATAGATGCTACTCAAGTGATTACCTCTGGCTTTGTGGTATGTTAACGAAAAGCACTATTAATTTTTATTCTCCTCTTTTTTTCTTCTTAGTGTCTTTTATAAATTTCAACAATTTTTTTAAGGGCCTATTGGATTTTGAATGCTTTTGTCCTGTCCTTGCCTACATACCTCCACTTCTATGGAAATTTTATCTAATTGTTGCCCTTTAAACTTGCGTAACATTATAGTTAAACTCAAATGGTCTTTTCTTTACTTGGGAACATGGGAAATTTATTTTATTTTTTGATGAAGCAAAAACTGCTTTCTCATGGTAGGAGGAATCGTGGTGTGCCTGTGCCTATAGGAGGGTAATCAACACAATAGGGTTTAGAATATTTTAGATTTTGTTCCTACATATATATGATTTAAGCTGATTGCAAGTTGCTAAAAGTTGAATAAGTCTATGGATTCCTGTTGTACTTAAAAATCTAATCTTTTTGCCTAAGATACTCTGCAAGGTTTAAAGAGAGAGTCTATGGAAAAAAGAAGCTGACAGGATTCTAAGAAATTACTTTACTATTCCATTTTGGTCACCTCTTTTCCTTTTACTCGGCCTTTAATTTTTTATACTTCTTTTGTATGTGTATCCCTACTTTTATTGATCTATTTATTCTATTTTGATTATCTAGAAATATATATTTTTGTTAGACTTTCTTGAAATAAGCTACCAAAGAAAAAGTTTTTCAAAAATAACTGTGACGACCTCATCTCCACTTAGGGCATACCCCAAGGTTTAGCGGGTCATCTGCCTGACTCTCGTCAGGACTCATTCATGAACCTCAAAAGCAATAACAATGGCCTAGAAGACAATAACAGTTGTCAAACTTCAAAATATATATGTACATTACTATTGACTATCCATATAGACTCAAAATACAACAAAAGATTCAATCTTACAAAAGACCAATATAAAGTTAAGAAATGGCCACTAGGTCATTCAACAAAAAGTAAGACAAAAGCTCTACCTTCTCTAACTCCCACTCACAAGTTCTCGTCTCCTGTAAGGAAAATAAACTAATGGGGTGAGCTTTTGCCCAGAGAGCTTCCAAGAAACTTGCAATCAAAGTGGCAAAATGACAATCACAAATATCACGATCTTAAAGCGAAGAAAGTTAATGGCAACAAGTTAAGTCATTAACATTTCAAATATTCAAATAAATAATTAGCACTTTCAAATATAAGGATACAGTTTGCTCACACGAACCAGTTCAGTTGTAGCTTTTGTAGAACCCACTGACACACCGTCAACCTTAAAAATATAGAACAATATCCTGTAGATCACCGCTTAACTCCAATCTTCGTCTACCGATCATTCTCCTATCGGACCCGAACTCCCAATATAACAAATAGGAAAGGTAATACTCAAGTAAACCAAAACCAGTATAATAAATAATAAACACTACCCATGGTTTGTCATTCTACTTAACCAAACCCTTGCTAGCTCGATTTGATTGATGGGATATCATACTCGAACAACTTTCAAGTCATGCACATGAACGTCATTCCACTTGCAAATAGTGTCACAGTAAATTTAGTCAAGTTAGGGTAGGTGCAATAAAGTATACACTCACTCTATCAAAATCAATCCAAGACAGTTTAGCATTTCAATAACATTCATTTAATTAAACATCTCATCCAGATAGCATTTCAAGTATTCAACAATCTCATCAAGATAACATTTCAATCAAACAATGAGTCCTAACATGCAATTGGAACACTCACCAACTTTTCACTATCTTTCCACTTCAATCAAAGGTTCTCCCTCATGGCCACTCTCGAATCCTGCAATCATATAGTACATCAAGAGTCCATCAACTCCAAGCCACTATAAATGAGAAAATTGGAGCTTCAAAGCCTCCACTTTAGAAATGACACAAATTTTCAGATTTTTACCCCTAACATAGCTTCGTAAATCACAAGGGTTTCTTGTTCAAATCAAGTGAAAAACCACGTGCATGCTAGATCAATGTTTCAAACATAATATGGAGCAAAAATATGTCGATTGTAGTCAAGAATTTTGAAGAAAACAGGACAAGACTCTTGAGATTCAAAGCTGAAAATTTTCGGCTATAAAACGGTTTGGAGAAATCCATCAAAATTTCAAACATATATAAGCTCTAAACTAGGCTACTTACTACATGCACTAAAGCTTAAAATTTAACATATAATTTGAGAAAAAAAAATCCTCCATAAAAGTCTTTTCCTTAACTCATAGAGTATCATACATCAAGTAATTCAAGGATAGGAGAAGTAAGATAGGTTTTCTAACAAGTTTATCTCTTTTCCTACAAAACTTGAGATGGAACCTCCAAGAACTCCCTTCCAAACTTGCTTCAAATATTGATGGAGTGAAATATGTTTTCCCTTTTTTGTTTTCTCACTAATTTGGACTAGAAATCAAGACTAAAATTTGTTCTCTCCCTCTTTTTTTCCCACTAAAATTCGGCCAGCCCTACCCCAAATGAAGAAGAAATTTTGTGAAATGGAACTTAGTTATGTAAAGAAGTAGTCTTGGTCTTGATCAAGCTTGAATGGATGATTGACAAATGGCAAGAAAACAAGTAATATCTATCTATTTTCCCCAAATATTTATCTTCCTCTAATTATCTTTTAACACCTATATTCCAACAAATCTCTTTTGCAAAAAACTCCCTCTAATTTACCAAATTTATTGCACACACCTCACTAGTTGGTCACAATAGCATAATGCACCATGAAACTCAACATGCGACAAGTTGAATGAGGTGGTAAGATAAATATCATTACTTAACCATTAAATCAACCAAGAATACAAGGTAAGTAAGTTAAAATAAGATATATGAAAATAACTTTTGGATCCTCACAATAACTGCTCTATGTAGCTACTTTTTTTGCTATTAAAGTCGGTATTTTGATTATGAATTATTTCTAAAAAATTTGAATTTGATATTATCACTAGACTTATGCACTAAAAGGTTGAATACATATTGAACTAGAGATTTCGTCAATGAATAGTGGTGTGCAACCAATGATGTTAACAACATTGTCATATTGACACTTTGTTCTTGTGAGATTCCGAAATTTTACCTGTGTTTATAGATCTTATTTGAACTTACATGACTTAGATTCTTGGTTGTTTTAATGGTTGAATTGAGCCAAGGGAGTGAATTTTGTTAGGAAAAGTTTCATAATTTCAAATATGTAGAAATTATTTAGAAAATTTTCATATATTTAGAAAATCTAGAAATTTTCGCAGGAGGATCTGCGCAGCTTTGGAAAATTTGCTATAACTTCGTATAGAAAAGTCCGAATTGAGTTCCATTTGTTGCGTTTGAAACTAGACTCATAGGGCTTCCTACGATATAAAAATTAGAGTTTGATTCAATTTCTATAAATACCAGAAATTGACAAACTTGACTGAAAATTCTTCCCTGCACAAATAAAAATAGAAATGTTGTAGTAGCTTATGACTCAATTTGGACCAACTTATGAACTGAATCTCTTTGAGGTGTCTTCCAAAGATTATAGTATTTGAAGTCTGGTTTTTAACAGGTCAAGTTGTATGAATTTTTTATATTTATAACTCAAGTTATGAGTTTTCTAAAGGAATGGTGCATACTAGGGTTTTGGTGTGTTTTTGGTGCATTTTGGTAATGTGATCACTTGGTGAGGTGTGTGTACTAAATTTGGTGAATAAGAGTGAGTATTAAATAAGAGAAAGTGTGTGATTAAAAGTGCTAATAATAAGTTAGTGAATCATAAGTTAAAACACAAGTACGCGAGAGTTAAGTAAAATAGGCTTGAACTGACGTGCACCATTTGTTACCGGTTGAGTACACCGCTTGAACAATATTTTCTTACCTTAATTTCCTAGATTTTATTTCATTCAATTCTTCTTAATTTGACCCTTAGATCAGCCGAAATTCTTGACTTAAAAACAAAAGGAAAAGAAACAAAACAAGAGGAAAATTGGTGGTAACAAGTGTTGCAATCCAAGAGAAGTTTGATCAAGAAACTTTCTTCCTTCTTATCTTTCCTCTAGCTACCATTTTTCCTCATTTTCTTCATGTCTTGGCCGAACTTGAGAGAGGAAAAACAAGAGAGGAAAGCTTCAAGTTCCATCTTGATTCTTGCCTTGTTTGAGTGAAGATCAACAAGAACAACAAAACTAAACCGATTAAACTAGCACCAAGGAGCTAAGGAAGCTTGTTGTGGAGTTGTTTAGAGAGAAATAGCTTGTTTCATCACTTTCTTCAAGTGTTTTGGAAGGTATAAGTATAAAACTTCCTTTTTCTTTCTTGTTTTAGCAAAATATGGGATAGATGTCTTGAATCTTGAATTATGTTGGATGATACTCTAGTTTTGGTGAAGATTAGCAAATTTCAGCTAGGGTTTGTGATTTTTCAACATTGATTTATGATGTTTATCTCTAATATGTTGGTATTGAAGTTGGGAATGAAATTTATGAGATGATTAGTGACTTGATTGTGATATTTAGCCTTAAAAGATGAAATTTCCAGTTTTGATGAGTAGTTTTAGGGTTGATATGCAAATTCCAGCATTTGGTAGTGATTCTGCCCTGTTTTTGAAATCAACTTGAACTGCAGATTCATCTGTGATAAAGGACAAATCAGTTCTTGGTCAAAACATGAAAGTTATAGGGATTTGAGTTAGCTTTCTACCCAGAAAAATGCAGCTCAATCGTAGCACTGTTTCTTGTGAAATGACTAAAATACCCCTAACTGCCCAAATGCCCTGTTTAACCGATAGCTTTCTGTTTTCTATGAGATTGCAATTTTTGATGTTGAAAATGTATGATTTGGCTTTGGAGTCTTCATAATAAATGTAGGTCTATGTTTTAGTTTCGAAACGCCATGAAACTTACCTTGATCCGATATACCTAGCTGCAGTAATGACCAAAACACTGAAAGATGACAAATCTGCCATTCACAATTTCTTCTTTAAAACTGGTTTCCAGTTTTGATCTTGATGGTTTCATTGCTAGAATTGCTTTGTCTTTGGATGATATTAAGCCTAGTTGAAGAGCCATCTTGTTAAGCTTGTTTATATGTTGAATTTGGGTTGAGTTGAGGAAAGAAATGAAGCCCTAAGTAGCTGGAAAATAGCTAAATACAAAAGGCATGCTGTCCAAATTTTCACTCGAGGGTTTGGCGTATGTACTCACGACTTGAGTAAAGATTTGAGGTCAAATTGAACTTGGATCGTCTAAAGTATTCGAGTTTTCTTTAATAGAGATATATAAGCTGAAATTTTACCGGAACTCGTGCCCTTGAAAAAATGAAAGTAGTGACCCTTGAAAATACGATTTTCTCGATCTTTTGTACCAAGTGCGACTTCAAAAGTATAAACCATTTCTTTATCGAAACTAAATGAGCGAGCATGAATTCTCTAGAGTTTGATAAGTAATTTGAATACTACATAAACAAGTTTCGTTTACTCGATTTTCTTGAAGCGAAACTCCAATATTTCGAACCCTAGTTGATTTTAAACTCTTGAATAATATTTTATCGCAAATTTGGACTCCATCCAAAGAGTTGCACCTGAGCATGACCTTGAAAAGCACTAGACCTTTGGTGAGTGCTTCCAAGTGCATGTTTGTCCTTGATACTTGCTCTTACATGTTTTACCAATGTGTTTGGAAAATATTTGACTTGTTTGAATGGATAAGAGTGTACTTTATCACACTTGCCCTAATGTGATATATACTTGTTCATTTGTTGCAATTGACTTGATATACTTGTACTTGTAAGTGCTGAGCGGCCGCATGTACCACACTCAATTCGAGTGGGAGGTGCCTCTCATTCCCGTTCCGTACGTTTCTCGTGATTTAGTCGATTGGAGACGTTATTTCATCGACTATACTCACTTCTTGGGGACCCAAACCCCACTGGCTAATTAATCGAGTCGAGTCGGCAAGGGCTTAGTCGATTAGATAACGAACCATGGGTCTCTTGTTTTGTCGAGTGAAGTGTTATCTCCTCGACTAATCGGTATGCTTGAATATTACCACACGTGTTTATTTTGGTGTTCGGGCTCGGTAAGAGGGTTGAATGGTGGACGGATTGGCGTTAAACAGAACACTACTGGACTAGTTAATT
Organism: Coffea humblotiana; assembly: GCA_023065735.1. Classification (NCBI taxonomy): domain Eukaryota; kingdom Viridiplantae; phylum Streptophyta; class Magnoliopsida; order Gentianales; family Rubiaceae; genus Coffea; species Coffea humblotiana. Next base: position 23,159,671 of record CM041211.1, read on the forward strand.
TACTTGAAAGTTGACGGAGAGTCAACTACTACTTGATCAAGTTATGGTGGAGCTATTTTGAAATAGCGGTTGTATCTTTTTACTTGACATGTTAAATATCTAGTGTTTAGCTTTACAAAGCGTTATTACTTATTTTCTTGACTTCATATGCTCGCTATTTTGATACTTGTGATTTTAAATCATGGTCAGCTTGCTATTTGGGTTTGCATAAAGTTTTGGAACCTCACTGAGTTTTAACTCATTCGATGAGATTTGTTTTCCTTACAGGGGATACGAGTAAGGGCGTGGGGACATGTACAAGCTCGCAAAGTCTAGTTTTTTTTATTTATTTTGTGATTGTACTTGCGCTAGTACTCGAATAAGGTTGAATGTATCTGAATTTTAAAAATTTTGATAAATTTGGGCATGTATGAGCCGTGGAGCTGAATTTAAGTATCAATGTATATTTTAAACTTAGGAATTGTGTTTCGCTTATTTTTCATGGTTGTAAGTTATTTTCTTGAAGTACGTGAGCGAGTCCTGGCGAAAGTTGGGCAGGCGGTCCACTAAACTTTTGGGGTACTCCCTTGGGGGTGGTGGGATCGTCACAGATGGTATCAGAACTCTTATCGAACTCGTGCCGAGAGAGGGTTCTCGAACTGTGGGAATCGACCTGTAAGTGTGGAATGAATCTCTGTTGTTGGGGACATTAGATATGTATGTCAGGTAAGAATCTTAAACTTGGATGATTTGCACTTGGGAGCGTATGGCCTGAGATGTGAATTCTCCTAATTTCGGATTCTTGTACCCGAGTACCAAAAGTGGAGAGCACTAGAATGAGGATCTATATTTCAATTGAACTTGAGATAAATTTGGATGGTAAACGTCAAGACGCGAAATATTCTAGTATTGGACTTGAGATTGAGCTGATCAAGAAGAGTGGATCAATGAGTGTCGTCATGAACTAGTCTCGTAAATGTCTGGTTAGGGTTTCTATAGATGGAAGTTAGATTTGAAATCTGATGATTGTCGTAAATGTCTAAAGTGTTAGCACTACAGCCCTATTTAATTGCTCCAATGAATGTGTAGCCTTGTTTTGTATTTATTTTTTATATAGTCTAATTACAATTGCCTATGCAGTTCTCTTGTGATAGGTTTGGACCTAGATTGACTACCCTTGCCTATCTGCTTGATTCCTATTGTGACGACCCCATCTTCTCCTAAGGCGAACCAAAGGGTTCGGCGGACCGCCTACCCAACTCTCGCCGGGATGCACTACAATCCTCAAATGAAAACAGACTAATTCCAATGATTACATCTAAAATGCCCAAAATGATAATACAACTATAATATTTCATTGCACAAGTACATCAATGGGTACAAATCTCATGTCAACTATATCGAGTTCCAAATTTCACAATTCCCAAATGTCAGTTACAAAATACTAAACTATACAAAAGACTAGTTTTCACTAGTATCTTCCAATCGCTTCTTTCACGTCACTCTCCTGTTAAGGAATAACAGATGGAATGGGATGAGCGAACGCTCAGTGAGGCCAAGAAAAAGAAAACATGCAAACACATAGTTCAAGTAGCAATAGCACTTATACGAGACTTAAAGTTATAACATTCAAATAATTCACAATTTAAAATAGACACACTCAATAAGGATACGGGAGCTCTCGCCGGCTCGATTTACACGGTTGGTCAATGGGTTGGGGTGCCTCCCTAGAAGTATAAGTGGTCGCTGAGATATCGCTCCAATCGATTTAGAATTATTTATAGTTCTGAGTCGACATGAGAAGTACCTCCCACCCGAATTGGTGTGGTACATGCTATCGTTCTGAGAACTAATTATAGCACTAAAATGGTATGAGAGGTATCTCCCACCCGAATTGGTGTGGTACATGCATCCACTCAGAGCTCATGAGTTAAATATGTTCATGTACAAGTATAAATCACATATATTCATTTAACAAGTATCATGTAGTCAGAAAAGAGAGAGGACGAGAGCGATAAAGTACACCCTCGTCTCGGCAAGTTTACGTATCATGTATAACACTTGTACAATTAACATTTCAATCACATAAGCATTTAACATGCACTTGACACTCACCACTAGCCAAGGGCAAAATACGAGTGAAGTGAGAAGTCAAACGAGCTCTTCGACGCTTTCGTGACCACCTGAGACATGTACAATCATAATTACCTAGGTGCTCGACCAAGGTTACAAAGAAAGACATTTTCTCATACTCACTCTCCAAGTCACAAGTTCGAGCTAAATTAAAGAAGTTTTTCTAGCTAAATCGTTAAAATAATGCTCAAGAGAGCTCGAAGGTGGTTTTTTGATTCAAGTCGTGATAAGAAATCTCGAATCCAAAAGATAGCACCGTTTTCACTTTCGGCACAAAAATCGAGGAAAAGAAGTAAATGGTTCTCGTTTCCCAAAACTTTAAATCTCATGTCCAAATTTTGGAAGGTAAAGAGTATTCACATTTTTCCAAGCTAATGAAGTCAAACATATCCAAAACTCCGCTCATTTCATGGAAAAATATCAAAACTAAGGTTCCAAAGTTCAAGTATAAAATAAGATGTCATTAACCAAGAAGGTGGAACAACCAAGAAAACGCATTAGGAAAGGTTTACCCTTTGGAAACCCAGATTTGAAATGAAGGTTTAAAATTCTAATGGAACCGTGTATTCCACCATGAAATTACACCTAAAACCGTCCAACAATTGCAAAGGAGGATGGAAAGTTCTTAAAAGTTCATTTTCTAAGAAATCAAGAATTTTGGCTTTGTGCGACAAACTTGGTAAAATCAGATCTTCAATTTCGTATGTCCAAAAATGGAAAACATTATACCGTTGGAAATTAGATCCAAAGTACTAAAAATTCCTAGAAGATACTTTTACATGGTTCCAAATAGAAAGCATTCATTTTTCAGCTCAAAATTGCTGATTTAAACAAGCAAGACAGGACCAGTCTAGTTTTTCGGCGATATTTGAAAATTCGGCAAAATTCATAAAAAACGAATCAACCTTTGAAATTCATAACACAATAAGAGTTCCAAACAAAGTTTTCAAACACAACAAACATAACTAAATTTGGAGTTTTGAGAAACGAGATATAACAGTCCAAAGTCGGTTGATTTTCACTACGTGAATAGTGAATTTTCAGATTTGAAGAGCCATCTTTGGGGCATTATTTGGGTATCTAAATGACATTGAAATTACACCAAATTTGGTACATTTAAACTTTCATAAGTGGACTACCTCTCTATCAAATTTCACTCAAAAACTCACGTGGGAAGGCAGTTAACAAAACTACCAAAGTTTAGGAAATTCTCAAGGCTAATCTGTCACTTATGCTTTCCTTTCTTTTCCAAAGGTTTTTGTCCAATGAAATCAATCCCAATTCACTCCATTTTTGAAACCAAGGGTCCAGAAACATTGAATAGACATTTTATGGGTAATTGACATCAAAATGTTTGAAACAAAACATCCCAAAACAAATCTAACCATTCGGATAGCAAGAAGGGAGAAACTTTCCAGTTTTCAGCTTTGTTGTACTTTTGAAATCAGACCACATCTCTCTCAATACAAGTTCAAATTAGGAATGGTTGGTGGCTTTGGAAAACTAGGTTAAAAATGCTACATTTCATCAGAAAGAGTCATTTCCAAAATCAGTTCACAAGTGAGAGAAAATCAAGCCACAAAAAGTAGCTTCTCCATTCCTCTAGGACAGACAGTCACAACAGGACAGTCAACTTTGTTGAATCACTACAATTCACTCAGTTCGAACTAGTAGGTGATTTTTATACTGTTAGAAAGCTACGAATGTCTAGTTTTGAATACCACAAATGGAAATCAATTTTGAATTTTGTACAACAAGTTATGTTCTAACAAAGTAGCACTGTCCGAGACCTCTTCTATACGTTTTCCAGATTTGAACCTTGCCAAAGCTCAAGTTTTATGCAACCAAATGAAACAATTTTTGGAAGGCACTTTGTACACACAATATACAAAATATATCCATCAATTTCACAGTCATCCAAGCATCAAAATTTCGAAAATAAAACAGAACAACATGGACAGAATTTTCGACCAGCTTATCCTCTCACGGTTTCTCTCTTTCTTTTTCCTCTTCTAGTTTCTTTCATTAAAACTCATCACAAACACACTAACACACACATAAACATCATGGAATCCCTCATTTAACCAAGGTGGGAGTTCATAGAGCCCATTTCAACCAACCAAATCCAACCAACAACAACAAGAAGGAAGCTACAAGCTTCAAAGCCAAGAAATGAAACAAGAAAACAAGAGTTGTGGTGGGAGATGTTTATACCTTCCAAGCAACTAAACCCTTGATGAAATCAGATTTTTCCTTTGAGTTTCAGCCGACCTGGAGAGAGAAAGAGAAGGGTTGGAGTGATGAGACTTGGGGAGAAAGAATGAGAAAAAGTAGCTTTCGGTTGTGTGCAAAAAGTCAACTTTGGACAGTTGTCGCGCGCGGGTTTCGTACCACCGTTTTCTCTCGGGTTTGATACACTCATGCACTAATTCTCCAAGGTACTTCCTTTAACACTATAATTATTCACTTTTAGTAGTCTAGTATAAGTTTCTTAAATCTCCCTTAGTCGTTCTGACACAAAATGCGCGAACTTTCGACTCGCGCGCAATAAAGCGAAAATTTGAATTCACTCACCTCTAATCCCTCAATTAATTTTTCTTAGTCTACTATTGATCATTCTTAATATTCGCAAGATTATTGCACTCTTCGATCGAATATTGTCTCAAAAAAACGTGTGTTCGATATTCTTCTACTCAACGAGTCGCAGAAAATTAATTTTCCTAACGGGACGTTTTAAAAATATGAGTAAAATATTGTTCCAAGTAAATGGATTTAAAATGGTTGAAATAAATTATTCGGAGAAAACGGTTGAATAAATAATTAAATAAGCCAGAAAATATGATAAAAATAAGAAAATTTTCAGATCCTCACACCTATCCCTCTGAGGTTGAGAGTTTTGGATTAGGTATGGAAGTTTCAGAAAAAAAAAAAGGGGAACTTATTATACAGGATAGAGGGAAGAAGAAAAGAAAAAAAATGGACATATCAAGAATTAGTAATGTTACTTGAAATAGTTGTATTTGTGGGAAAATATGCGGTGAACGTCTTACGTAGTAAGTTGTATTTATTAAAAAAAGGGTGATTAGAGAGGGTAGTACGTGTCTAGAGATTTAATTGTAGTCATGAGAGGAGATGTATTTTGGAGATTATTTGCCAATGCATAATGTTTTAGTTCATGATTTAGCAAGAGTAGTAACCAAGTTTCATAGTTACGAATTTTCCTTTTCATCAAGTTCTTAAATTTATATCCACTTTACACAATTTGACGCCTTCATTGAACTTCCTTAGCATATCAACTTAGCCATTATGTCGGCGAGATTTTCCCTCTAGGTAAGTTTGTGGTAGCACTATAAGTGAGAAAAATTCACTTGAAAATTTGAGAAAAATCCTGTAGCATTAAGTTTTGTGCGAGCAAGGTTAGAATTTCGAGGGTGAAATTCTCTTAAGGGGGAGAGAGTGTGAGACTCTGAAATTTTACTTGTCTTTATAACTCTTATTTGAACTTGCTTACCTTAAATTCTTGGTTGTTTTAATGATTTGAATTGAGCCAAGGGAGTGAATTTTGTTAGGAAAAGTTTCATAATCTCAAGTTGTTAGAAAATCTAGAAATTTTCGCAGGAGGATCTGCGCAGCTTTGGAAAATTGGCTATAACTTCGTATAGAAAAGTCAGAATTGAGTTCCATTTGTTGCGTTTGAAACTAGACTCATAGGGCTTCCTACGATATAAAAATTAGAGTTTGATTCAATTTCTATAAATACCAGAAAATTGGCAAACTTGACTGAAAATTCTGCCCTGCACAAATAAAAATAGAAATGTTGTAGTAGCTTATGACTCAATTTGGACCAACTTATGAACTGAATCTCTTTGAGGTGTCTTCCAAAGATTATAGTATTTGAAGTCTAGTTTTTAACAGGTCAAGTTGTATGAATTTTTTTATGTTTATAACTCAAGTTATGAGTTTTCTAATGGAATGGTGCATACTAGGGTTTTGGTGTGTTTTTGGTGCATTTTTGGTAATGTGATCACTTGGTGAGGTGTGTGTACTAAGTTTGGTGGATAAAGGATAAGACTGAGTATTAAATAAGATAAAGTGTTTGATTAGAAGTGCTAATAATAAGTTAGTGAATCATAAGTTAAAACACAAGTACACGAGAGTTAAAGAAAATAGGCTTGAACCAACGTGCACCATTTGTTACCGGTTGAGTACACCACTTGAACAATATTTTCTTACCTTAATCTCTTTGATTTTATTTCATTCAATTCTCCCTAATTTGACCCTTACACCAGCTGAAATTCTTGACTTAAAAACAAAAGGAAAAGAAAACAAAACAAGAGGAAAATTGGTGGTGACAAGTGTTGCAATCCAAGAGAAGTTTGACCAAGAAACTTTCTTCCTTCTTATCTTTCCTCTAGCTACCATTTTTCTTCATTTTCTTCATGTCTTGGCCAAACTTGAAGAGAGGAAAAACAAGAGAGGAAAGTTTCAAGTTCCATCTGATTCTTGCCTTGTATGGGTGAAGATCAACAAGAACAACAAAACTAAACCGATTAAACAAGCATCAAGGAGCTAAGGAAGCTTGTTGTGGAGTTGTTTGGAGAGCAATAGCTTGGTTCATCACTTTCTTCAAGTGTTTTGGAAGGTATAAGTCTAAAACTTCGTTTTTCTTTCTTGTTTTAGCAAAATATGGGATAGATGCCTTGAATCTTGAATTATGTTGGATGATACTCTAGTTTTGGTGAAGATTAGCGAATTTCAGCTAGGGTTTGTGATTTTTCATCTTTGGTTTATGAAGTTTATCTCTAATATGTTGGTATTGAGCTTGGGAATAGAATTTATGAGATGATTAGTGACTTGATTGTGATATTTAGCCTTAAAAGATGAAATTTCCAGCTTTGATGAGTAGTTTTAGGGTTGATATGCAAATTCCAACATTTTGTAGTGATTCTGCCCTATTTTTGGAATCATTTTGAACTGCATATTCGTCCATGATAAAGGCCAAATCAGTTTTTACTCAAAACATGAAAGTTATAGGGATTTGAATTAACTTTCTACTCAGAAAATTTCAATACAATTGGAACACTGTAACTTGTGAAATGACTAAAATACCCCTAACTGCCCAAATGTTCTTTTTAACCGACAGCTTTCTGTTTTCTCTGAGATTTCAATTTTTGACCATAAAAATGTATGATTTGGCTTTGGAGGTCTGCATAATAAATGTAGGTCTATGTCTTATCTTCGAAATTCCATAAAATTTACCTCGATCTGATAAATCTAACTGCCGTTATGACCAAAACACCGAAAGATGACAATTATGCCATTTATAATTTCTTCTTTAAAACTAGTTTCCAGCTTTGATCTTGATGGTTTCATTACTAGAATTGACTTGTCTTTGGATGATATTAAGCCTAGTTGAAGAGCTATCTTGTTAAGCTTGTTTATATGTTGAATTTAGGCAGAGTTGAGAAAAGAAATGAAGCGCTAAGTGGCTGGAAAATAGTTAAATACAAAGGGCATGCTACCCAAATTTTCACTCGAGGATTCAGCGTATGTACTCGCGACTTGAGCAAAGATTTGAGGTTGAATTGAACTTGGATGGTCTAAGGTATTCAAGTTTTCTTTAGTAGAGGTATATAAGCTGAAATTTTGCCGGAACTTGTGCCCTTGAAAAATGAAAGCAGTGACCCTTGAAAATACGATTTTCTCGATCTTTTATACCAAGTGCGACTTCAAAAGTATAAACTACTTCTTTATCAAAACTAAACGAGCCAGTATGAATTTCTAGAGTTTGATAAGTAATTTGAATACTACTTAAACAAGTTTCGTTTACTTGATTTTCTTGAAATGAAACTCCTATGTTTCGAACCCTAGTTGATTTTAAACTCTTGAATAATATTTTATCTCAAATTTGGACTCCATCCAAGGAGTTGCACCTGAGCGTGACCTTGAAAAGCACTAGACCTTTGGTGAGTGCTTCCAAGTGCATGTTTGTCCTTGATACTTGCTCTTACATGTTTTACCAATGTGTTTGGAAATATTTGACTTGTTTGAAGGACAAGGTGTACTTTATCGCACTTACGCTAATGTGATATATACTTGTTTATTTGTTGCAATTGACTTGATATACTTGTGCTTATAAGTGCTGAGTGGCCGCATGTACCACAATTAATCCGAGTGGGAGATACTTCTCATTCCCGTCCGTACTTTTCTCGTGATTTATCGATTGGAGACGTTATCTCATCGACTATACTCACTTCTTGGGGACCCAAACCCCACTGGCTAGTTAATCGAGTCGAACCGGCAAGGGGTTGGTCAATTAGATAATGAACCATAGATCTCTTGTTTTGTTGAGTGGAGTGTTATCTCCTCGACTAATTGGTATGCTCGAGTATTACTACACGTGTTTATTTTGGTGTTCGGGCCCGGTAAGGGGGTTGAATGTTGGACGGATTGGTGTTAAGCGGAGCATTACTAGACTGGTTACTTTACTTGAAAGTTGACGAAGAGTCAACTTGTGACCGGAAAATTTTCACATTTTCTAAAGTATTATTTTATTTCTTTACCTACATTTTTATACTGTCTTTGAAAATATTAAATTTTCTATACATTTTACAAGTAAGTACAGTTTTTAAATCATTTTCTTGGTATAAGTTAATGTACATTAGTTTGGAGTACATTGTTGGATGTGGGACCCGCTAGTGCGATATAATTTTGTCGATTTGGCGATAAAATATTAAGTGATATTATTCTACATGGTGCTAGGAGATGATTAGAGGTTAGTTAGATAGATGAATCATTGAGGGTGAGAAGATAAGTTTAGAACCTTCAAGAAGCCAAGTATCATCCCTCCATTGGAAGTTGGACTTTTGACTTAAGATACTAACTTCACTAAAACCAAATTTTGACCAATTTTCCCTCATTTTTGCACCTTCTTGGCCGAACCTCTTGAGGAAAGGAACAAGGCAGGCTTCTTCAATTTCTAACTTCCAACCTTGCTCAAATCTTGAGTTTTAACCAACCAAATTGAAAACTACACCATACAAGTGATACTAAGGAAGATTAAAGGCTTTGGTGGAGTTGATTTGGAGGAGGAAAGTCTAAGCTGTGAGAACCCTCACTTGAAACCCTAATTTCCCCTAAATACATGCTTTATTCTAAGATTTAGACCACTTATTATATACCATTGCATGACATTCCCCATGTATTACAACATTGTTCATGCATTGCATTTTATTCCTTTTACTTGAAGGAAAATAGTTACTTGAGTTGATTTTTAATGATCCACCAATAATTTGTTTCCAAGTGGCTTTGATTTGGATTGAGGACTTTAAAAGATAGGTGAGGGGTGTTAATTAAGTATTGGTACACTTGGAGGGGTGGAATTAGCATTAGTCAAAAGATTAGGAGAGATTATGGACAAGAAAGAGGCCATGTGGCAAAACCCTAGCCTTGGATGTTGTTTGACCAAGAGATTGGAAATAATTTAAACCTTCTTGAAGCCTTTTTCCTCTCACCTTGGCCGAAATTTCTAGACAAGAAAAGGAGAGAAAGAGGTCCAAAAATTTCAGCTTTCAAACACTAGCAACTAAGAGCAAATCAAATCAAAGAGAAAGATTTTGAGCTAGTGAGAGTTTTCCCTATAATCTTGGTGCTAGATTCAAGCTTCAAGACTTCAATTGGTTGGTTGTTTTGGTGTTCTAAGCTTCATATAAGAAAGGTAAATAATCCTTAACTTTTGATTTTATAGTGTTTTAACATGTATTTGAGGTTTTCATGGCAAATTACATGTTGTTTGGACAAGATTGGGTTGAATTCTTGAAATAAGCAAGAGAGAATTTAGGTAGTAAGTATGCACACCAAGTGTTTGATGAAATGTCTACCCTTTGTTCATGGTTGTTTATGATGGATTTACATGTTTTAAACATCTTTTGAGTTAGATCTATGCTTGATATGTGATTTAAACAAGAATCATTGGAAGATGAAGGTTGGTGAAATGATAACAAGATTATGGACTGTTTTCAATGCTTGGCTGACCGGCCTTTGAAGGAAGGGTTTTCATTGATTTGTGTGGTTTAATTACACCCTAAGCATGCTTAAACAACTTGGCTAGAGATTGGTTAAGTTCATGTGTGAATTGAATTGAATTTGGAACAAGTAAAGTGGCTAGAAGGACCATTAGTGGACTGGTTTAGCCTTTGTAAGACAACTAGCTTATTATGGAACCCTTGTGCATGTTTATGTGTTGTATTTTGAACTCAAATGATACCAAGTGACTTAAGCTTCTGTACATGAACATTAGAGGACTGATTTGGGTGATTTGAACCAAAACAAATGAAGTTAGCATGAGGAATTAGTGTGCACATGTAAGGGTTTGAGACTGATCCAGGTTGGAAACATCAGCAACGTGCCCGAGCTACTGTTTCTTTTAGGGGGACGAACTAGAAAGTGTGTGAGGTACCGTTGGAAATCCCTTTGAGTCTAGTTTCCAACGCCACTAACGACACCTAATTCTGACCTTCCTACAGTGAGATTACGCCATTTTTTACCGAGGGACTGGCGCGAGCCGACTGTGCACCCGCCGAGAAACTTTTTAAAGCTTGAATGAATCTTTCCTTTACCCAACTTTCATGCACTTGTTAAACTTGTTTATTCATGAACTTTTACTGCATTTTGGGCCTAAATCTTAGGGTGAATTGAGTATAGTTAATCGCTCACTTAGGCACCTAATGAGCTCACTTTTGCTTGGAATTAGACCTAATCGTTGACGTTTTTCACTCCTTGCCCTAGGAGAGGGAAACGGTGGTGCACGTAATCGCGTGACTTGACGCGTGACTGCTACTTTGCTTGCCAGGTGAGTGTTCCACTACCTGCTACCTGCTTATTTGGACTAACTGAATACGTGAATTACTACTATTTGAGCCAAATCCTGTTTTTGTTAAAAAAATGGAAACGAGTGTGTACTTTATCGCACTCGACCTTCCTCATTTTTCACTGTGGCTTTGTATACTGTTATTGTGAGATATAATCTCTCTATATGTGACTGTATGAGATGTGATTCATCTATATGTGACTGTATGAGATGTGATCATCTATATGTGACTGTACATGAGTTGATGGGCGATACCTCATCAACCATTGCCACTGTTTGGGTACCCTACCTCAAAGGTGAATCGGTTCTATCGAGTCAGCAAGGGCTTGGTCGAAGAGGCCGATAAACCTTGGGACTGTTTACTGATTACTGGAAACTGGTATGCTCGAGTATTACCGAACCACTGATTTGGAGTGCGGACCCTGTAGGGGGTTGACTGGTGGACGGAGAGGATAGAAAGTGGTGTTCTACGGACTGTATATTCCTTAAATGCAAATGTTGACGGAGAGTCAACGGACCTCGGTATGATCAAGCTGAGGGAATTTGGCTTTTGAAAGCCACCCGTATCCTTAATTTGAATTGTGATTTAATTATTATTCTATTGTACGATATTTATTCGGTTAATTTATGCTCTAATTTGGCTATGTGCTTACTTGCTTTACTTGGAACCTCACTGGGCGTTAGCTCACCCCATTCCCTTTGTTTTCCTTAACAGATCGGGGACGGACTTAGGATCAAGGGACTTACTAGCTTCCTTTTGCTTGAACTTGTAATCCCTCTTATTAAGAAGACTTTACTTTTGACTTTTGTAAGCCTAACACTTAAGTTCGACCTGTGTTATGAAACTGTAGTATGGTTTGATATATGTAACGTTTAGTTGGCTTTTAAGTTTGGAAAGCTGGTTGTCTATTATTTACTTTCTAAGGTTTGTACATTTATTTGAAGTTTCCACTGGATGTTTTGAGTTACTAGTTCTCTGATCGACCGAGTCCTGGCGAGAGATGGGCAGGCAGTCCGCTGATACCCTAGGGTTCGCCCTAAGGAGAGGTGGGGCTGTCACATAAGCTACCATTTTCTTTGAGGTTTTAAGGTAAATTGCTAAGAACATCCTTCTTTGCTTCTAATAGATGGAATTTAGTGGCTTGCGGTTGCCACTTTGGTAGTTTTGTGCAAAATTTCTTGGTTAAGAATGGTGATATGTGGATTTTCAGTTTTATAGTGAATTTTTCTGCCCATACTTGTAGCTTGATGGTTGGCCATGTTTTACTAGCGTTGATATGAGAAAAAAATCTAGTGTTTTGGTGTTAGTTTCATTTGCCTGAAGAAATTTCAGCTTGGGGTGCCTAAATTTCAGTTTTAGGGTTTCTAAGTTGAGCATGATTAGGGTTTTTAATTAGGGCTTTGTTATGGTTTATTGTTATGAGTTTTGGTGGTTGGTTGTAAACATGGGAAAAGTAAAGGAATTCAAGGGGAAATGCTGTCTGTTTATTGTCTTGAAGTTTGAGTGAGTGAAAATGAGTTTGAAATATGATTTTGTGATGCATTGGATTTACTTTGTTAGCCATACTTGATTCCAGTCTAGTGGTGTAAGATGAACTATTTTACTTGCACTTATACATTTCCGTTTTAACCATGATGCCTAGATATAAATGACAAGTTTGAACTTCAAATGTCTACTCATTTTCTTCCCAAAACAAAGAGGAGTGGTGGCTTGATGGTTGGCCATGTTTTACTAGCGTTGATATGAGAAAAAAATCTAGTGTTTTGGTGTTAGTTTCATTTGCCTGAAGAAATTTCAGCTTGGGGTGCCTAAATTTCAGTTTTAGGGTTTCTAAGTTGAGCATGATTAGGGTTTTTAATTAGGGCTTTGTTATGGTTTATTGTCATGAGTTTTGGTGGTTGGTTGTAACATGGAAAAGTAAAGGAATTCAAGGGGAAATGCTGTTTGTTTATTGTCCTGAAGTTTGAGTGAGTGAAAATGAGTTTGAAATATGATTTTGTGATGCATTGGATTTACTTTGTTTAGCCATACTTGATTCCAGTCTAGTGGTGTAAGATGAAATATTTTACTTGCACTTATACATTTCCGTTTTAACCATGATGCCTAGATATAAATGACAAGTTTGAACTTCAAATGTTTACTCATTTTCTTCCCAAAACAAAGAGGAGTGGTGTAGGGTTTTCCCAACCACGAAAACCTACTTTAACAAGCGAGGTTTTAAGTGTGAATTTAAGGTATTTTATCTTCCTTTTGGATGTGATTTATTCAAGACCATTGTTATACATTCTTTTCTTGCATATGTATTAGTTTTGAACCAAACAAAAGTTTTACGAAAAGAGGGAAAAAATAATGTTTCATATCCGGCCGTATATCCGGCCAAGTCTGGCCGGATTGCTGGCTGGATTGACAGGGGAAAAAGAAAAAATTTGGATTGCTCACTGCCCTGTATCCGGCCGATGATCCAGCCTGATATCCGGCCAACTTCTGGCCGGATTCTGACGTGGCACCTGTTTCAAATTTTTCCGATGAAATTTTCTAAAACCTTTTGAACTTAGTTTTATGTTTGGTGTGGAAAACTTTTAGTTACTTATGTCCTTTGATCTAAACGTACTCTTTTTTTCCTTTCAAAAATCATATTTATACCTTGTACTAGTAATTAGTCGGATTTTCTTTGATTTACCAAACATTTTGATGGTTGAACCGTAATATTTTCTCATGGTTGTTCTTAGGGTTTCTTGATGACTAAGGGTGATATCCGAAGGGATACTTTGGACGTTATTTTGCTTATATAGGTGAGTATTTTATATACATTTTGTTCCTAATGACTATGTGAATTGTTATGGACTATTTGGATTGTTACTTTAATAAGCAATTGATGTACGTTATGTTTTCCATTGACTATGTGGCTGGTTGTGATTCTTGATTAAATGTTAAATGTTCTCAATGATTGCTAAAACTGATTTTTTCTAGGCGAGTGTGTACTTTATCGCACCCGACCTAAATGAACGTGAAATTTTCAATGATTGAATGATTAAATGCTACTTGTGCATGAATGTAAGCCTTTTGGCTGAACTGGGCCCTTGCCCTTCGTTACCGGTCGACTCGAGCCAGAAGCGGACTCGGTCGGGCGACTAGTGACTCTGGGTGAATGTTTGGTATACTCGAGTATGACCACGAAGTCTGGTGGAGACTGGCCAATGAACTGGCCAGAAAGGGGAGATGAAATGAAATGAATGAATGACAAGAGCAATGAAGGAGTTTTCAATTACAAACATGTTTTTAATGATTGGAGGAATAAGGGAAATGATAGGCGAATGAATGAACGAATGGATCCTCGTGAGCATGTATCTTTTTAATGAATGTGTTACCCATTGTTTGATACTGTAAATGATTTCTGGATTACATGTTATTATGTGATTAATGCCCTTGTTTAATTGCTTGGTTATGTATATAGAAACTCGCTGGGGCTTTTAGCTCATTCCACGCCGTTTGTTTTCCTTACAGGGGTTGCGAGCAAGAGCGAGAGACCTGTATAGCATAGTTTAGCCCTTTTGTATTGTTTTGGCTTTTGTTCTCACTGTAGTGCTTGGTTAGGGTTGGATTGTATCGAGAACTAAGAGCTTTTGTTATATTTGGGACTGTACTTCTGGTTGAGATTGGATGAATGTAAGCATGTGTTTCAAGTTTTGGGAATTGTTTTCACTTATCCTCAAGGCTCTATCTTATTTTGTTTGAAGAGAGTGAACGAGTCCTGGCGAGAGTTAGGCAGGCGGTCCGCCGAACCCTTTGGTTTGCCTTAGGGGAAGGTAGGGCTGTCACAGGTGGTATCAGAGCCACTTCGCGTGGTCTTTGCGCGGAGTGAGATTGGGCCAAGTGGTGTATGGTCCTAATTCTGTGAATAAATATGAAGAACTAAGTGCTCTCTTGAGCATAAGGTATGAATCGTGCCTGTTATAAGTGTAAATCCTTTTCATGGTACTTGAGGACAATAGATATGTACATCAGGTAGGAATCTCGATTGTAGATAATTTACTCTTGGGACTGGCCAGCTCGAGTGGTGAATTATCTTGGATTCTTGTACCCGGGTACGCGGGAATTGAGATCAATACTAAGGACTTGCGATCTTTATTGCCAAGAGTAGGAATGAGCTTATGTTTGGTGAGAGTAAGTGCAAGGAGTTAACGGATGTCTAGTTCGGATAGTAAGAGAAATAAGTGATCGATCGGGGAATGTTTTAACCGAGTGAGGAATGGCATGTCGTGTTTTCTTCTTGTTTTGCCCCTGTATTGCTACTGTATGTATTTGGCTTGTGGCTTTTCAATATTCACCTTTGGCTTGATATGTTTCCTTGCGGCTTGTGGCTTTTCAATTTGGTTTGATTTTGTCTAACTTGATATGTTTCCTTGCGTATTTGGTGTGTTATATCTTGCCACTTTAGTCATTTACTTTGTTTGTATACTAAATAACCTTTTGGAAAAAAAAGAGAGAAAAGGGAATGGAGGGGAGACGTAGTCGCGGACGTGGGGTTAGTCGTGGTCGTGGGGCTAGGCAAGCCCAAGAACCAAGAAAAGAAAGGGAAACAGTAACTGAGCAAGAGCATGGGCCTAGGGTTGAGACCGGAGACCAAGTAACGACGGCGATACAACAAATGACAAATATCTTAGCGCGATTGGTGGATCAACAAGGCCAATTGCCAGTGAATCAACTCCAAAACCCCGAGATAGGAGAGGATAGGGCTCTGGAGAGGTTTCAAAAGTTTGTTCCCCCTAAATTCCTTGGAGGGCCTGATCCAGATGTAGCTGAACAGTGGTTAGAGGCAATGATAAACATCTTCGCAACCCTGAACTATACGGAGCAAAGACAGGTGAACTTTGCTGTATTTCAATTCGAAGGATCGGCCTGAGCATGGTGGAATGTTATTAAGGCCAAGTAGGAGAGAGAACAGACTGTATGGACATGGGCGAACTTTATAAAGAAAAGAGGATGAATTTATTGGATTGCGTTAGGAAACCCAGAGTGTGGCCGAATATGAGACGAAATTCACTAAACTGTCTAAGTTCGCTTCTGAATTAGTGGTTACAGAGCGAAGGAGGGTAAGACGGTTCATCCAAGGCTTGAATGTGGAAATTCAAGAATCTTTAGCGGCGGTTCAAGTTAACACTTTTACGGAAGCCCTCGAAAAAGCGCAGAGAATTGAAGATGTGAAAGCCCAAGTAAAAACTTTTCAAAACGCGAAAAAGAAGCACTTCTAGTAGCGTACCTGAGGGAACCGAACCAAAGTACCAGCTCAGGTATATGCCGTAGATCAGCAACAAACTCCGGGGTCATATGAGGAAATAGAAGGTAAAATTTCGAGGACGAAATTTCTTGAGGAGGAGAGAGTGTGAGAACCCGAAAATTTTCACATTTTCTAAAGTATTATTTTATTTCTTTGCCTACATTTTTATACTGTCTTTGAAAATATTAAATTTTCTATACATTTTACAAGTAAGTACAGTTTTTAAATCATTTTCTTGGTATAAGTTAATGTACATTAGTTTGGAGTACATTGTTGGATGTGGGACCTGCTAGTGCGATATAATTTTGTCGATTTGACGATGAAATATTAAGTAATATTATTTTACATGGTGCTAGGAGATGATTAGAGGTTAGCTAGATAGATGAATCATTGGGGGTGAGAAGATAAGTTTAGAACCTTCAAGAAGCCAAGTATCATGCCTCCATTGGAAGTTGGACTTTTGACTTAAGATACTAACTTCACTAAAACCAAATTTTGACCAATTTTTCCTCATTTTTGCACCTTCTTGGCCGAACCTCTTGAGGAAAGAAACAAGGAAGGCTTCTTCAATTTCTAGCTTCCAACCTTGCTCAAATCTTGAGTTTTAGCCAACCAAAATTGAAAACTACACCATACAAGTGATCACTAATGAAGATTAAAGGCTTTGGTGGAGTTGATTTGGAGGAAGAAAAGTCTAAACTACCATTTTCTTTGAGGTTTTAAGGTAAATTGTTAAGAACATCCTTCTTTGCTTCTAATAGATGGAATTTAGTGGCTTGTGGTTGCCACTTTGGTAGTTTTGTGCAAAATTTCTTGGTTAAGAGTGGTGATATGTCGATTTTCAGTTTTATAGTGAATTTTTCTGCCCATACTTGTAGCTTGATGGTTGGCCATGTTTTACTAGCGTTGATATGAGAAAAAAATCTAGTGTTTTGGTGTTAGTTTCATTTGGCTGAAGAAATTTCAGCTTGGGGTGCCTAAATTTCAGTTTTAGCGTTTCTAAATTGAGCATGATTAGGGTTTTTAATTAGGGCTTTGTTATGGTTTATTGTTATGAGTTTTGGTGGTTGGTTGTAAGATGGAAAGTAAAGGAATTCAAGGGGAAATGCTGTCCGTTTATTGTCTTGAAGTTTGAGTGAGTGAAAATGAGTTTGAAATATGATTTTGTGATGCATTGGATTTACTTTGTTTAGCCATACTTGATTCCAGTCTAGTGGTGTAAGATGAACTATTTTACTTGCACTTATACATTTCCGTTTTAACCATGATGCCTAGATATAAATGACAAGTTTGAACTTCAAATGTTTACTCATTTTCTTCCCAAAACAAAGAGGAGTGGTGTAGGGTTTTCCCGACCACGAAAACCTACTTTAACAAGCGAGGTTTTAAGTGTGAATTTAAGGTATTTTATCTTCCTTTTGGATGTGATTTTATCCAAGACCATTGTTATACATTCTTTTCTTGCATATATATTAGTTTTGAGCCAAACAAAAGTTTTACGAAAAGAGGGAAAAAATACTGTTTCATATCCGGCTGTATATCCGGCCAAGTCTTGGCCGGATTGACAGGGGAAGAAGAAAAAAATTTGGATTGCTCATTGCCCTGTATCCGACCGGATATCCGGCCAACCTCTGGCCGGATTCTGACGTGGCACCTGTTTCAAATTTTTCCGATGAAATTTTCTAAAAATCTTTTGAGCTTAGTTTTATGTTTGGTTTGGAAAACTTTTAGTTACTTATGTCCTTTGATCTAAATGTACTCTTTTTTTACTTTCAAAAATCATATTCATACCTTGTACTAGTAATTTGTCGGATTTTCTTTGATTTACCAAACATTTTGATGGTTGAACCGTAATATTTTCTCATGGTTGTTCTTAGGGTTTCTTGGTGACTAAGGGTGATATCCGGAGGGATATTTTGGACGTTATTTTGCTTATATAGGTGAGTGTTTAATATACATTTTGTTCCAAATGACTATGTGAATTGTTTTGACTATTTGGATTGTTACTTTAATAAGCAATTGATGTACGTTATGTTTTCCATTGACTATGTGGCTGGTTGTGATTCTTGATTAAATGTTAAATGTTCTCAATGATTGCTAAAACTGATTTTTGCTAGGCGAGTGTGTACTTTATCGCACCCGACCTAAATGGACGTGAAATTTTCAATGATTGAATGATTAAATGCTACTTGTGCATGAATGTAAGCCTTTTGGCTGAACTGGGCCCTTGCCCTTCGTTACCGGTCGACTCGAGCCAGAAGCGGAGTCGGTCGGGCGACTAGTGACCCTTGTGACAGCCCCACCATCCCCTAAGGCGAACCAAAGGGTTTGGCGGACCGCCTGCCCAACTCTCGTCAGGACTACGGAGTCGAATTTCACAAAACCCTAGATTACGCGCGAAAGAACTCAATGAAAACAAACAATCGGAGAGTACTAAACCGATCACCTACAACTAAAACGTTCCGAATGATAATACAACGATTAAATGTATTGACGACCACGATAATAAAAACGAAAACGAAAACTGAAAAGGAACAATGACTGCCATGTCACAATCCGGCCGGTTTCTGGCTGGATACCCAGACGGATTCCTGGCCGAATTGGAGGCAATAACTCAACCACAAAACCTCCAAAATCCCCTGCAAATCCGGCCATATATCCGGCCAGCGGCCGGATACTCGGCCGGATTCTGATGAACAGTTCTCGCCAGAAATTTCCTTTTCCTTGCACAAACGCCACGCTCGTCCAATCGACCAATGGTTTCAAGTAGCATCTCAACAAGTCCAAAGGTACCATCTCAAATGAATACACTTAATGTACATGATTAAACACTTATATACATACATAGAAAACTTTACAAATCAAAACGTGATACTTGATTAAAAGCAATTAGGGTTTGGATTACAAAAGAACATTTACACTAACTCGACCCTTTCTTCAAAATCACGGTTCAAAAGTATTGTATCCTGTAAGGAAAACAAAGATAACGGGAAGGGGGTGAGCTTACGCTCAATGAAACACCAAAAGTACAAATAATCACGAATCATGGCATTTCACTTATCAATCATGCAGTTATACACACCAAATAGGGAAATGAATGAACACTTCAAATGGAAAGGATACAGATGGCTCTCAGAAGCCAAAAATTCTCATTGCTTCACCGGAGTTTGATCAAATAGTAGTTGACACTCCGTCAACTTTCAAATAAAGTAACCCGTCCAGTAGAGCACCACTTTAACACCAATTCCGTCCACCAAACATACCCCTTACCGGGCCCGAACACCTCAATAGTAACAGTGGTTGGTAATATTCGAGTATACCGGAAATCTAGAGTCTCCAATACCCAAAGATTTCCTAGAAGTGGACTACCGTGGTTCGTTACCTAATCGACCAGGCCCTTGCCGGCTCGACTCGAGTAACTAGCCCTCGGTTTTGAGCTCAAAGGTCATAGAATAGTCGTTGGACTCAACCCTCCAAACGACATCAACAAATACAGAGAACAAATACAAACTTATACAGTATACAAGAACCAGAATACACATATGAGAGAAATGAGTGTGATAAAGTACACTCTCGTTTCATACATAGTATACAGAAGTCAGTTAATCAAGTTGCAATTTGCAAGTATAGATAAATCAAATAAGCACCAATTTAAGGGAGTGGTACACTCACCGGTTCAAACAAACAACTTCAAACGTTTTCTCCCGAAGTACTTGGATCACCGGCACGTCCTAAACCACCAAGGTAAAACAATTGAGACTCGATTACGAGTCATATGCCTAACCAAGTAAATTACCAAAGCAATACAAAAGTATAGTTTTGGAGTGAAAAGGTAGTAGTTGGTCCTAAAGACATGAACGGTCCAAAAACCTTCCGCTTCTACCCAAAACCATACCTACAATGATCTACTAACTCCAAACTTAAGGTGTAGAATGAAAGTAAGAATAATTCGAGGAAAACAGGATTTTCCAGTTTTGCGCACCATCACTTGAAAAATCATATCTCACAATTCTTAAGTCCAAAATTGATAAAATTTATACCGTCGGAAAATAGACTCAAAGGGGTATAATTTCTCAGAAGACATATTTATAAGATTCAGATCAAAAGTTGGTCGAATTCGAGCCTCAAGTCGCAGCTTCATCCAGCAAAAGACAGAACAGGTACGTAATTTCAGTCAACTTTGGAAAATCACCATAAATCACACAGATAGAACTAGGGCCTGAAAGTTTCATGGTTTATATCCCTACGAATTTAGTTTCAAACGCAATAAACGGAACCTAATTCCAAACATTTCTACACTAGGTTATAATAGATTTTCCGAAACTGCTCAGGAGTTCCTGTGAAAATTTTGACAACACCTCCCTTTTCTTTCCTTTACTTTTCCATCCTACAAACCACATCAAACTCAATTCAATTCAGCCACAATTTCACACATAAACCACAAGGTAATAAACACACCTCATTAGGGTCTCAATACCCTTCAATTACAACCAATTGGTAGCTCTAAAACTAAACCCTAATCATGCTCAAAATTAAAAACCCTAATCTGAAATTTAGGTACACAAACTGAAAATTTCTTTAGGCAAGTCCATCTAACACATAATACCTCAATAATTCATATAACAACACTATCAAAACATGAACAAGCCTCAAGCATCACATGTGACCAGAATTTTCACCATAAAACTGAAATTTACCATAAAACTACTTCAAACCATGAAATATTCTCATAAAACTACCAAAACTACAACCTTAATCCCACAAATTTGGAATTATTAAGAACAAAGAGGGATTTTCTTCGCAAGTTACCTTGGAACCTCAAGAAAAATAATAGCTTAGGCTTCTTTCTCCCAAAATAACTCCACAACCACCTTGGAAACTACTTAGTAAACAACTTTTATGGAGTAATTTGCAACTCTATCGGTTAAAACTCAAAATTGGAGCAAGAAATTGAAGAACAAGATGAAGGTTTTCTCTCTTTTCTCCTCTCCTTAATTTCGGCCAAGAAGGGTAAAAAAGTAAGGAAATTTTGGGTCAAAATTGATATTTAGTAAAGGTGAAGAAAGTTAGGCAAGTCCAACTTCGAATAGAATCGCGACACATGGCACCTTGAAGGTTCTAAGCTTATCTTCTCACCCCCAATAATTCATCTATCTAGCTAACCTTTAATTATCTCCTAACACCTTGTAAAATAATATCACTTAATATTTCATCACCTAATCGACAAAATTATATCGCACTTAACGCTCTAGCAGGTCCCACGTACAATATACACTACTAATGTCCCTTAAACTAGCTTATACTCGAAATATGATTTAAAAACTGTACTTTCTTATAGAAATCTCTGGTAAATTAATATAGTAGGGTAGGAAAAAAATGGCACACGAAGAAATAAAATAAAATAAAGAAATTTTACGGGTCCTCACAACTCTGGGTGAATGTTTGGTATACTCAAGTATGACCACGAAGTCTGGAGGAGACTGGCCAATGAATTGGCCAGAAAGGGGAGATGAAATGAATGAATGAATGACAAGAGCAATGAAGGAGTTTTCAATTACAAACATGTTTTTAATGATTGGAGGAATAAGGGAAATGATAGGTGAATGAATGAACGAATGGCTCCTCGTGAGCGTGTATCCTTTTAATGAATGTGTTACCATTGTTTTATACTATAAATGATTTCTGGATTACATGTTATTACGTGATTAATGCCCTTGTTTAATTGCTTGGTTATGTATATAGAACCTCGCTGGGCTTTTAGCTCATTCCACGCCGTTTGTTTTCCTTACAGGGGTTGCGAGCAAGGGCGAGAAACCTGTATAGCATAGTCTAGCCCTTTTGTATTGTTTTGGCTTTTATTCTCGCTCTAGTGCTTGGTTAGGGTTGGATTGTATTGAGAACTAAGAGCTTTTGTTATATTTGGGACTGTACTTCTGGTTGAGATTGGATGAATATAAGCATGTGTTTCAAGTTTTGGGAATTGTTTTCGCTTATCCTCAAGGCTCTATCTTATTTTGTTTGAAAAGAGTGAACGAGTCCTGACGAGAGTTGGGCAGGCGGTCCGCCGAACTCTTTGGTTCGCCTTAGGGGAAGGTGGGGCTGTCACACAACTACTACTTGATCAAGTTATGGCAGAGCTATTTTGAAATAGCGATTGTATCCTTTTACTTGACATGTTAAATATCTAGTGTTTGGCTTTACGAAGCGTTATTACTTATTTTCTTGACTTCATATGCTCGCTATTTTGATACTTGTGATTTTAAATCATGGTCAACTTGCTATTTGGGTCTGCATGAAATTTTGGAACCTCACTGAGTTTTAACTCATTCGATGAGATTTGTTTTCCTTACAGGGGATACGAGCAAGGGCGTGGGGACTGGTACAGGCTCGCAAAGTCTAGTTTGTTTTTAATTTTGTGATTGTACTCGCACTAGTGCTCGACTAGGGTTGAATGTATCTAGATTTTAAAAATTTTGATAAATTTGGGCATGTATGAGCCGTGGAACTGAATTTAAGCATCAATGTATATTTTAAACTTGGGAATTGTGTTTCGCTAATTTTCCATGGTTGTAAATTATTTTCTTGAAATACGTGAGCGAGTTCTGACGAGAATTGGGCAGGCGGTCCGCTAAACCCTGAGGTACGTCCTAGGGGGAGGTGGGGTCGTCACAGTTCTACCAAAAGATATGTACAAGAGGCCATTAATTTTTAGTATATTCTCATATCTTGAGTGATCGAGAATGCTAATATTGAAGGCTTGGAAGCTAATTTAGTTCCAATCTTGACATTTAGTTTTTCCCTTTTTTTATTTTTAGCAAATTGAATTATGTACTTACTAAACATAAGTTGTATTCCATAATGTGTTTCCTAATTCATGGCATTTGATAAACTTTTGGGAAGACCATCGAAACTATTGTACTATCTTTTATTCCCAAATACAACCAATTTCTTGATATACATAATATGCAATCATACTTTATTAAACACTATACAATATTTTTTCATGTACAAATTACATCGTTCCTAAATAATGTTGGCCACAAAGCAATCTTGGGCATTAACTCCACACCGTGCATTTGCGCGGTAATCTCCTCCTAGTGTTATGCTATGTGGTCAAGCGGTTTATGTGAAATCTCTTGGTCGTACTCCTAAAAGGGGTTTAGTCTCTAAGCTGAGTATATAGAAGCCAGATATTGTTGATAAGTTTGTATTTTGAGTGTTTTAAGTATGTTTTATTAATTAGTATTGATGTGTTTTATTCAATTTTATAGCTAATTAACTAGGTTTCTAGTAAATTATGTATTTTGTGGTTTAAGTGTGAAAAATTGCATTTTTATGTGTTTAAAGTGGTTAAAACTTCATGTTTTGTAGGGATTAATGATTCAGTCATCAAATGGAGTGAATTGAGAAGATATTCAGATGATTGTTGATGATTTGAAGTGAATATGAAGTGTAATATGCCCATAGTGTGAAATGCAATCAATTTCAAACAAAGGAAAGTTTGACAGCTTTGACACCTTTTGATATTTTGGCTATATTTGAGCTAAAAGTATTGGATTAAGGTGATTCTTGATCCATTTTAAAGCTAAGATACAGCTCTAAATTTCGTATGAAGACATTTAAATCCAGTTCATACATTTTCCTGGTCAAAAAGTTGAAATACAATCATGCATAGTTGCTGTCAAAAACTGAAACAAGGGAGTGATCATGCAAGGGTATTTTGGTCATTTACTACAGAGTTTCAAATTAGATGATTCTTGATGCATCGAAAAACTAATTCAAAGGGCTACAAATTTTATAGTTTACACAAGAGCTAATTCGGCTTTCATTATCAAGAAATTTGTAGTTGAAATCGGACCAAAAACAATGCGACATTGAAATTTGAAGCTGAACGTGGAAACGTGCAAAAGAGGAAGATCCGCAAGGTGAAGTTCATGGATATCTCAATTGCAGCTGCAACTTGTTCTGCAACTTGCACTTGGTTCATCTAAACTTTTTGACCAATTTGTCTACAAGAATTCTAGCTGTATATGAGCAAAAAAGCACAAAGACTTCAAGAAACACCTTTTGGTGAGTTCAAGAGACAAATTGCCAACTAGAAACAACTCACTTTGAGTTTTTATTCTCTATAAATAGGACCTTTGTTGAGCTTATTTGCATAACTTTAGAAGGCTAGAAAATACCACAAAAATATAATTTTTACTAGTTTTTCTTAGTTCATTAGTTTAGCAGTGCAAATTAGTGTAGCTATCCAATCTTTGTTTGTAGCTAGACATAGATAAAGATGGAGATGGAGATGGAGATGGAGAGCTTGGAACTCAAGTGATATGGGTACATCTCTTCTTTATTTCTTGTATTGATTCTCATATTTAGTGAATATACAAGTTGGGTTCTTGTTTGTGTTTCCTTTATGTTTTGCTAGTTTTTATTCCTAGGGAATGGATGAACTTCTATGATTGTTAAGTGAAATTTTCATGGTTATTTAAGCTTATTTCTTGAACATGTTATTTAACACTTTTGTTGTTAAAATCATGATTAGTTTGGATCCATTAATTGTGCTTATCTAAAGGTGTTATTTCATTAATAATCATTGTGATCTAACACTAGTTCATGGAATTGTTAAACCTAGGGAGTTAACTCACTGATGTAGGGTTACACCTTTGTGGTTTCAGTGATTTGTTCATATAATTTCAGAGAATTTAATGAATCTATAACTAATTTCATATCACAATAGTAGGTGTGAAATAGTTATAGATATGGTTGATACATTGATGAAAGCGTGTATCACTATATTTGAAAATTATGCCATAACTAGTCAAAATAATGAACTCATATAACTGGTTATTTGATTTACATGAGTAGATAGGAATTTCATAACCCTAAGCACATTTTCGTGTTAACTTTACTACTTTTGTTGTATGTTAATAGTGTAGATTTACTTGTTTTATTTGTGATAGTCTAAATAATAGAGAAGTTCGAAAATCACTGGTAGTTGACAATCAACCCTATGGGATCGACCCTAATTATCACCATACTCGTTTGACCCGTATACTTGCGAAAAATTGAGGAATTGGGGTTAATTAAATTGATAATTAGGAATTTATAACTTGAAAACCTAACCCACATCAATTGCATGTATTTATTTATGAGTTATGTTTTATGAGATGAGATAACATAATTGATATGTTTTATGATTTGCATATATGTTTAATGAATATGATCATGTCATGTTATGTGTTTTTCTATGCCACATTTGGTAGGAGCTACCTCTGGATCCTGTGAGACTAAATGCAATATCACATGGTGTTGTCGCACCCCATTTTTCACAATATAAAGGCATTTACAAAAAAAAATGTGTTTTTCATTTTTAGAAAATAAGTGAAATAGGCCTAAAATAGGACTTTAAATAATGCGATATTTTGGGCCAAAATTTAGTCTAAAAAAGATTTTAGAAAAAGAATGAGTCACCACTTGGTATCGAGTTTAAGTGTACCAAGTCACCTAAAAGTATTTCTTGGCCAAAAATAAAATAAAATAGAATAAAACCCTTTTTGATAGCTTCAGATCTTTGAAAAACAAGAGAAAATAAGTTCGGGAGTTACGATTGAAGAAAGGGAAAGCAAAGATTTGATCGGGTCAAACTTAAACCACCCTTTCAACCTAGTCTAAACTAGTTATGAAGTTTAGTCAAAATTTTCCTAATCTAACCCTTAAATTTATCACGTTTGCATGTTTCTATATGGATGCAAATCTAACTTCAAAAAAAATATCGAATGGGGCAAAATGTCCATTCAAGATTTAATTGTATCAATTGCATTAATTGCAAAATCCAAAATAATCCCTTGAAGGGGTCATGAGCATGTGAAGATGAGACTTGAAAAAAAGGAAATTAAATTGTATATATAGGTATAAATGATCAAAGAAAACGGAATGCAATATAATGGGTATAGGGAACAAAAACTCGTGACACAATTTTCTTTCTTATATAGTGATTAATGGAGTATTTAAACTAGAAAGTTATAATTGTCCATTTCCTATATTCGAAAAGTGATTCTTCTAACCAAAACAAACAAATGAACTAACTTATTTTGTAATTTCTAAATAAGATGCAATTGTAAATGATATGATTTACGTATATAAAGGGTAAGGAAATAATATAATAGGAAATATCATGAAAATGAGAAAAAATTGCCTAAAAATGAAAAAATGCATGAAAATGCAATGAATGACATGCAAAAGATGAATTTAATGCGTAAATAATCTAAAAGTCTAACATTGGACTAACTCATTTCTAGAAATTCTCACTAGCATTGGACTAACAAAGAAGCGGAGAGAGAAGCCACAACTAGCGTTAGACTAGTATGGTGATGTCATGCATTCTTAATACATAATAAAACAAGTAAAGCATGAATAAAAACAAGTAAACATGCAAGAGCACACAACACATAATACATAAACATAATATTTAAGTGAAAAAATCCTAAGAAAAGTAGGTAAAACACATAAGCACATAGACACATGAATACACAAAACCTATCTATTACAATGGAGGACCTAACTACAATCTAAAATGAGGAAAACATAATAAAATAAATCTATCTATCCTATCTATTACATTTAAAAAGCTAAATACAATCTAAAATAAAAAAATATAATAAAATCAACTTATATATCATATCTATTATATTGGTCTATCTAATTATAACTTTTTCAAAAACATATTACCTATCTATTACATTTTGAAGTATTTAAGTACCTCCCAAATAATTATAAAATTAACTAAACAAAATATTAAAAAATTGAATAAATGTTTAAATTAAATAAATAATAAAACAGATAAACATAAAAGAGCACGTAAGAGCACATAAGAACATATAATTGAAATTTAAAAAATAATAAGGGTACCTTCCCTTTGAAATGGTGACTAAATGAGATAAAGTTGCCCTATTTATACTCAAAATCAACGAAAGCATCACGACACCAACTCAAAATTTATAATGCAAGAGAAGCACAATTAACAACGAAATGAAGAAAACAATTATAATTGGAAAATCAAAACTTTTAGGGACTAAATTGGAAAAATTAAAAAGTTTTTAGGGTCAAAGTATAATTTTTTAAAATATGAGGGATCAAAATTAATTAAAAATAAAGTTTAGGAGCCAAATGTAATTAAATTAGAGACCTAAATAAAAATTTTAAAATTTTTGGGTTACAATAAAATTACTCAAAAGATCGGAGGCCAAATTGTAAAATTCGGCTTCTGATTTGGGCAAAAAATAAGAAACAACATTGGGCGCTTTTTCTTTTTTTCTTTTTTTTTTTGCTTGAGCCAAACTACTCTAATCCAAAAGAAAATTGCAAGTCATACCCAACTATAAGCCTAATAAAAAATAGAATCAGCCCACCTTTGTTAAATCCATAAGCCCAAACAAGAAATCCAAAGCAAACAGAAAATCCACTCACTTTTCAACCCAACCAAAATTAAATAAAAGCCCAACCCATTTTATTTTTTCTCTCCTTTCTCTTTTTCTTTCTTTTTCTTTTCTTTCTTTCTTCTTCTTCTTTTCTCTTCTTCTTCTCCGGCCAACTGAAGATTTTCGTCGGTGACCATAACGGACACCGGTAGTAGCACTGCCGCTGACCACCGACCGCCGGCTAGCGACTTCTCCGGTCATAAAAATTAACCAAATACACCTCTCCATTTGATTTTCGTCTATAATCCATTTCGGCCTTAGTTTTCACAAAAAATGCACAAAAAGGCGTCAAAAACTTGATTTGCAGCCAGAATTTTTTTAAAAAAAATACACTCAAGCCAACACTAAAATTCATAAAAACTATACTAAAACGACCCTTATGGATTCTATAATACAATTGCATATTCAAATTGATAAGAAACAACAAAACAAAATGACAAATTAAGACAAAACAGCCCCTAACTTAAGAAAACCGTTTCTTGCTTTATAAGGTCAAAAACTTACAAAATTTGAAGAACAAAACATTTTCCAGGCCTTATACTCCCTTAAATCAGTCATTTTTAACAAAACTAACACATAAATTCACCCTTATAATTCCAAATTCTCTCGGGCATTTTGTCAAACACAAATAGGGCATAATTTAATCTTACATGTTTCATGGAATTTGAGCAATTTTGAACCTCGAAAAATTTGTGATTGCCACAAACCATTCTCCCATGTTGAACAAAATAATCATAGGCAAAAGAGACTCACCACTTTTTACAGAGACAAAATCGATCAATGGTGGTGATGTCAATTCCGGTAGTAGTAGAAGCTTCAACAAATGTAGCCATCCTTTCTTTTCTCCTTTGCCTTTCCTCTTTCTTTTTCTTATCTTTTTCTTTTGAGAGAGAGAGAGAGAGCTGAGAGAAAGCTTGGGAGATTGAGGGGAAAAATTTCCTAGTTTTGTGTTGTATGTGTGAGAAATTCGAAAGGAGAGAGAGAGAGAGAGGGAGAGAGAGGAGCTGAGGGAAGAGTTGTGTTGTAAGTAGGCCTACTGATGACTCGAGCTGCTCGCGTCAAAGCTCGGCTCGAGCCGTTCGTTAATACAAACGAGGCGAGCTCGAGCCTTCGTTTCTTAGGCTCGATAGCTCGACGAGCCGCTCGTTAGGCTCAAGTAAATGCGAAATTACAAAAATACCCCTGAATCAATTAAAATTTACAACTTATTCTGTTTCTCACTTCCTCTATTAGGTTACCTAATTTTCCTTCCTCACTTCCTCCAATCAAACTTCTTCCTCCACCGACTGTCCCAGTTGCCAAACTCCTAATTCGTACTTCCGCCACTGCCATCTCTGCTAGCTCCACCTCCACCACTTCTGCCAGCTCCTCAGCAACCTCCAAGCTTTTTCTGCCGACTGTCCCAAGTCCCAAACTCCTAATTCCCACTTCCGCCACTGCCATTGTTGCTAGCTCCATCTCCACCACTTCTGCCAGCTCCACTTCAGTAACCTTCGAGGCGCGCAAGAAGCTGAGTTTCTTTGCTTTCTTTCGTCACAAAAAAAAGAAAAAGTCAAAGCAGCAGACCTGCGCAGGGCTTCTTCCTTCAATAGCGGAGAACAGGACTAAAACTCTGCTTTGTCTCACCACCTGGAGAGGCTTCTTCACCTGGTGTCAAATGCGCCATTCCCCATTACCAGTGTTAGTCTGTTAGCACTTTACTTTCCCTCTTTTCTTGCACGAGGTTGACTGATGGCCTTTCCCAACCCAACCAGCTTCCCGGCGCATTCCCATCTCCGGGCTTTGTCTAAGCTTTTCCAGCAGCGCAAGTGTGCAACCCACTGAGCCCATCCCCACCGTGTCCAACATCCTCAGATCAGTCCACTAGATTTTCTCCCTAGATTTTGCAGGTATGTACTCAGCTTCTTTTTCTTTTTCTTTTCCTTTTTCTTTCTTCCCTAGCTTTGATGTATTGCTTCAAGCCGACAAAGTGTCTTCTCACTCTATCTTGCTTTTCTTATTTTCCTTCTCTTTAACAACGAAGTTGCAATGTCCAATTTACCTATTTTTGAGCTTGTTATTTCCTGGTGAATAATGTTGTAGTACGTTGCCTCTTTAAATGCTTCACTGTTGTTAGATGTCTTAATGCTTTTGTAGGCAAATATTGCTTGGAATGCTAATTGTTTTGCTAATTATTTTTTTCAATGGTCATAAACTATAGCATAGGTATCGGGGGTACAAATATGATACCTCTATCTATCTCTGCAGAAAGCAAAAAATTTTTGAAATGCTCACTGGACCAGTAGGGTGGCCAAGAGACTGTTGGATGTTGTTGGATCACTGAAATTTGTTCAAATAAAGTCAGTGTAGGAATGAAAACTTCAGGTGAAAAGACTGTAAAGTTTTTACTGATATTGGAATAAAAGGGAGTTCTAGTCTTGTTGCTGTTCAATCGTTGATAAGGCATAATTTCTAAATAAACTATGAGATTAATCAAGTGCTGGACTGGACCCGTATCTCTTTGTTTCTTTTAATAGATCCACTGTTCCCATTGGTCTATGGCTTCTCTTAGATACTGGCATAAATAACAGAAGTTTTTGATGATACT
The DNA here is from genome assembly GCA_023065735.1 of Coffea humblotiana. NCBI lineage: Eukaryota > Viridiplantae > Streptophyta > Magnoliopsida > Gentianales > Rubiaceae > Coffea > Coffea humblotiana. The sequence continues at coordinate 23,189,992 of CM041211.1, forward strand.
ATGCTTATTTGGCTAATTATTCTCTTGATAGTAAAACTTGAAACAGGGTTACTCTTGTTCATGGTAGGTTGTCAGCTGGTCTGGTAGGCATAAAAGGAGACATGAACAATTTATGGACTTTATGGTGATATGTATCACCCCAAATTAAAGTAAAAAAGAAGATGGACTTTCTTGAAAATAATTACTGCTACTAACTTGTTTCCTAGTAGTAGTAATCTGCTTTGGGACTAAAGAATGCTGCTCATGTCCTTTTTTTTTTTTTTTTGCTTTTGGTATAGTTAAAAGAAATTGAGAATATAAAATGGATACGTCCAACCAAGAGCAGTCTTCACCAATTATTAGATCAGTTGGTGATTCTACTAGTCCGGTGAATATCACTGACAAAGGTATAGCTGTTAACATTGACGAAGAGTTGGAATTCTCTCTTGGTGATGAAGAATTAGAGAGTGAAGATGAAGCATTAGAACTGATACACATACAACCACTCAAACAATTGTGGAAGAGGCTGCTGCGGATGATGGCTTGGATGCTTTTCGAAAAAAAAGAGGATCAAAAAATCAGTAGCATGGGATGACTTCAAAGATGTTGAAGTTGGCCCTCAAAAAACTCTCATGTCGAAGTGTATTCATTGCCATGCAAAGTTCAAAAAGACGAAAACTAGTACAATTTCAAGTTTGCTAAGGTATAGGAAGTCATGTGCTATCCAATTGCAAAAACTAAAAAAAGCAACACAACAAACAAAGATCAATTTCCCATCTGCTAATTCTGCCGAAGCTTTTCAAACCTACCTTCACTCCAGGACGTTTGATATGGCAGCCATGAGAGAAGCTACTGCTGAATGGGTGCTTATGTATGAGCATCCATTTTCAATTGTGGAGGAAGAATGCTTTAATTTGATGCAAAAAAGAGGGATGCCCGAATAGCAAAGAATCAATCGGACTATGAACAAAAATTACTGCACATCAGTTTATGAAAGAGAGAAGACAAAATTGAAGAACCAATTAAAAGAAGTCAAGAAAATCAACTTGACTACAAATCTTTGAAAGTCCAAGAACCAAAAAAATGAATATATGGTCATAACCGGGCATTGGATTGATAGTAACTGGAGATTGCAGAAACGGGTTCTCAACTTTGTGCATGTCCCTCCTCCACATCGGGGCACCCAAATTACGGATGCTATTTTCAAATGTTTAACGGATTGGGGAATTGAGAGTAAGGTTTGTACAATCTCAGTCGATAATGCCTCAAATAATGATAGTGCACTAAAATGTTTGAAGTACACTTTCTCTAGAAACAAGTGTTTATTAGCAAAAGGAAAGTTATTTCATGTGAGATGTTGCGTTCATATACTGTATTTGATGGTTCAAGACAGGCTCAGTCAAATCAAGGAAATAGTTGACACAATAAGGGACAGTGTGAAATTATCAACAAGACAGATGGAAGACGCTTGCAATTTGCTAAAATTGTACGCCAGCTGCAGTTGTCAGAAAAGGTGCTAATGTATGACTGCAAGACAAGGTGGAAGTCTACTTATGATATAGTGACTTGTGCACTGAAGTTTCAAGATGTTTTTTCCAAGATACAGAGATAGAGAGTCAAATTATGATTTCTGTCCAACCACAGAAGATTGGGAAAAGGTTTCAAAAGTGTGCAAAATTTTACAAGTTTTTTGGACAGCAACTCATGTGATATCTGGTAGTGATTATCCGATAACAAATTTATATCTAAATGAAGTTTGTCGGATAAAAGAACTACTAGATAGTAGGGTTGATGATGAAAATGACTTTGTTCGGTCAATGGTGCAAAAGATGAAGGCGAAATTTGATAAGTACTGGGATGAATGTAACTTGTTAATGTCTATAGCAGCTATTTTGGATCCCAGATGCAAGATGAGAGTCATAAACTATTGCTTTCCATTACTTTATCCTTCACATGAAGTGCAAAGCAATATAGGCAAAGTTTGACAAGCCTTGTATGACCTATATAACGAATATGTGGAGATACATGTTTCAGGCCAAAGTGGATCATCTTCTCAACTACTAGTCGGCAATGATCATCCAATCAAGAGCAGCAGTAGTGCATCTTCATCAGTGACCCATGTTTCGGGCATGAGTGAATTTCTGACCCATATTACTATCGTTGAAAGTGTTCAACCCGTCAAGAATGAGTTGGATACTTACTTTGAAGATGGTCTCCTCACAGCTGCAGATGATTCAACGGTAGACATTGTGAATTTGGATGCTTTGAAGTGGTGGAAAGACACAACAAAATACAAGATTCTTCCCAAGATGACTACTGATATTTTAGTCATTCCTATAAGCACTGTAGCTTCAGAAGCTACGTTTAGTGCTCGAACCAGAGTAATCGACTCTTACCGTGCTTGCTTGGCTCTAGAAACTGTAGAAATGTTGATGTGTGCTGGAGATTGGTGTCGTAAGCTACATGGGGTGAAAAAAAGAGAAAAGGTGACTAAAAAGCAAAATTATCACACATAATATTTAAAATATGCCTTACTATTTCTTAATTTATTTTATTTTAATTTTTTGTTTTTGCAGAAATTGAAGAATACGCAAGAGATTGTGTTGCCTAACTTGTGACTTCGGAGATGTTTGAGGTAATTTACCTTTAATTTCCTATTTAGAGTTTTGTCCAATTATAGCTCATGGTATTAAGACCTCAATGCCTTTAATTTAGAAGTTTCTTGGTTATTTTTTTGGTCCTTTTCTTGGCTAGTTTGTAGCTGCATTTAAGGTTTATTTTTGCTGATTTGTTGGGCTATTTCTTGATAGCTTTTGTGTTGGATTTCTCTCAACTGCTGCACTAAAGTTGTGTGGTTTTTTTAGCAACTAAGTTGCTGATTTTTTTGCTGCTTAATACACCTACAATGTTGAAGACATCTTGTTTGTTTTCTTGTTGTTTCATTGTCTTTGTTGATATGGATAGTTTATTGTGGCTAGTTGGTCCCTTTTCTTGGCTACTTTTTAGCTATGTTTAAATCTATTTTTTTGGACTATTTTTTGTTGGTTTCTCGTGTTAGAATTTCTCATTCAATGGACTGATTCTTTCACTTTTTTGGCTGCTGTTTTGCTTTTTTTTTTTTGGCAGCTCGCTCACTGGTTTCTTTTGCTTCTTAATATAGTTAATGTTGAAGAGCTTATGCATCGGAGCTCATTTGTTGATGAAGTATTGAAGACATTATTTACATTTGAAACTTGTTGGTGACTTATTGTACTTTATTTTCTTGTGCGATAATAGTTGAACATTTCAAGTGTTGGACATTTAGATTTTTATGTCTTATATGTTTATGATTGTATTAGTGGATAATTTGTAGGCCTTAAGATCAAGAATATGTGAAAATGTTGTTATCATGCTCAAATTGTATCAAAAATATGCGGACAAAAATACTGTTTTCTTGCCTAAATTTTCAGGATTTCGAGCTCGAGCTCGAGCTCCTAACGAGCTACAAAACAAGCTAAATTCGAGCGAAACGTGAGCCAGAAAATCGAGTGAAACTCGAGCTGCTCGCAAGCCTGAATTCAAGCTAGACTCGCGAGCCATAAGCGAGTCGATCTCGAACTTGCCTTTTCCTAAATCGAGTCGAGCTCGAGCTTCATTTTACGAGCTCGAACTCGAGCTCGCATATAAATAAGCCTAACTCGACTCAATAATTTTAAAACTCGATTCGTTTCGGTTCGTTTGCATCCACCCCTAGTAGTAAGTGTGTTGTGGTGTGTCTTGTGTGAATGTTCGAGAGGAGTGAATTGAGAAAGTGAGAAGAGTTGGTTGGAGTTGTGTTGGAGTGTCTTGAGGGGAAACGAAAGAAGAGGGAACCGAGAGTTGTGAGAGAAAAAAGAAATGGGTGGAGTTGTTAGAGTGAATAGTGTATTTGTTGGAAAATGATTAGCGAGTATGTTTTTTTTTCTTTTTCCTCTCTTTTCTTTCTTTTTCTTTTTTCTTTTTCATTTTTTTTCAAATAAATATACAAAACAAGAAAATTCACATTAAAATGTATAAAAGTAAATGACCCATTAAATAGATAAAAACTTAAGAAAATATTAAAATTAACAAAAATTTGGCTAATTACTCAGAATATTGCTGGAAAAAATTTAGAAGAATGGTGGTCTGACAATGGGTTAGTACAAAACTATTGCTGCTGGGCTTAGTTAGGGCGGCAGCAAAATCCAAAATAAAAAAAATAAAAAAAACACAGCCCGACAGCAAATGAAAAAAAAAATTTTAAAAGACTGGCTACCGGGTTGACACAGCCCGGCAGCTAGTTGTGTCAGTTCTGCCAGGCTATGTCAGCCCGACAGGAGCTGCAAAAGTTTTTTGAAAAAAAAAAGGTTGGCTCGATTAGATATGTGAGCTCAGATTCCATTGATTGGAATCTTTTTGACAGAATCTCGTTGGAAAGGAGCTGCAAAAGTTAATTTTGGCAGGAGCTGCAAAATCATCGCTTAATTAATTGTGGTAGAAGCTGCAAAAGTTTTAAAAAAAATGTCTTTGACTCCTTCGAACTGTGGTACGAAAAGCCAAAGAAAAGGCCGCTAGATTCCAGCTTTGACTGGAATTCAATTCTCCCTGCCAAAACTTTAGAGCTTTAGCTTTGGAGCTAGCTAGATTTTCACCAATGCGGCATCCTCACCTATATAAATGAGCAATTTTAATGGAGCATATAAAAGTCATTTAAGCGTATTTTTGGTTTAAAAAAAAAGTGTAAAAGTGCAGTTTAAGGTTTTTCAAGATTTTATCTTGGAAGATAAGTGATTTGTTTAAAATTTTTAGAGTAGTAAATGATATTAAAAGAAAGTTGAAGAGAGGTTTCTGAAATTATCTCCTCTTTCTAATTTTTTAGAGGTAAAATTATTAAATTTTTTTAATTAAAAACTTATGCTGCTTGACTGACTAAGCCCGATAGCCTTTTTAGTTGAAAAATTTCCAAAGTTGAAACGTAAGAAAAAGATGAAGACAAATTTGTTCAATCAATTATTCTTATCTTTGTTAAACCCTAAAAAAAATCTTTTTTAAACAAAAAATCTCATTCAATTTACAATAAGATGCATTTCTCAAATCTTTGAAAATAATCGTTAAAAGTATTATGTATAAGATTTGATTTTAATTTTTTATAAAATGTATAGAAAATTGATATTTATCCAAATAAAATATACCAATAAATTATTAAATGGCAGTGATTGAGTATAAGAATAGAGGTAGAAGTAAATATGATGGTAGGTAGTTAGACAAAAAAAAGTAATTTTTAATGTGCACGATAATTTTATAAATATAAATTTATTGTGCAATATAAAAACAAAAATAGCAAAAAATAGAAAAGAAGAAAAATTTGACAACGTAAAATGGTGAAATGGTAAAATTTAAAAATAATAATAAGCATTCAAATAATAAAAGGTTAAAATAATGCTAAATCCCTATATTGAAATACTCGAAATTTAAAAACATGTACAGGAAATGATAATATCAACATCCGGTGCGCCTTTTGCCCTTAACTTTATCACTTGGTGTTATGGACGGATAGCAAAATCTTTTGGGCTATCGTCTGCAATGTTCACGAAAAACTATAGGCTCCTACGGTGCATCGATTGGAGGCGCAAGATCTATGGAAGCAGCATCAAGTCCTATGTCCTCTTCCTCAACCTCGATCGACTCTGCAGTCGCATTGCCATCATAATCGTTTTGAGAACAATACGTGATAAAATCTCCCGACTAATCGCATCCAGTAGTAGATACGGACTAGATCGACGTAGGTAAGGCCATAGATTGCCCAAAACTGTAATAATCGGGAAGGTCTAAAACAGGAGACGTACCACCTGTTTCGCTAAGAAAAGTGAATATTAGATGCAGTTCAGAAGCAGAGGATGAGGCCGATGCAGTGGCAGCATATCCAAATGGAGGCACATGTGATGAGGATGGAAATTGTCCACCAAATATAGGAAAATGTGGAGAGGGTGTGGGATGTGTACGAAAAGGCGGAAACTATGGAAAAGGTGTGGCATCTAGACCAATATGCGATAAGTACGAGAATGACATGACCTGAGGGCCAAAGGGCGGTATATTCTGTATAGGTGGCATAGCATGGACATCTGTCATCGTCAAAGACACAGATGTGGTGAATTGATTACTAGTTGGGCTGTGTCGAGACTGAGTGGCCGCCTTGGTGTTTTGAATGCTCGTCTCGTCGATGATTTCGCTTGCAAGCCATGCCTGTGCTATCGGCTTCTGCTAGATGATAGTCTACCTTGTGTAGGGACCTGTCGCACAGAATTCTAGAATGAAATATTTTGCGACGTGGGAGGATTATGATTGAAAGAATCAAAATCACCAACTACCATGCGATCAAAGTGCTGGAGGTATTACATTGATCCATATGTCCCATTAACAATGGTCAACAGATGTGGATGAAACCGACCTTCAGTGTCATCAAATTCAAATGCATCAAGCGATTGTCGGCCAATGCGCTACATAGTACCCATCTGGCATTGTCAAAGATGGAGAAACTATTACCAATCATTGTCTAATAATAAATAAATTAAAATTTGAGATAATAGTAACTTACTAAATACTCAAACTGGCCAGAAACTCCATGCAGTATTTGCCCAACTGTGCATGCTGCTGGATAGAAGGCATAATGTACAGAATGGTGTGATTATGATACCACTCGAGATAGCTATTCGAAGGCCTGAACGTTGCTGTGGGCACACCAGGTACCTCTGCATTTGCACAGCATTCCAATATCCTATCCAACTCCTATGAAAATGAGCCCAATTCCTTCTCGAATAATCGGAAAGATCCAACTAGTGTAGGCCCCCTCATCAGTGTCAACTAGTTTCGAAATTTTTTGCCTCATCCCAAATTGATGCATGACACGATCGGGACAATATAGTTCGATTATGTGCCAAAATATAAGAGGAACTCTTACTTGCCATTTGCGCTCTCCCCGTTTACAATAGTCAGGTAAACTAGACAGTGTACCATCGCTATACGACATCCAAATAAACTGATACCATAATAATTTTTTAGGTGTGGACCAAATTGCGAAATTACTATAAAACATAACTAGATGAAATATAAGAGGAAATACCTGATCCATCCATAGTAAGGCCAGCTACTCACAATAATGTGTGCTAGATTGGATAGAAGGGTCAACCCCAATTCGTTCGACGGCTCATCTTCCTCCTCTAGGAAAATTCCCAATTTCAGTACATGGGTATACGTCAGAACGAATCACAGGAATCCGCTCCCACGCCCAAAGCTATAGTAACAAGTATGGAGCCCCAGTTGTGATTGCAGTAGCGTACGATGCGTGGCACATTCGTGAATATAAACAGGTCAACGTCGCGGATCCCTAACTGTACTGGCCCATGGCATCCAGGTCACGAACATAGTCGAGCCAATTTAAACTGACGAGATTTTGGCATGAATCCGCAAATAGCAGTCTATCCAATAGAATCAGGATGTACATACTGGCATACTAGCGAACCATCTTATTAGGAGCATCTGTATAGATGATAACTTTAGACGACCATGGTTGAGCATGTTATCTTCTTGCCAGTATTCTAAAATATCATGCACCAACTGCTTATGCTGTAATGAATTATATCTAATGTGTACTAATGTAACTGGTAAACCATCAATGTGTATACCCCATAAAACCTCCACATCGCACAGAGTTACTGTCGCCTCTCCCATAATTGGAAAGTGAAATGTGTGTCTCTTACCTCCAATACTCCACAAACACATTTATAAGGCCATGATATATTGTGACATAACCAACTCTGCAAATGCCATAAAAGCCAACTGCATCGATGTATTGAGCAACCCGTGGATCTAAATTTATTAGAGGTTGAAAAAATCTCTTATCACAACACTGAACATCTAGATCCACACCTATTCCTTGAAAAACAGCAGTGGACCTATGTTCGAATTGTAGATGTAAAACACTCCTATCTAAGGGCCTGGGATGAGGAGGTATTGTGGTTATGTTCCATCACTCCATTTTAAATCCTGTTTTCAAATAAAAGTTACAGAAATAATGATAGACTGATTTAATTAATAATTCATCACACCAGATAATATAGAAATTCAATATTTATTAACATAAGTTCATATCAAAGTAGCATGAATACAGGCCAAGTTACTATCCCAAACTCCTACCACAACTCATACAAAATGCTATTTATGAAAATAATCATCATAGGGACAATTAGGGGCAACGTGCCCGGCTGTAAACAGTTACTGCACCGACGTGGTGCATCAGGACATCTTTTATCCATCTGATTTCGAATCCTATTAGTTTTCAAATGGTCCTGACATCCTATGTTTCAACCGATCTCCTATAATGTTCAGCTTTAATTTTGCTACGAGCCAATATTTTGGATCCCTTAACGGTTGGAAAAAACCGCTAAATGTAGCCTGATAAGCGGGAAACGTATGTTCAAGAGCGACAAGCGTCATTGGACTAATGCCACACCTAAAACACGCAACCATGGCATGTGAACATGGGAATCGCAATTCTCTCCATTTTTCACATGTACACATGTGATTTTCAATGTCAACAGTCTGGGCATTACCTCCTTGATGACTTTGTCAATAAGCAGTCATGATTAAGTAAATACCTCTCTTGTGATCGAACACATAAACTGCATGTGCCCTTCCCTTTTTTTCATTTTGACATATTTATTCCAACATTTTCATGGGAGGATATATACCTGATCCCATACAGCCTTCTGATTTTTAACAAACAGATCAATCATTTGGTTGAATGTGTATCGTATGAATGCAATAATTGACACCAACCGAACGTCCCTCAATAAATTATTGAAATATTTAGCCATATTTGTGGATATCTGTCTCCAACGATATCCCCCATCTTTGCACAGAACCTATTGTTTGAGTCAAACTGATCCACCCATTAACCATGCATATGCCTGTGAGGACTTGCAAAATTCTTCATATTTTCTTCAAAATTTTCTTTTATTTTGAATAAATTACTTTATAATAGCTTTACTATTCATTTACTCCCTCAATAATTGTAATAAAGAATAGAATTAAGAGTTTTTCCTTTTCTTGTATAGTTAGGGTAAACTAGGGTTTTCACGTATTTTGGTAGTATGATTAATTGGTGAGGTGTGTGAGAACCCTCAGTTTAAAATACAACTTTCCTAAACTACATGCCTTGTCCTAAGATTTAAATCACTTGTTATATGCCCTTGCATTATATTCTACATGTGTTACAATAATTCCCTTGTATTGCATTTCATTTCCTTTTATTTGAAGTAAAACATTTTCTTGAGTTGATTTTAAATAATTCACCACTTGCATTTTTTCAAGTGTTCTTTTATTAGTGGTAGGGACTTTATATTATAGTTTAGAGGTGTTAAATAGGTATTGGTACATTTGGAAGGGTTGAAATATCATTAGTCAAAAATTAAGGAAGAAATGGCCAAGAATTGGGCCAAGTGGCCAAACCCTAACCATGGATCTTTTTTGACCAAAGAATTAGAGTAATATTAAACCAACTTTTCTTCATTTTTCCTCCAAGAAATTCAGCATCTTGAAGCTTCTCAAGGAAGAGAGAAAACTCCATTTCTCTTGCTTTCTAACCCTAGCCCAAACTTGAACAAAAAAATCATAAGATCAAGAGTTTGAGTTGGTGAGTGATTTGCCTTCAACCTAGTGTTTGTTTCAAGTTTGAAGCTTTTATTTTGGTGGATTGTTTTGGTGGTTCAAACTTCTTACAAGAGAGGTAAATAATCTTTAAATCTTGGTTTTATGGTGTTATATCAAGTATTTAAACCTTTGAGGGCAAACTAGAGATTGCATGGGTGATGTTTGTGGTGAATCTTCTTGAACTAAATAAGTGGTAGTAGGGTCACTTAGTATGCCTACCATGTGCTTGATGAAATGTTTTGAACTTTGTTTATGATTTTTCTTGAGGTATTAACATGTTTTAGACCCTTTTGAGTTAGATTTAACACTTGACATGTTGTTTAAGTGAAAACCATGAAAGGATGAAGGTTGGTTAAATAAGTGAACTTGTGGACTGTTTTCTTTCTTCTTGGCTGACTGGTTTTGGAAGGAGAGGTTTCTCCTTGATTTTGTGGTTCTTTTGTACCTTAATCATGCCTAAGAAACTTGGCTAGACATTGGTTAAGTTCATGTGTGAGTTGGAAGGAAATTTAAGCAAGTAAAGTGGTTGTTTGGACCACTAGTAGACTGTTTTGGTTTCTCTGGTTGGCTAAACTGTTATGACCCTTTAAATCATGTTTATGTGTTGTATTTTGAACTCCAATGATACTAAATAATTTGACCCCTGTTTATGAACTCTAGAAGATTTGAATTGGGTGAATTTGAACCAAAACAAATGAAGATAGCATCCAGAACTAGTGTGTCTTTGCTAGGGTTTAGGGCTGATCTAGAGTTGGAAAATCAGCTGACTTGTCCGAGCTACTGGTACTGATTGGAGACGAACTATAGTGTGTATTTGCTACCATTGGAAAGCCCTTTGAGTCTAGTTTCCAACGCCACCAACGGCACCTGATTCCGACTTTCCTACAGTGAGATATAGCCGTTTTCCCCAAAACTGTACGGGTGCGACTGTTTTACCCGTGAAGAACATTTCAAGCTTGAATGAAACTTTTCTTTTGCCCAACTTACTTGCACTTGTTAAACTTGTTTTCTCATGAAATTTTACTGCATTTTGGGCCAAGTTTGCATGATGAACTGAATGGCTTTAACTACTTACTTGGTCTCTTAATGAGCCTACAATTGAGTGGGAAATGAACCTAATTTGTTAACGATTTTACTCGTGCCCTAAGATTGGGAAACGGTGGTGAATGTAACCAAGGGACTTGACGTTTGAGCTCTACATTATTTGATAGGTGAGTGTTCCAAGTACATGAAAATATTTATATGGAATGTTTCTTTACTTGAATAATGCTTATTTGGTTAAAGTAATCGCTCTTGAATTGATAACCTTTGGGACGAGGATGTACTTTATCATACTCGATCTTTTGGAGTTCACTTCGTGATATTGATATGAGATGAAATGCTTTACTTGCACTTGACTTGTTGGTCACTCGGGTGGTTATTCCACTGACTTACGTGTTACATACTAATTGTGGTTAGACAATGCTAGGTACTTGATTTCTTGTCTCATAGGCAAGTGTGTACTTTATAGCACTTGACCTAATTCGACTAAATTTGTGAGATTTTGTTAAAACATGGGTTAGCCGTTTTGTTACAATTGAAAGTGGCTAGAATTCGGCCATTTTGTGGCCGGATTTATGGTCGGATTTGCCTAGTTTTCTTGTTTGATTAGGGTTCTTAGCCACCTGATTTTCAACTGTTTGGATTTGAAATACTTGAAGTGCTTGAAACCTAGTATACTGAACTTATTTGTGACTTAAACCTGTTTAGGCGAGTGTGCTCTTATGTACACTCAACTGACCTGATTTGACTAAACATTTGATATCTCATTTCTGCATGAGCAAGTAATTTGATTTGTATATGACCTGTGTATTTACTTGAAATACCTGGAACACTTGAGAATATAAATTGTTGGACATTACTTGTGACTTGATTCTGGCTAGGCGAGTGTGCCATTATCACACTTGGCCTCTCTTTCTTTGAATGATCTTGTACTCACTTGAATTTGATTGATCTGTACTTGTATTTGTGCTTGTATTTGACTTGCAAGTGCTGAACGGCCGTATGTACCACACTCCATCCGAGTAGGAGATACCTCTCATCCCGTCTCAGTACTTTTATCTGATTAAATCGATTGGAGAGTTATCTCATCGACATTAGGACTGAGCCCGCATGTACCACACTCCATCCGAGTGGGAGGTACCTCTCATCCCGTCTAAGTACTTTTATCTGATTAAGTCGATTAGAGAGTTATCTCATCGACATTAGGGTTAAGCGGCCGCATGTGCCACACTCTATCCGAATGGGAGGTGCCTCTCATCCCGTCTCAGTACCTCAATCCTGTTTTGTCAAGTGGGGTGTTATCTTTTCGACTAATTGGTATGTTCGAATATTACCACCACTGTTTATTTCTAAATATGGAGCGTCAAGTGATAACTAACGTCTCCAAACTTTACTGTATGAACGTTGGACAACGGCCAACGACTCCAATCTTGATTACTGAATACTAGGATTATAAGCCATATCCTGAATTACTATATATCTGGGACTATAAGTCCAACCTAGGGTTAGTTGGTCAAATCGAGTCGGCAAGGGTTTGGTCGAGGAGATCGACGAACCTTGGGTACTTCTTGGACGTGCGGGCCCGGTAGGAGATGATCGGTGGACGGAAATTGGTGTAAAGTGGAGATCTACGGATGTTATACTTTTGTAGTTGACAGAGAGTCAACGGACCTTGATCAAACTACTATGGAACTTGCTTCTGAGAGCAACCTATATCCTTTGACATGAATGTGTTCCTTACTGTACCCTTTTGCATGTTTTATATGGCTACTTGCTTAATTATATACTAGATTTATGATCTCATTGAAGTTGACTTATTTCTCGATGTCTGGATATGCTATTTTGTCTCGTATTTTACCTACTTAATTACTTCGAACCTCACTGGATTTTTAATCATTCCACGCTATTTGTTTTCCTTATATGTGATGAGAACTTGAGAGATTGAATTAAGGAAGGTCTTGTTTTCTTCTAAAATTTGTTAGTTGCTCGTGTGAGCACTGTATAGGTGTCTAGCTGACTTGTTTGGTTTGTTTTGGCAAGTTCGACTCCTTGGTTGTAATTAATATCAATTTTCTTTGGAGGGTCTATTTGTAAATTTTCATGTTATGTGACTGAATTCCTGACGAGAGTTGAACAGGCGGTCCGCCAAACCCTTGGGTACACCTTAGGATGAGGTGGGGCTGTCACAAGTGTGTGTACTAAATTTGGGTGGTTAAGAGTGAGTTTTAGATAAGAGAAAGTGTGTGATTAGAAGTGCTAAGAATAAGTTTAATGAATCATAAGTTAAAACACTAGTACGCGCGAGTTAAGGAAAATTGACTTGAACTGACGTGCACCGTTTGCTACCGATTGAGTGTACCATTTGAACACTACTTTATTACCTTAATTTCCTTGTTATTAATTGAGTAAAATCAGGCCCAAAATATCCCTCAAGGCAGCCGAAATTCTTGACTAAAAGAGAGGGAGAAAAGAAAGAAAATAAGAACTATTCTGTGGTGACACTTGTTGGAAGCCTAGGAAACTTTGACCAAGCAATTTTCTTTCCTTTTTTCTTTTTCTTGGCTCCATTTTCTTCCATTTTCTCCCTTGTTGGCCGAACCTAGTGAAGAGAAAAGAGGGAAGAAAATTTGGAACTTCAATCTTGAATCAGGCCTTGTTTGAGTGAAATCAACAAAACTAAACCAATTAAAGTCTCATCTTGGTGCTTAGGAGACTAGAAGTGATGGAAATCTTGGAAGCTAGTGGTTTGTTTTCACTTGCAAGAAGTTTTTGGAAGACATAAGACTTAAACTTCCTTTTCACTTGGTTAATCTTGTTAAATTGGTATAGAAGCTTTTACTCCTGACTTGTTATGGTTGATTGTTTAGTTTTGGATGGTGTAGTGGAATGTTTAGCTAGGGTTTGTATTTTTCAGCCTTGATTATTTGTTGTTTACCTAGTAAGTGATGTTATTAAGCTAGAATATGGATTTGGTGAAGTGATTAATAGCTTGGTTGTGACATGTTAGAGTAAAAGTTGAATTTTCAGCATTTGGTAGTGATTCTGCCTTCTTTTTGGACCCCGACTAGAACGGCATATTCATCCATTATAAAGGCCAAATCAGTTCTTTCTCAAAACATGAAAGTTGTAGGGATTTGAGTTAGCTTTCTACCTAGAAAATTTCAAACTCAATCAGAGCACTGTAGCTTGTTAAATGACTAAAATACCCTTGACTGCCAAATGCCCTGTTTAACCGACAGCTTGCTGTTTTTTCTCTGAGATTTCCAATTTTGACATGAAAATGCACAAGGGTGTACTTTATTGGCACTTGTTCTAAACATGACTTGTTGTTGTGCCCTCAGTGCACATGATCTGATATACTTATCTATGCGTAAACATTCTAAAATTCCAGAAACCCTGAGGCTAGTTAATCGAGTTGAGCCGGCAAAGAGCCTGGTCGATTAGATAACGAACCCTAGATCTCTTGTTTTGTCGAGTGGAGTGATATCTCCTCAACTAATCGTTATGCTCGAGTATTATCACACGTGTTTATTTTTGGTTTCGGGCCCGGTAAGGAGGTTGAATGGTGGACGGATTGTGTTAAGCGGAGCACTACTGGACTTGGTTACTAATACTTGAAAGTTAACGGAGAGTCAATTGCTACTTGATCAAGCTATGGCGGAAGCTATTTTGAAATAGCGGTTGTATCCTTTTACTTGACATGTTAAATATCTAATGTTTGACTTGACGAAGGCATTATTACTTATTTTCTTGACTTCATATGCTCGTTATTTTGATACTTGTGATTTTAAATCATGGTCAACTTGCTATTTGGATCTGCATGAAGTTTTGGAATCTCACTGAGTTTAACCTTTATTCGATGAGATTTGTTTTTCTTACAGGGGATACGAGTAAGGGAATAGGGACTGATACAGGCTTAACAAAAGTCTAGTTTTTTTGAATTTTTGCGATTGTACTCGCGCTAGTGCTCGACTAGGGTTGAATGTATCTGGATTTTAAAAATTTTGATGTATTCGAGCATATATGAGCCGTGGAGATGAATTTAAGTATAATATATATTTTAAACTTGGAAATTGTGTTTCGCTTATTTTCCATGGTTGTAAGTTTATTTTCTTGAAATACGTGAGCGAGTCCTGGTGAGAGCTAAGCAGGCGGTCCACTAAACCCTAGGTACGCCTTAAGGGGCGGTGGGGTCGTCACAGATGGTATCAGACCTCTTTAATAAGTTCATTGCCGGAAGAGGGTTTTCGGACTGTAGGGATTGGCTGGTTAAGTATGGAATGAATGTCTAATCTGTCTTAGAGACATTAGATATGTATGTTGGGTAAGGAATATCAAAAGTGGTTGATTTCCTCTTAAGCCTGGTCAGTTCGAGTGGTGGAATTATCAATATTTTTGGATTCTTATATTCGAATACCAAAGAGTGATACCTTTATGATAAATCTAGAGGGCGAAAGCCAAGGTACGGGGGATGCGAATAGTCTGGATTTTGAATATATTGAAAATATTAGTGAGATTTAGGACCCTTATTATTCACGTGTACGTACTTGGTTGTACTTTTTCAAGTTTTTATTAAGTGTATTGCTTGAATAATACCTAGGGTTAATGTCCCATAGGGTATGTGACTTATTATGTTATGTATATAAAGAGAATATTTTATTTTAAATGTGTTCTATTATTTTCACTTTATGATTTAGAAATGCTTTTATCAAGTTTTATAGTTATTTTATTTTGCTTATATTTATATAGTCTATTGCTCAAAAGAGGTATTGAGGGTAGGCGAAATCAAGAACGTGGAACTACCCAAGAGCGCGGTTCTAGCCGTGGCCGTAGGGTTAGACAGGCACAAGAACCAGTACGGGAGCCGAAAGAGGAGAGAAGTGAAACGGTTGAGTCACAACCTGGACCCCGAACTAAAGGAGGGATCAGGTAGCAACGACAATTCAGCAAATGACCAATATTCTTACTTGACTAGTAGAACAGCAAGGTCAAACCCCTGTTTAATTAATCTAGGGACTCTGAAATAGGGCAACATAGGGCCCTAGAGAGATTCTAAAAGTTTTCTACTGCTAAGTTTTTGGAGGACCGGACGCTGAGATAGCTGAGAGGTGGTTGGAGACGATGATCAATATTTTTGCTGTCTTAAACTATACAGAGGATAGGCAAGTGAATTTTGCTGTATTTCAGTTTAAGGGACCAGTTAGAACCTGATGGAATGTAATAAGGGTTAAGTGGGAGAGAGAGGGAATAGCATGGACCTGGTTGAATTTTGTACGGGAGTTTAATGAGAAGTATCTCCCACCGATAGTTCAGGAGAAGAGGAAGAACGATTTTATTAAGTTCCGACAGGAAACCCTAAGTGTATCTGAGTATGAGACTCAGTTCACCAAATTATCCAAAATTTGCTCCGGAATTGATAGTTATGCAGCAAAGGAGAGTGAGACGGTTTTGTACAAGGATTGAACGTAAAAATACAGGAAGCCTTGGCAGCTACGCAAATTAATACTTTCACCCGAAATTCTTGAGAAAGCCCGAAGGATAGAGATTGCAAGGGCACAAATAAAAGCTTTTCATGCAAGAAAGAAAGGTGTGTTTAGTGGAGACCAAGGGTAGGAACAAGGTGATCTAGGTATGCCACCATCTAAGGTGAGTCGAGGAGATGGTGGTAAAGAAAATTTTCGGGGACACCTAAGAAAATTACTCCAAGAGGAATCCCAGGTGGAAGGGGACAAGCAAGAGATGCCTCGGAGGGAGGTCAGACCTCAGCCCCTCAAGTATCTTGTGGGTACTGTGAGAAATCCAACCATACAGAAGATAATTGCTAGCGAAAGGTTCGAAAGTGTTTACGGTGTGGAAGTACTGAGCACCAGATCGCCAAATGTCCACTGATTAGTGGATACCAAATCAGCCGACAAATCAAACCCTAACAACCGAATGTAGGAGGGAATAGATCCAGAGTGCCTGCCAGAGTGTATATTATAAACCACCAGCCAGTGATTAACCCCGTCTACAGTGGTAGAAGGTATGATCTCATGTTTTCCATTATTTGGCTAAATTTTGACTAATGGTGAGACTAGGAGCTGGAGACAGACATGCAAGAAAAATACCTTGATCTTTTACGATTAAATGTATGAATTTCGATATCAAAATTCTTTTAAAGGGGAGAGAGTGTTAGGACTTGCAAAATTCTTGCATATTTTCTTCAAAATTCCCTTTTATTTTAAATAAATTACTTTATAATTATGTTTACTACTCATTTACTCTCTCAATAGTTGTAATAAAGGAATAGAATTAAGATTTTTCCTTTCTTGTATAGTTAGGGGTAAATTAGGGTTTTTAGCGTATTTTGGTAGTGTCATAATTGGTGAGGTGTTGTACTAAAATTTGCGGTATTAAGAGTGAGTTTTAGATAAGAGAAGTGTGTGATTAGAAGTTGCTAAGAATAAGTTAATGAATCATAAGTTAAAACACTAGTACGCGCGAGTTTAAGGAAAATCGGCTTTAACCGACGTGCACCGTTTGCTACCGATTGACGTGCACCACTTGAACACTACTTTATTATCTTAATCTCTTGTTATTAATTGAGGCAAAATCAGCCCCAAAATATCCCTCAAGGCAGCCGAAATTCTTGACTAAAAGAGAGGGAGAAAAGAAAGAAAAATAAGAACTATTCTTGTGGTGACACTTATTGGAAGTCTAGAAAACTTTGACCAAGCAATTTTCTTTCCATTTTTATCTTCTTCTTAGCTCCATTTTCTTCCATTTTCCTCCCTTGTTGGCCAAACCTAGTGAAGAGAAAAGAGGGAAGAAATTTTGGAACTTCAATCTTGAATCAAGTCTTGTTTGAGTGAAATCAACAAAACTAAACCAATTAAAGTCTCATCTTGGTGCTTAGGAGGCTAGAAGTGGTGGAAATCTTGGAAGCTAGTGGTTTGTTTTTCACTTGCAAGAAGCTTTTGGGAAGGCATAAGGCTTGAACTTCCTTTTCTCTTGCTTAATCTTGTTAAATTTGGTATAGAAGCTTTTACTCCTGACTTGCTATGGTTGGTTGTTTAGTTTTTAATGGTGTAGTGGAATGTTTAGTTAGGGTTTGCATTTTTCAACCATGATTATTGTTGTTTACCTAGTAAGTGATGTTATTGAGCTAGGATATGGATTTGGTGAAGTGATTAATGACTTGATTGTGACATGTTAGAGTAAAAGTTGTATTTCCAACATTTGGTAGTGATTCTGCTCTGTTTTTGGACCCAACTGGAACGGCATATTCGTCCATGATAAAGGCTAAATCAATTCTTTTTCAAAACATGAAAGTTGTAGATATTTGAGTTATCTTTCTACCCAGAAAATTTCATATCAATTGGAGCACTGTAGCTTGTCAAATGACTAATTCTATTTTCTTTGAGATTTCAATTTTGACCATGAAAATGCATGATTTGACTTTGAAGGTTTTCATAATAAATGTAGGTCTATGTCTTAGGTTCGAAACGCCATAAAATTTACCTTGATCCGATATATCTAGTTATAGTTATGATCAAAACACCGAAGGATGACAAATCTGCCACTTATAACTTCTTCTTTAAACTAGTTTCCCGCTTTGATATCCATGATGATAAGTTTATTATTGGTTTGTTTGGCTGGTTTTGAGACCTTGAATAGATGTATGTTGTTGGTTATCACTTGTGGTTGGATTGGAGTTTGTTGGCTTGTGAATCCAAGTTGTACTTGGATGGGAAAAGTAAATTCCAGCTTTGATTTTGATGGAGTAATTGCTAGAATTGAGTTGTCTTTAGATGTTAATTAGCCTAGTTGACGAGCTACATGTTAAGCTTGCTTTTTTGTTCAATTTGGGCTGATTTGAACCAAAAAAAATGAAGCCATAGATGACTAAAAATAACTAAATACAAAGGGCATGCTGCCCAAATTTTCACTCAAGGGTTCGGCGTATGTACTCGCGATTTGAGCAAAGATTTGAGGTCAAATTGGACTTGGTTTGTCTAGGGTATTCAAGTTTTTTTGGTAGAGGTATATAAGCTGAAATTTTACCGGAACTCATGCCCTTGAAAAAAATGAAAGTAGTGACCCTTGAAAATTCGATTTTCTCGATCTTTTATACCAAGTGCGACTTTAAAAGTATAAATCACTTCTTTATCGAAACTAAATGAGCGAGTATGAATTTTCTAGAGTTTGATAAGTAAATTGAATACTATTTAAACAAGTTTCGTTTACTTGATTTTCTTGAAATGAAACTCCTATGTTTCAAACCCTAGTTGATTTTAAACTCTTGAATAATTTTTTATCGCAGATTTGGATTCCATTCAAGGAGTTGCACCTGAGCGTGATCTTGAAAAGCACTAGAACTTTGGTGAGTGCTTCCAAGTGCATGTTTATCCTTGATACTTGCTCTTACATGTTTTACCAATGTGCTTGGACAATATTTGACTTGTTTGAACGGACAAGGGTGTCATTTATCGCACATGTCCTAAACATAACTTGTTGTTGTGCCCTGAGTGCACATGACTTGATATACTTGTCTATGCATGAACACTCTAAAATTCCAGTAAACCCTGAGACTAGTTAATCGAGTCGAGCCGGCAAAGGGCCTGGTCGATTAGATACCGAACCTTAGGTCTCTTGTTTTGTCGAGTAGAGTAATATCTCCTCGACTAACCGGTATACTCGAGTATTACCACACGTGTTTATTTTGGTATTCGGGCCCAGTAAGAGGGTTGAATGGTGGATGGATTGGCGTTAAGTGGAGTACTACTGGACTGGTTACTATATTTGAAAGTTGACGGAGAGTCAATTACTACTTGATCAAGTTATGGCGGAGTTATTTTGAAATAGCAGTTGTATCCTTTTACTTGACATGTTAAATATCTAGTGTTTGGCTTTACGAAGCATTATTACTTATTTTCTTGACTTCATATGCTCGTTATTTTGATACTTGTGATTTTAAATCATGGTCAACTTGCTATTTGGGTTTGCATAAAGTTTTGGAATCTCACTCAGTTTAAAGTCATTTTATGAGATTTGTTTTCCTTACAGGGATTACGAGCAAGGGCGTGGGGACTGGTACAGGCTAGCAAATTCTAGTTTTTTTTGAATTTTTACTATTGTACTCGCACTAGTGCTCGACTAGGGTTGAATGTATCTGGATTTTAAAAATTTTGATATATTTGGGCATGTATGAGTCGTGGAGCTAAATTTAAGCGTCAATGTATATTTTAACCTTGGGGAATTGTGTTTCGCTTATTTTTCATGGTTGTAAGTTATTTTCTTGAAGTAAGTGAGCGAATTCTGGCGAGAGTTGGGTAGGCAATCCGCTAAACCCTGGGTACGCCCTAAGAGGCGGTGGGGTCATCACAATGCCTCCGTATTTAGGAAGAAAATCACATTCATGAATTTCTCTTACTTGCAAGGCTGATTTGCCACACCAACGGTGAACATTAGACTCTTAAGTCTACCAGGCATCATAAAATATCGTCTGAATGGGATTGACTAGAAATAAATGACGTAGGAACATGAAAAACATGTCAAATATGTAAGTGGTCAGAAATAGTTCACCTTTCATTCTTGAATTTTTGTGTGAAATTGCTCCGAATGTGAATCAACTAGAATCGGTGTACCCCTAATGGCTCCTACCACTCTTCAAGTATACACATAGCGTTAATGATGCCGTGGGTGACGATAAAAAATAATGCATATATTTTGCACATCACCACACACGTGAATGCGTAACAGCCTCATGAACCAAGGCTAACTCCGATTATTCTCCTCATTAACTAGGCCAAATGCCGAGGGAAACATTGAGTTGTTAACATCACAACTTATGGCGATAAGAAGTTTTCGCCAATAAGGTCCTTTAAAAAAGGTACCATCCATGCATATAGCAGGTTTCAGATGACGGAAGGTTTGGATGGCAGAAGCAAATGCTCAAAATATGTACTAAAAAATTATTGTGAAACGGGTACTCAATGGATGATGCTCCCAAACAACCATCGTACTTGGATTGGACCGTTGTAACTCCTGAACATATGTCGGTAGTTGAGATATAGATGTTAGCCAATCCCCATATAATATGTCAATGGCACGGCATGTGATGTACCAAACTTTCTTATATGGCACATCGCAATGAAACTCCTGTTTCACCAATGCCTGAATTTCCTTGATTTTGTACACTGGACCATTCATAATATGGGGAATAATGTACTCGGTAATTATGTCACTACTCAACCCACGGTAGTCGTTACTATAACAAACACGGACTCGGGTATGCTTATCGACAAGTGTAACTATCATCCACATATTGTGCGAGCTGTGCAAGGTTGCACGAAGCTGCCAATTACACGGAGGTACGGAGTTACGAGGCCGACAACGGATATACCAAGTCGTTGGCGTGCTTTCACGATTTTGAACTCCCTATCCTCCTTTATGAATCACAACTTCACAGTTCGTTTGATATGCTCCTTTGTTTCAAACAGTTGGCCCAATTTTAAATTTTTGGTGTATTTATTCCACAGTTTTAACTTTTCCACTCCCCCAACATCAAGGGGGTCAAAGTTCAATGTAGCGTCAACACCAGCTTCATAACGCAGTTTTGGTCCCTCACTGTTTATCCAAGGAGCACTATGATCCATATCATCATCGGTCGTAGTCGGGAACTCTAGATACCCTTCCTATCCATCGGTATCATATTGGTGGTTCTCATTATCAGAACTATTAAGATCTGGCTCCGATTCGGAGTCCATGTCAACATCTACAAACTGAATGTCAGTAGATGGCAGTGCATCGAACATCGGTGCCGATTCAATATCAGCACCTCAAGTTTGAAATGTCGACTTGTGCATTATCGGTCGACCACTTGTACTTGAAGGATCATTATTCGTCCACTGACCATTACCCCTTCTTTGTCCTCTATGCCTTGGTTGGACATCTCCTACATCTAATTGGGTCATTTGACTCTCAAAAAGGCCAACTGACTGGAACAAAGTTATATGTTCCGAATTACTGCCGCCTCGTTCAGGATTAGCACTTCAAATTTTCAAGGTTTGGGTATCATTCTCTTCCAAACCAAAAAACTTCTCAACCTCCACATACATTTCAGTTGCATGTCTACTACCAGATTGTAAGTAGTACAGTCCAGCAACTTCATTGTCATCCACCAAAGGCATTACACCCAACATGCCATTTTGGAGGCAACTCCGAAATATCAAACGAATTTTATAGTTGTTCCGATCTAAACCCATAATATTGTATATTCTGTCTACCTATAAGAAACAACATTTTTTTCGATATAAGGGGGTCATATGAAATTGGCTCTCCTACATATATAATTTTTCGTCTCTAATATAGTTGAATCACCAAGCAATTATCACTTGACATGTTACACCTATTAGAGGCGAGTGTTGATAGCATTTTAAAACCCCATTAATATGCTTATTTGAATAATTAATTGAATCAAATATATTTAATTTATAACAAATAAATAAATAATTGTGATTTCTATAATTATAACAAATAATGCTTTATAATTAAATAATTAAATCATTTATAACAAATAATTGTATAATTAAATAAATAACAAATTAAATCTAATTAATCACCTCAATTACTACACTTATTTACATTTATTTTTTCTTATGCTAACTCTATCAATATCATGCACCTACATTTCACATTCTATCAATTAAATAACCATTCTAATTCCATATATTACTCATATTAAAAACACCTATTTTGACATTTAGCTATACTAATTACATTAATTTTATGTATTTAATTTGTTAAATGCATCAATTATTTCAAATACTTAAATTACCCCGACTAAATAGCTATCGTAACCAAAAGTCAATACATGCCTCGACAAATACATCTAAATTCATTTAATCGACCTATTAAAATTAATTCATTAAACTAATTAAAATGACTAATTAAACTAATTAAACCACTAAACTAATTAAACTAATCATAAACTAAATAACAGAAATTAATTATCAACTAACTTACGTAATAAAGTAAATTGCATTAAACTAATAACACTAATTTCGACATTAAGCTATACTAAATATATTAATTTTATGTATTGAATTTATTAAAGATGCCAATTATTTCAATTACTAAAATTACCCTAACTAATTAAACAGCTATCATAATCATAAGTCAATACTACATAAATTACATCTACATTCATTTAATTAGTCTCTTCAAATTAATTCATTAAACAAATTTAAACAACTAATTAAACTACTTAAACTAATTAAACTAAGCATATACCGTGGTATTAAACTAAAATTAGTTAACTTACGTAATAAAGTAAATTACATTATCTGTCTACAACTACTTCTACAATAAATTAAATATTTATTTAATAACATAATATAACAATAACATAAAATATTTACCACCAATTAACTAACATAAAAAATATAACAACTTTCATATAATACAAATCAGTAACCTCTTCCGAGCTGTTGGTATTTGAAAAAATTGATTGCCTTATGAGCACCGTGAGTAATCAGCACAGCGACTTTAACAAAAGCACCGCAAATAATCAGCACGGTGGTCTTAGCAAAAAATGCGACACCAAGAGGCCATTAGCCAATTCTGCTGGCGAGCAAGGCAATAATCGGAGGCACCAATTCTGGTCAAGGCAATAATCACAAGCACTCATAGAGCTTTATCCAATTCTGGCAAGCAGCGATTTCAAAGTTAGAATCGATTGGGATGGGAGATCAATTGAGATGGGAGAAAGTGAAAATTATTCTCAGAAGGCAGGAAATGAGATGGTACAGAGTGAAGTTTGTTGCCTTGGTCTATTTATATAAAGCCTTGGTGAAAATCTAGCCATACAAATGAACAGCTAGATTACAAAGCCAATTTTTTTTAAAAAAAAAAAACTTAACCACAATACCGGCTGTGTCAACCCGGTAGGGGACAACCACCTGAAAAAAAAAAAAGGTTGCTCACTGGATTCTGAAAAAGTTTGCTCACGGGATTCTGAAAAAAAAAAGATTCCGGTCAATGGAATCTGAGCTCACATATCTAATCGAGGCCAGTCTTTTTTTTTTAACATTTACAGCTCACAGCCCAGCAGGACTGACACAACCAGCAGCCAGTCTTTTTTAAAAACAAATTCATTTGCTGCTAAGCTGACTAAGCCCGACAGCAATAGTTTTGCACTAACCCATTGTCAGACCACCATTCTTCTGATTTTTTTTCAGCAATATTCTGAGTAATTAGCCTAAAAATTTGGTGTCCACAGGTGTCCACTTATATGAATGCTCTTCACTCTCAACGAAATATGTATATGTAATATATGAAAAGATGTCAAATGTTTTATTTGATGTATGCATATGGAGTCCACTTATGTATATGTATATAGCTACATGATCTGACAAAGGAATAAGTATTATCTACTGGGCGTACGTCACTCAATCTACATTTTCTTTATTTTTCTTGTAGATCAAGAAAGTCAGATCATGTCTATTTAGAAGATAAGTGAAAGAGGCAAATAGACCGATTTTTAAATTCTCGGAAGTTAAAATATTTTGTAAATGTATTTGGTGAAGTGTGTGTATTTATTTAGTAATTGTAAGTTTTAAATTTTAGTGAATTTTTATTGATTATAATCATGATGCCTTGTGTTCGCATGAGTAAGGTCTCATGAGTATGGCATGCCACTTACAAATCCAGTCCAAGGACCGAGATTTGGGGCATGACATATGGAAACTGCACATTATTGTAATCTTTAGTGACCACAAATCATGAACGTCAAATTTTAAGGATCCCAAATTAGAAAATAATTCTAACAATATATTCTCAAACAATCATTTCTATAATATTACTCATAACTCATAAGAAACTATGAAAAGCTAAATACAAAGAATGGGTTTGCTTTACTTGCAGATGACTCCCTTTTCTTGTTCAGGAAACTGAGAAATTAGAAAAACAAAAGAAAGGGAGAAACACTCTTGGAAAAATTATTACTAAGTTGAAGTAGTATAATATTGTAGGATTGGAGAATATATATATATATGTGTGAAAGTAACTATTTTAATCAGAATTGTTTCTCACTCCTATATGGTATGCCTAATTGAAGAGAATTAATAGGTTATGATGTGAAATGGAATATTAGCAACACCCTTCATGTGTCAATTGGAGTTTAATAGTGATTTTGAAGCTTTATGGTACTCTAATCCGAATCTTTGATTCAAGTGAAGAAGTTTGAAAGCTAGCTCGAATTCATGAAGTTCAAAGTTAGTTGGTTTAATTGTTTAGCAAAATAGGTCGTTTATTTGGTGTTGTTAAGCAAGGGTTTAATCGTCAATTTTCCTTGCTAATTTAGTTGTTTATTGGAACTAAATAATTCGATCAGGTTTTGTTCTTAAGTGGCCGAATTTCTAGTTGCTAGTTTTAGGAAAATAAGTGATTTTGAATCACATTAGGATTTCTAGACAAGTTCAAAGCACATTAGGGTTTTGAGTCCATGTAAGGTTATAAATAAGCCTAAACCCTTAAACGATTTGGGGTAATCAGATTTTTCCAGAAATAATGTGAGTTTATTTACTTTTCTCTTGTCCAAGAGAGTTTCTTTTGAATACTTTGAGAATTACTTGAGAGTATTCAACGAACTTATTAATCAAGTATACGTCTTGGTTGTGGCATTCTTCTACCAACAATATTGGTTCACTAAATCATTCGATTGTGGGTTGAGATTTAATTCAAGATTCATAATCTTAGGGTTTAGAAGGGTAAAGTGTTATTCCGCACTCCAACTAGATTTCTTCGTCTAGATCCGGGGCTATGTGGGATACGAATTCATACCTTCGGACGAGTTCATAACAGTTTGGTATCAGAGCAAGGGAATGCCACCCTTGATTGAGGAAAACAAGGAGGAGAAGATCGAGGAAATTTCTACACTCAACAAAGTTGGTTTGATAGCTCGGCGTGCCTTAGCTACACAAATGAGTGTAGATGAGCTTTAACGTGAAAACATCTTCTACACCCGTTGCCATATTAAGGAGAAAGTTTGTAGCATGGTGATTGATCCAGGGAGTTGCACCAATGTTGCAAGCGCTAATATGGTGGAGAAGCTGAAGTTGCCAACAACCAACCATCCTCATCCTTACAAATTGCAATGGCTCAACAATAGTGGAGAGGTACGTGTTCTTAAACAAGTACTAGTTTCTTTTTGCATTGGACGTTATGAGGATGAAGTATTATGTGATGTTGTGCCTATGCAAGCTACCCATATCATCCTTGGCCGCCCTTGGCAATTTGATAAGAAAGTTAGTTAGGATGGTTTCACCAACAAGTATTCATTCTCTCATTTTAACAAAAATATTGTACTTGTACCTCTTACACCCCAACAAGTACAAGAGGATCAAACTAGCCTTCAAAGGGAGTTTGAATTAGAACTTGAGAGGAAGAAAAGACAAGAGAGTGAGGACAAAATTCAAGAGAAAGGGAAGGGAGAAAATTGTGAGATAAGTCGTGGCAAAAATGAGAGGAAAAAGGTTGAAATAAGCTCAGCTATTGAGGTAAAAAAAGAGAGAAAATAAGTGTTAATCGCAAAAGCCAAAGTTGTGAGGAAAGTCATGTTTTCTACTAACCATCCTTACTTTGTTTTGCCTAGCGTGTTTGTTAAATTTCCACAGGTTTATGAGGCCAATAAAGTGCTGCATTATGAGACAATTCCTAAGCTATTTGTCTTGCGTAACATTGGTAAAGTTGTGGATAATTTAATTGCTGTGAATGAGGTAAATTTCTTTCCTAAGTCTCTTTGTTATCATGGTACAATTAATGAGCGTGAGTTGTCCATGAAGGTATGTGATCTTTCTAGTAAGATTATGAGTAGTTATACACCTTATCTTGAGGACTTGGCTGCTACTTTCTTGAGCACAGCTGAGTTCCTTGAATTGTTCATGCATTCTAGACCTTTAGAGTTAATTGGCATTATTTTTAAGATTATTCATGCATGTCATGTGGTTTGTCATATTGGCTTCATGGATTTTGATAAATCTGTACATTTACTCTATGACCATCATTCTAGAGTTAATTTGAGTACTTTAATGAATTGCAATTGTCTTAGTCTAGTTTTGGGTCATTCTATGTTATTTCTTTCATTTGAGTCACGTAATCATTATTTGTGTGTTAGTATTTACATTTGTGGTATGTTTAAAGTTCTTGAGTTAATAGGTATTGTGTTTCAAGAAGTTGATTTGTCTATGAGTCTTTGTCCTAGTTTCATTATAGTTCATGCGTTTCGTGTGCATTTAAAGTCCTTGTCATGGGAGTTTGCATCTATTTCACTAAGTGATTCTAATGTGTGTTTAGGACATGTTATAGGTCTTAGCATGATGCATGGAGTTCACATATTTGCATCCTGCTATCAACTTGGTGAAAGTGTTGATTATATTTACTTCATTGATACTCATTCTTCATTCTTTGTATTTGATCTAGGAGTCAATGACTTGAGCTGTTGGTGTAATAATTGTGAGTTGAAGCGTGTACATTGGGTCATGATCCATTCGAGTAGAAGGCATGCTTCTTGGCTCGCATTCATCCAAATATTCCCTGATATTCTCCATCGCAAACAATCGTTCAATTTGGGGACAAATCGCCTTTCAAGAGGAGGGGAATGATGCGAAATGGAAAATTAGCAACACCCTTCATGTGTCAATCAGAGTTTAATACTGATTTTGAAGCTTTAAGGTGCTCCAATCTGAGTCTTTGATTCAAGTGAAGAAGTTTGAGAACTAGCTCAAATTCTTGAAGTTCAAAGTTAGTTGGTTTAATTATTTAGCAAGATTGGTCGTTTGTTTGGTGTTGTTAAGCAAGGGTTTAATCATCAATTTTCCTTACTAATTTAGTTGTTTATTGGAACTAAATAATTCGGTCAGGTTTTGTTCTTAAGTGGCCGAATTTCTAGTTGCTAGTTTTAGGAAAATAAGTGATTCTAAATCACATTAGGATTTCTAGATAATTCCAAAGCACATTAGATTTTGAGTCCATGTAAGGTTATAAATAAGCCTAAACCCTTAAACGATTTGGGGTAATCAGATTTTTCCAGAAATAATGTGAGTTTATTTACTTTTCTCTTGTCCAAGAGAGTTTCTTTTGAATACTTTGAGAATTACTTGAGAGTATTCAACGAACTTATTAATCAAGTATACGTCTTGGTTGTGGCATTCTTCTACCAACAATATTGGTTCACTAAATCATTCGATTGTGGATTGAGATTCAATTCAAGATTCATAATCTTAGGGTTTAGAAGGGTCAAGTGTTATTCCGCACTCCAACTAGATTTCTTCATCTAGATCCGGGGCTACGTGGGATACGAATTCATACCTTTGGACGGGTTCGTATCAGGTTACGAGTCAATTGGATTTTACCCGTATTGAATCCTATTTGGATTATATTATATGTTTAAAAATTATCTCTAATTTTAAAATAACTTTAAAAAATAACTAATCTTATCTTAGTGATATTGTTTTTAAAAATAACTAATCTTATTTTAATGATCTTGCTTTCTATCAAATTAATGCATATAGAACTATAGTAAAACCTTTTTTAAATCACTAGTATGGAAATGTTACACACCTCAAATTACTTCCTTAATCACAATTATTGAAATCTTACATATCCCAAATTACTTTATTTCACCACCATACCGTTGATTAGTATTCAAATTGTTCATCATTTCTTCCCTTAATTTTGAATTAACTTAGTGTAAAAAAGAGAATTAACTGTTACATCGACAGATTTAGCAATATTGTTGGAAACTGAATATTTATTGATGAAGAAAAATGAATTGCTAGATTTTTTCTACTTAATTAAATAGGAACATATAAGGTTTATGATCATTATAAAAATTTAAATTGTCTAAAAGAATATTTGTAAAAAAAGAATATCTACCAAGTTTTTGATATGGGTACATTATTTGATGTATACTATCATATTATAATGAAAAGTATGTAAACAAATTTTTTTAAATTAGTAAATATTCAAACATTTAGAATACATTAATTTTTTAAAGTTAATAAAGATGAACATGAAAGATTGTTGTTAATTTTTGTATTTATATTATTTATATTTGTATAAATTCACAACAAATTAAAAAAAAGACTGTGCTAAGGCACGTGCAAAATTTTATTTATAGAGTAAAGAAAAAACGATTAGGATGGGATGGGCAATTGGTTGGGTTATGGAGAGATGAGAGGTCAACACAAATTCAATTATTGATTAACTTTTTTGGGCTTGTTCTTGACTGGAAGAGTTGCCCAATCTAATTGGGCTAAATTCACATTGTCTCGCACTAAATAGGTACCATCTTTTTTGAACCAAGAAAAACACACACAGACACACACACACACAAATATACATGCATATTGTGTTTTGTATTCTGTATTTGAACTTGCTCGTGTTTTAGCAAGTCACTCACGATACCATTAGGGCTAATTACATTTACATCTACTATCATTTTGACCGCTGATTACATTCATTGCATTGATGTCGCACACTAGTAAGGCATCAAAACCGAATGAATGTCACTAGAGACTGGGTGGTCGGAATGCTAATTAGCGAGATAAAAGAATAAGGGAAAAGAGTAAACCTGCAATCATCCCTTGCTTGGACTAGATTACTGGTCATATGTTTGAACCTTTTTTTTTAAAGGTAGAGAAAATATTTGGGATAATGTTTGTATTTGTAATTTATTCACTTTACCTACAAAAAAAAAAAACCAAAAATACCAACCACACAGCCCATCATATGTGCGGTAGGATTCGTTATAGAATAGCTGGCCCAAATAAGGGAATTTCGAATCTGGACTTACACTAAAGAGCACCCCTGAATCTGGACTCAATTTGGACTAAAGAGAATCTGGACTCAATTTGGGGGCACCCCTGAATTGAACCTGCCTTGCAATAAAGAGCGTACATCATAGCTATATAAGGGTCTACCCATTTTTTTTTCCTTTTTTTTCCTATTTTTGGTGTGTACTTATTTTGGGTCTTAGACTACAAAATAGGAAAATCTTATTTTTGAAACCAATTTTGTTAGGATACTCTGAAATAAGTAAGAACATAGGTTTTTGTTGGGGGAGGGGGAGGGTGTGTAAGGAGAGGTTTCGGGTTCGAATCCTCCCGCTTACACTAAAAAAAAAAAGTAAGAACATAGGTGTTATACTCTAATTGCGTAGCTTGACTCTGTTTGTATCTTTATTTGTTCAAGTTGTGCACAAAGTGGTTGTTGCAGTTTTAAAACTATTGAACGACCGTTTGGATTAGTTGCTTTTGGAGGTATTTTTGAAATATTTTACTATAGTAGTATATAATGTAAAACTCCAAATTTTTTCAATCTCCCTCTTAGTTAAAACTAATTAATTAACCAATATAATTAATTATTTTACTAGTAGTTTACTTAGTTTAATTATCATTTAGAGATTTATATTAGTGTTCTATCTTATCTCAACAGTGGACAGTGGGAGTTGATAACCAAGTCATTTACTTATTCCATCTGACCAACACCGAAATGCAAATTTAGTAGATGTCATGTTACAGAGAGTAGGACCCAAATGCAAATTTAGTAGATGTTGTGTTAGAGAGAGTAGGAATTAACTCCAACAAGTAGATATTATAGGAGATAAAGTAGGAGATAGACAGTTAGTTTGAGTGGTGGAGTTATTTTAGGAAAAAGTGACATGAACTAACTCCGACCATAACTAGTCTAATAGCAGTTAAATTTCTACAATATTACAAAAAGAAAATCATAAAAGTACAGAGTAAAAGAGTGTCAACAGAAGAAAAAGTTGAAATCAAGAGATTGGACAAAAGAAAGAATACAAGAATTGAATCCCTCTGACAATAAATAAACACACAAGACCACGAACTCTTCTTCTAATATTTCTTAGTTTTCTCTTTTACTAACCAAAGATTTTCATCCGTAGCAGCCCTAAAACATGTCTGAAATATTAGGTACAAGTTTTTTGAGTTTTGATAAGCAACTGCGCCATGCTTTATGTAATGTTTGAGAGGAATCGATGATTTCATTTTTTAATCACCTCTATGTTTCTGCATGTCAATGGGCTTTAGAGAGTTTGGTTGGTATATATCTCATCAAAATTTAGAAAGAGAAAGTGGTGGAAACAGTCTTAAATTATTCCTATGAATTAAAGTAAAGTAGGAAAACGGTAATTTTTCCAACATATTTACCGCCGCATGTGCACGGGTTTGCATACTAATATGCCTTAAATTCAGAAACACTCGTTAGTGAAAAAGCAGTCTTTCGTCAACTTCACTATTTGGGGACAAAGTGTAGTTAACCAATAAGTTTTAGTATTGCTGAACAAGGTTAGCGTATATTGTCAGATAATTTCAAGATCGAACAAGAAAGAAACTATTATTTACTCATTTTAATATGTTTCTTGATGAATGATTGTAAAATTTTGTAATTTGGTATTGTACAATTATTTCTAACATATATGTTGACATTTTGTGAAGTAAAAATATTCCCAACCATCATAATTTTCATTTCCATTTTTGTGTGTTTCATTTGCAAAAGAAAAAATCTTTCTATTAGAGAAAGGTACACAATTTCTATTTTTAAAAGGTATAATTTAATTGTGAGAACTTTCATGAGAGGTAACCATTGAAGAAGAAATCATTTGTGAAGCAACTTTCACAATGAGGACAATAAAAACTCTTTCATGCAAGAGATGACCATTGAGGGAGAAATCAATTGTGAAGCAACTGTTAGAAGTAATCTCCTTCAAGAAAGTATGCGGACGGTTGTTTATGTTTCTAAGAATAGCAACAGCACCATGGCACGATCCCTTGTATAATTGCAAAGTATAATGTAAGTTAGATGCTGGCATCTAGAAGCTTTGTACAACGTCATATATGTTGCATCATGTGGAATGAAATACAGTTATTGATTCAAGTTGAGTGATTAATTGGGTAGAATAGCTGCTCTCGTTGTCTCTGAATACCTGAGAAGGAAACCTATGATTTCAATCGTGAAAGGTCACTGCTGAAATAATCTTAAAGAGGAATACTGAGAACAAAGTGTTGTAACTACTTATGGGACATCTTAATGTTGTCTCAAGTACTAACTCGGGCGATTTTACTTGGATTATCACAGAAAACAAGCATTTCATAAAGAAGATACCCAACAAGAAGTTAAGTAGTAACCTATAATGGAGGGTGCAATTAGTTTAGTCAAAAAGAAAAATCCATTGACAGAATAAATGAGTATGAAAGTTCATTGTCTCAGTTCTACATGAATACAAAAGGCAGAAGACAAACCTAAAGCAGAGCTCAGAACAAATAATGGACCACCAATAAGTGGTAAGTCAACATTGTTTGGAGAAGATCAATACTGACAAATGGAGGAATTCATATAATCCAAATATTACCTGTTACAGTGCATATTTATAAACAGGCTAGATACAGGCAAACCTAACATAACACCAACAATCTAATAAAGATGCAAACTAATCAGCCATAATCTCTAAAAGTAGTCATGAAGGCGCATAACATAGAAGAATATTTGTCTTTCTAATTTCCAATCATGAGTCTCCTGCAGAGGGAATGAAGATCGGTTCAACAGCTGCCATAAATAACTGCTAAATTTGTACATTTTTTGTTCTTCAGATGTTCATTGTCACTTCATGCATTAATCAGAGGAAGTGCTTCTCATTTTTCTGTCTGCACATGCTAAGACCTAGCTGGAAAAAGTTGATCTTTCTAATCGAGGTACAGCATCAATAAGGAACTAAGGTACTGGAGCTTGAAAATTTATTACACTGCCATGGACAAAAAGGTAACTTGAAGACAACTGTATGTGGCATTTTGAGTATCAGCAGTGGGCTTCTTCACATGTCTAAGCCCATAAGTTGTATAGACCCTGTAAACTGTAACCCATACATGTTTAGTTCTATGTTTCTCCTAGATTTTCGACTTAGCATCTGTACAACATAACAAATGAAAAGCATCATAATACTTATCCAATGCGTAACAAGAATCAGAGTTACAGAGTACAGAAATACAAAGAAATGGCTCCAAAAGTATTCTGCAGAATAGATATCCAATTTAAGTTACATACAGATACCGTGTTTGATCGTGTTTTAATTGCACATTCAGAGGCACTCAAGTTGCCATTCTTACAAGTACTACTAGAAAGAAGGAAGTACCGTGAAGATTCAAAACTACTATCTTTCTCCCTCCACAACAACACTTGGGAGGTAAATTACAGGCATGAGTAGTTTGAAAACAGCACAAGATATATACTGTCATATCTGAACCAAAGAGATGCAGAACGTGGGTCAACTCAAAGCTACCCAAAAACAGATTCTGCTTCAGTTTGATTAAAAAAAAAAAATTGTAATCAAAGGCAGACAACTTTTGAAGCAGTGTGCCATTGAATCTAACATATCATATGTGGGAATAAACTAAAATTTAAGCCAGCACTTAAGATGTCAAACTGAATTGCTCATATTTATTGGTTCCAAACATTAAACTCGTATATCAACGTATTCCATTCTCAGAACATAAAGTAAAGACCACTAGCTTGAATTGGTATGTGCCTATACATTAAAGCTTCAGCCACTTAGACAAAAGTACAAACTACTATTGTGTAATTTAAGCAAAAAAGTCCATGCCTGATGTAGAACATAATATTTTAGATGAATTTACCAAATAAATAGAAAGCACCTTCCAGTCAAGAACCATTTCCTGGAGTTGAGCTGAGCCGCAAACAATGCATTAGAGCAAGGTGTTAGAGTTTGCCTCAATCCATTAGTTTCATCTTAAAAATCTGTGAAATAACTTCAGGATGAAAATTCATGATCCCAATTTCTTTGTTTCCAACGGAAGAAAATTTTCCTTATAGGGCAGCAGATGAAGATTTGTGATGTAGCACTGATAGAGGCATCAAGAAAAATTCCAAAACTAACTTAAGTACTAGCTGGATAGACCAATAACAACATGGATTATCAATGTTGATCCTACTCAATCCCACAGGACGAGCAAATTTCCTTTAAAGAATTTCCGTTAATTGGGAAAGCTTTTTCCTTGGAATTCTAGATCAAAGTTGAAGTTGATCAATGTTTAAAATAGTAATACCATCAAATGCATTTTAATGATGAACGTAAGAGAGAAAAATCCGTGTCTGCTTCCTTAACAAAACAAAGTCTTCACAAAAAAGAAATCACTGGACATTCCTATCAACTATAAACAGAGATATATTACAAGATTTAACTTGTCCGTCACTAGTTCTACCCTGTTTCCTAATCAAATAGAAATATTGAAACTCACTTAGTTCATGATGCTCCCAGGAAGGGCTGATGCATGTCTTCAGGGTGCAATTTCCTGTTCTCTCAACGTTAAATGTTTGTACAGGTCCCACTTGTTGCTCCCAGTAACAATTGAGGTGACACCATGGATCCAGTAAATGAATGCTTATGTCTTTGCAGCCTAAAGGAGACCATTCATATAGGACCAATTGGCTCATAGATGGTAATAGACCCTCACCAACATTCTCCCGTGTCCCATTCTCAAAGTTGTACCAAAATGGCTTGAAAGCAAAGGCCACTAACACAATCTGTGGATTATATGGATGAAAGCTTATCACTTCAGGCCATGCTAGGTTATGCCTTTGGCTAATCTGTCCTGGAAACCCAGTGATATGACACAAGCTCACTCCATACTTGATGACTCAACCTATGTTTTTCTTGCAACCCTTGAGAATTCATATCTCTAAATTATCATAATCACATCTGGAATACTGTGTCTTTCCCTCACATGGACCATGGAAACCCAAAGCAAAATTTTGTCCATCCTCATCCTCATCCTCCCCTGGGGACTTTCATCAGTTTTGAATGGTCAACACCATGATCATAAGCCAAGAAAGTGTTGAATTCAGCAGTCCAGTAGATGACTTCCTGGATCACAAAGGCAGGCACAAATGGAACAGCCCAAACGGAATTTCTTGCAGTTTGCAGGATATGGCCAAGGGTTCTCTCCTCCAGAATTACCAGTCATGGTTCTTTAGCAAAAGCACAAAATGGAGGCAACCTCTCATCCATTTCAAAACATTAATTTTCCCAATTATTATGGTTCAGGACCAATTTATAGTGGATTCCGGAAGCATAGAACAGCAAGTTACTAAGTGGTACAATTTATCCACCATTCATGACTTTGACTACTTGCTTGCCGGATTACACTTCTGAATTATCTTGGCAAGAACAGGACTGTTATCATTTTCCTGGAACAAATCAAGTAACATTGAAAATGTAGATGAGTGCAGAGAAAATCCTCTTTCAAACATTTTTCAAGACATGTTATTGCATCATCAAATTCACCCCTTTTGAGAAGTCCTAGAGCAATGACATTGTATGTGATCATATCTGCCGAGCAACCATTCTCTTCCATTTTGATGGCAAATTCTTTTGCTTCATCAAGCAAACCTTCCCAACAAAACCCAGTTATCATTGTGTTATACGTTGCAACATTAGGATTCAGTCTTTTAATTGAGAGACTACTGAAAAGACCTCTTGCATGATCAAGCCTCCCACATTTGCACAACCCATCAAGGATGATATTGTACATAGACACATGAAGTTCTACTCCATCAGTTTCAATCTTAGAAATCAGCTCTAATGCTTCATCAATATGTCCACTCTTACATAGGCCACGCAACATCACACAATAAGTATGAAAATCGGGACTTATATTAGCAGATTGCATCCCAAGGAAAACTTCTCCTGCAGTAACATACCTTCCGACCCTAAACAAGCCCTGCAAGACAGTATTATAAATAGAAATATCAGGTGTTAACCCTTTATGTGATATCTCTTGGAAGAGATACATGGCTTCATCAGTTTTCCTTTTCTTAAAATATCCATTAATCAATATACAATAACTGAGTATATCTGGACCAACTCCATGAGCAGCCATGGTATCAAAGAATTTCCTTGCTTTGTTTACTCGACCCTGCAAACAACATCCTTCAATCAAAGCATTGTAAGTGAAACTATCAGGATAGTGACCTCGTTCAATCATTATGTCAACCAAACCCTCTGCATCTTTTACCTTAGCTTCCTTACATAACGCGTCAACCAATATATTAAAGGTATAAACATTTGGAGCAATACCCAAATCCACCATCTCATTGAACACACTTTTAGCATCATCCAATTTCCCTGTATTGCATAAACCCTTGATCAAACAAGTACAAGCAACAACATCCGGTGAAACACCTTTTCCAATCATCCGACGTAAAAGAGCAACTGCTTCATCCACCATTTTATCCTTGCACAAACTATCAATAACAGTACTGTAAACTACAGCATTCGGTTTAACTCTTCCTCTTTCCATTATCCTAACAAATTCAACAGCCATTTTCATGTTCCCGACTTTACAAAGCCCGTCTACTACAATCCCATACATTTTCTCATCGGGTTCGCATAGCTTTTCGTATATTATCTTCTTGAACAATTCCTGAGCCTGGGAAATCCTATTTTCTTTAAACAATCCTTTCAGTAAAGTACTAAACGTGGATACATTAGGCACAACACCACGCTTAAAGAATTCCCCCAATATCGAAAACCCGAAATCAACCCGATTTGCAGAACAGCAAGAATTCATGACAATATTCAGGGAGCATTCAGTAACAGGAATGTTCAAAACACACATGTCATTAAAGAGATAAACAACAGCTGAATATTGCTTCAATTTAACCACACGACCAAGCAATTGATTGAAGTCAATAACAGAAGGCAGAGGCCTCATTTTGACCATCTGCTTGTATAAACTCTTGACATCTTCGATGCTATTAAGGTTATTCGAAAACCCGGATTTAAATCTAGCATTCAAAGCCATAGAAATCATGTACGGAAGAAAATTGTACCTGATTTTGAATTTCAAAAAGATTAACGCAGTCCCACCATTTGAATCTGCCGAAAAAACTCTCAGCAATAGAGAGGGAAGCAAAAATGGGCAAAGAACTAAGTGGGAAGCAACGGCTGAGGTTTCTTTAGCGGACTCCACTAAAACGCTGTCGTCTGATTTTTTTTTCCTGTTTCTTTTCTAATTTTGGGTTAGTTCTATAATTTGCCCTTCAACTTTACTTTGCTCACACATTTTACCCCACAACTTTTTTAGTTGCGTTGATGTCCCCCTTGTTCATTTGGTTCTCCCCAGCTCAGTACAAGGCGTCTGTGTTTCATATCAAAAGCTTTTCAAAAAGCTCTGGTGCTACTATGGAAATTTCTAAAAAAATTTACCTTAGACGTTCCAACCTCCTTCACAATTGTAGTATCATGCAATTAATTATTCTCATAGTACAAATTCTAATAAGTTAGGTTTGTACTACACCCCTATGCCTAAAAATTGTATAAGAAACTTAAAATTATAGTGTGGCATTAGCAAGGATCCTCTCCTTCTCTAGGTAAATGGAAGAATATTTTGTTTTCAAGTTTAAGAGAAAAAATAAAGAAGAGAAAGCAGAAGAAGAAGGAGGACGTTTAGTGGAAGAAGGAGGACGTTTAGTGGTTGGTACAAATACCAAAGTAACTATATACTTGAGGGAGAACAAGACAAAACAACATTTAATAATCAAAGTTTAATACTAGAAGTCAGTAAAACTATAGGCTTCCTTCTATTGATCAAATTCTATCAACCATGTAAAACTTCTAACTAAACCATAATAGTTACAATTTAATTAAATCATAATGTTATAAAGCAATTTGTCACATTTTTTCTTTTCAACTTTAAAAAAGCACATAATAATCAAATTAGCAGACAAAATTGAGTGTTGAGGATCCAAAACCTTTTCGGAATGTAGATGAGGGAGAAAAGGAAGAAGAGAAAATTAAGAACTTCTTTCATATCGATTTTGAGACTTTAAAAGAAACTAGACGAGTTTGAAATTATTGGCTAGTATATTTTGTTCTTTAATCTTTCATAGAAAAAATTAACTAGTGGAATAGTCCTAAGCTTTGACTTACACTTTCTAGTGGAACATTAACCAAGTAGCAAATTTCTCACTCGAACCACCATTAGATAGGGGACTTTGCAAAGAAGACTCATTAAAATATTCAGTTTCTATATGGTGAGAACTGCATATGATATCACTCAAATTTTACTAATAGCTTGCTAATGTATTCATTGACAGCCACTTTTTTTCAATGTAATTGAAAGGTTTTGAATTCGAAACCTCTCAATTACACTCGCTCTCCGCGTACTACCCAACCTATCCCTCTCCCTACTAATAGTCACATGAACTTACCTTAATTGCATAAATTGGAGATGACTCTTTGCTTGTAATTATAAGAAAGAAAATGGCATGTTATGCGATGACCCCACCTTCCTCTAAGGCGAACCAAAGGGTTTAGCGAGCCGCCTGCCCAACTCTAGTCAGGAGTCAAACACTAATTTATTAACAAACCTTGGTTACAAGCATAACTACTTTCAAAGCAAGAGTCACATTTCCAAACGACAGTACAAGAACGATCCTTTGACAAATACATGAGATAATGATCAATACAATTTTAAGATACATTACTAGTTCAATCTTACAAGAACAAAACTAGAAAGTTGATACAACTATATTAAAGCAAAAGATTTAGACAAAAACTCGACCTTTCCTAGTCACTCGCCCAAAGTGCTCGCCCCTATAAGGAAAACAAAACTAGAAGGGTGATCTTTCGCTCAATGAGGTTCCAAGAAGGTCATACAAACAATATAATACTCAAGCCACAAAGAATGTAATTCACTACTAGATAGAACAATTACACTTCAATTAAACATTAACACATTCATTTATAAGGATACGGGGCTCTCATGAGCTTGTTCAAGTAGCTTGATCAAGATTCAAGATTTCCATTGACCTATGTCAACGTTATTCCATAATACTATCAAGTATTTCATCACTTCACGTCATTCTCCAACCACCGTTCAACCCCCTTCTGGGTCCGCACGTCAAATTCAAGAAGGGTAATACTCGAGTATACTTAGTTCAAGTTCAAATTCAAGAGCTCAAGTGCATGTTCAAGTTTAAATCCAAGTGACAAGATCCATGATTCATTTATCTCATCGACCAAGCCCTTGCCGATTCGACTCGATCAACTAGTCAGTGGGGTTTGGGGCCCCAAGCATGCAATGGAGTCATTGGAATAACCACCCAAATGACTATCAAGTCAAGTACAAGTAAAGCAATTCATTTGATTCAAGTATCAAGAATCTAGTCATGAAGGGTCGAGTATGATAAAGTACATACTCGCCCAGGCAATAGTAATTCAAGAACAAGTGCTTTAACCAAGCAAACATGTCATTCAAGCAAAGAAACATGGCACGTAAACACTTCACAAGCACATAGAACACTTACCACTGAAAACAAAGATTAAATGTCTGCCTCAAGTGCAACTTCGGCCTCACTTCCAAGCACTAGAATCAATATATAGAGTGCAATAAGATCCACTACTCCAAGCCACAATATTTAAAGGAAATTACTTCCAAGCCAACTACGTAATCTCACCCCAAATCATATGATTCTAGTTCAATTCAAGGGAATCATCCATGTATACGTTAAGTCAATGATTTAAGTAAATGGTAATGCAAACGTTCCTATTTTCCTCCACTAATGTGAGCTTAAACTGTCCCAATAGTTTGGTTGCTAGGCTAGAAATTTAACGCTTAAAACAAGGAAAAGTGAGATTTTCACCTCTTAAAACCTATCATTTTTCACTCAAATCCACCACTTATACTAGGGTTAATATCTAATCAAGTGATTAGGGCATTAACAAGATGATTTCACCACACAAAACCAAGAGTAAAGCTAAACAAAATCACTCTTTCTTCTAGCTAGTTTTGAGCAGATTTCCAGCCATGAAAACAGTGAAAGAAATGGAGTTTAAACCACTTAAAGTTCATGATTTTGGTTCAAATCCAACACACACTTGAAGTTTAAAGTCTATTGTTTTGAGCAAAATTGAGCTTAAAATCATCATGAAAATTTAGAAATCAAGACTGAAATTCCAACCCCTGTTTTCAAACAACAAGCAACAAAATTTCCCAATTTTCAACCAAATATGCCTAGCAAATCCATAAGGTTTCATCACCAACATAACAATAGATATATAAAGCCAAAATCTCAACAAGAAAACCACCATAAATACATATACATCCAAACCCTAAAACTCAAGTATCAAGTTCAAGAATCATCAACTTGGGAAACTTCTAAGATTCACCACAAAACCTTGTTCTAATCCCACAAAACTAACATATTTTAAACATAAGGTAAAGAAAGAAGGATAATCTAGCATTTTTACCTCTTTTGCTTTCCAAACCAAAATGAAATTCAACCCACAATCCACCAAATATTCTTCCCTTCTAAGCTTAAGCCAAGGTTGATGGAAAAACCAAGATCTCTCCTTCCTTTTCCCACAAAATCTAAGCAAGATTGAAGCTAGATTGGATGAAGTTTTTTTTTTTCCTTTTTCCTCCCTAATTTCGGCCCTCTCTCTCTCTCTCTTTCTCTTTGTGTTTGATTTTGGAAGACAAGAAATGGAAAATGGTAAGAAAGCTTGGTAAATGAAGTCTTAAAGAGATAAAACTTGGTTTCTATTGTACCACATGTCTAATTCTCTTAGCTTCTTATAAAGAGATAAAACTTGGTTTCTATTGTGCCACATGTCTAATTCTCTTAGTTTCTTACTTCAAATATCTCAATTCTCTCTTATTGCACTAAACTCCTTTTTTCCACTATATTCCTCACACACCTCATTAAAAGTCACTATCACCACACTCACTAACTCCCACATGCAACGATTAATAAAATCATTAAGACTAAAATCTTTGTCAAATCAATAAACAAATAAATAAGTAATTAAATGAATAAAATGCAATGTAGTTAAAATGGGTAAATGACAAAATTTTTCAAGTCCTCGCATGTTATGGCTTACTTCAGCTTGTCTGATGTTCAAAAATTATCCTAGTTCAAGTCTTTTGATGTTTGCTTAATCATTTAATACAACATGGCAGTCCCATTTTACTCTCAAATTTAATGACATAAAGTTGTTGGATTTCATTCTCTATTGTAAAACTTAAAATAGAACCATAACTATGCACCTAATCATGAAAAACATTAGCATGACCATCCCCATAGAAGATTTAAATGTCCGAGATTGGAAAGAAATCTTGTGAAGTTGCCTATTTGTTACTATTGTAGGATTAATTTTTGAAGTAAGAGTTGGGTTTGGAGTAGGAATTAGGTTTTGAGGTGAAATGGCAAATGTACTACCTAGATATGGCTAGAAGAAGGGTTGGATTGTATGGTAAAGTGAGAAGAATTATAAGTAGAATGTCGTGGGTTAAGCCCTCCCACTTTCAAAAGGAAAAAGAAGTATTACCTAAACATGGTCATGGCTCCAAAACCAATGCTTTCAGTATAAAAATAGGCGGTTCCAATTCTTCTAAAAGATGGAATCTAAATCATCCCCTATAGGGATGGTTACAGTTCTTGAACCTCCAATTGCAGTCTAGTTTCAATTTTGGTTTTATTCTAAATACAGTTCCAAATTCTTCCGATTACAATTCCGATTCCTTTAGTTGTACTTAAACACTTATTTTTATAAAATTAATTCAAAAAATATGATAATAAATGTATAAAAATAAGAACTTTATTGTATTATCATGTGCAAGGAAAAGAAAAGAGATGCAAATTTTATGAAAGAATGCATTAGTATTGATTAGATTGGGTTGGT
Organism: Coffea humblotiana; assembly: GCA_023065735.1. Taxonomy (NCBI): domain Eukaryota; kingdom Viridiplantae; phylum Streptophyta; class Magnoliopsida; order Gentianales; family Rubiaceae; genus Coffea; species Coffea humblotiana. The sequence continues at coordinate 23,231,480 of CM041211.1, forward strand.
CTTGGACTTCAATTATTAATAGGGTCTAGGTTTACTAATGGGATGGGAAAATAGGTTGTTGCGCTAAAATTGGGTCTGTTGGTGTTGAGTGCTAACTATTGATATTAAATTTTAAATTGGCCAAATAGGTTTGAGTAGCAAGTATTTGTCAGGACAGTAGAACTAAGCCAAAATTAGCAATGAAGATTCCAACATGCAACGGTGACGTTTTGAAAAATGTTAGTAATACAACGATGACGTTTTGAGTAACGTTAGTAATAGGAAGATATAAGTAGAACGGTGTCATATGGTTAGCTAAGTCAGTTGGGAAAGGCCATGTGCCATGTAACAGAAATTAGTTGGCGGTAGTTAGCTCATCCTATTTGTACAAGGCCGATTGGCCAAGAAGGGCATCAGAAGAATAATAACTGAATTTTCCCTCTTTCCGTCTTTCTCTCTCTACTTTCTCTGCTCTCTGCAATTCCCCTTTCATCCTCCCAATCTTTCCTTCTCAGCTCTTCCGAGCTCCATCTTCTCCAATTTAGGGTTATGATATTAGGACCCTGACAAGTGGTATCAAAGCTTGTCGAATCCTTGGAACTGAGCAGCAATGGCAGAGAGTACCAGATTCGAGACATTGGAGGAACAGATAAAAAAAAAGATTTCAAACTCCAGGAGATGGTATAAGGTCTATAGGCTTCGCGCCACCAGCAACAGCAACTTCGCGAGGAGTTGCGAGCTGAATTGGAAGAAAACAACAAAGAATGGAAGATCTGGTAGCAAGAATGAAACAAGAGTTTAGTGCCTTCATGAAGGTGATGCTGGAAAAAGAGAATCTGAGTTCTGAACCTGGAAGAATCCTGAGTGATCAACCACCACTGTTGCCGACACCACCACCTAGTTAGAGGCTGCAAGTTGGATTGGAAGGTTTCAGGACTAGAAGAAGAGAGACAAACAAGGTCCAGATTCCAAATCCACCCAAAATTGATCTGCCCCTATTTTCTGGGGAAAATCCAAGGGAATGGATTCGGAAGTGCAACAAGTATTGTGTGAACTACCAAATTCCTGAGGAACAGAAGGTGGAAGTAATCGAGATGTATTTGGAAGGCAGGGCGGACAAGTGGTTCCAAAGAGCAAAAGTAGAGAAACCATGAAATCACATGGCAGACGTTTGAAGAATTATTGTGTAAGAGGTTTGATAACAAGGTAGGTAAGGATGTTGTGGAGGAATTCAACAAATTGCACCAAGTAGGGAAGGTTGAAGAGTATCAAAAAAAGTTTGAGGAGCTCAAAGTTCTTATGGCAGTGAAGAATCCACACTTGAGTGAAGAATATTTCATATCTAGTTTCATCAGTGGGTGGAAGGATGAAATCAAGACTATGATCAAGATGCTGAGGCCTACATCCTTGTCTGAGGCTTTCGAATTAGCTATATTACAAGAAAATGCACTAAACCTGCAGTCCAGAATTCCTAGGGAAACTGTGAGAATGACCTCAGAGAATAGGTTTGGAATTTCCAAAAGTTCCTCTCAACAGTTGAGCCACAGTTCACATTACAAGGTACCCCATATTAATTCATTCAAGAATACTCACTTCAAAGGTAGACCTGTTTCAACTACTGAAGCAGAACCAAAGAGAATCTCAGCACAAGAGATACAGTATAGAAGGAACAATGGACTATGCTTCAAGTGTGGAGACAAGTTTGGGCAAGGGTATCGGCGCAAACTTGGCCATCTGAACTTCCTGATCAATGATGAGGAAGAAGACTCTGAATTTGAAGATGTACTGGGAGAGTAAGATTGACAGACGGAGGAAGTTTGGAGAGTGCAGAAATGTAGTTCTTCCATTTTTTCTGTGTTTTAGTGTAGGATAGTTTAACTAGTTGTTCATCCACTCTTGTATATTGGCTAGATTAGGATGAAGATGGAGATGAAGAAGGAGGAGTTGAAGCTCAAGTGACATGGGTTATCTCTTCTCCAACTCTTTATCTTTTGTATTGGATTCCAAGTTTTGTTAATATACAAGTTCTGGATTTTGTGTTTAATATGTATCTTTAAAGTTTATGCCTTGGGTTTGGTTGAACTTTCTATGATTATTAGTGTTTATTATTTGGCTATTTGATTGCTATGATTTGAGCAAGTTATTTAGCACTTTTGCTCTTGAAATCATGATTAATTTGGTACCATTAATTGTGATTATCTAAGGTGTTGTTTCTGCAATAAAAATTGAGATTTAACACTAGTTCAAGAAGTGCTAAACATAGGGAGTACACTCACGAGAGTAGAGGTGCACCTATGTGGTTTGGTGATTCATTTCATGTAATTTCATTGAAGAAATGAACTTGTAACTAATTTCATAACCATGAGAATAGGTATGGATTAGTTATGAGTATAATTGATTCACTACGAAAGTAGGTTTCATATGCATGAGGAAATTACACCATAATTAGCTTAGATGGTAGTATTCAATGATCAAAAAATAGCATTTGCATGAGTAGTTAGGAATACCATAACCTAAGGAGCTTACATTTGTTATTTTGCATAAGTTCAGTAGATTTCATTTCTTATAATTCATTGATAGTCTAAATAATAGAGAAGCTTTAGTAGTGCCGGTAATTGCAATCTTCCTCGTGGGATCGACCCTTAATACCCTATACTCGCTCACGATTCGTATACTTGCGATAAATCACGTGTGGGGTATTTCGGAGTTTATAAATGTAAAACTTGATTAGTATGAGGTTAATGTTATATGTATACTCCGCGCCCGTCAAAGATGAAACCACAGGGAATCCAAGGTAGATCATGGAAATGTCCCTACACACACTATCTGAGGCACTAAAAAGGAAAACAATCACACTGGTAGGAAGACTGGATGGAGAGGAAATGCTGATACTGGTGGACACAGGCAGCTCTGATAGTTACATTAGCAGTGAGAAGGTAATTGCCTTTGATATCCCTTATAAATTAGTCAATCCTTTCTCTGTGATTGTGGGGAATGGGGCCTGTGTAACCAGTAAGGCAGTGTGTCCTAAGGTGGTCTGGGGAATTAATCAACATAGGTTTTGCTATGACCTCAAATTGATGGATCTAAGTGGCTGGGACATAATTCTTGGGGTGGACTGGCTGACTCAGCTTAGTCCTATCACTTTTGATTTCCACAAGCTGACTATCTCCTTGCAAGATCAAGAGGAAACAGTACACTTGCATGGCCAAGCTGAAGATTGTGACTTAGATCTCATCAGGGGGAGTGACTTGAGAACTTTCATTGAATATAAGAGGGAGTTATGCATGACCATGAGATTAGGACAAGGTGATCAGGTGCAGAAAAATGACATTCCTGTAGGAATCCAAAGTATTATTGAAGAATTTACAAATGTGTTTACGGCACCTACTAAGTTACCACTAACAAGGAGTATAGACCATGAGATTCCACTAAAACCTGAATCTCAACCCTTCAAGATGAAGCCTTACAAATACCCTTACTCTCAAAAGAGAGAAATTGAACAACAGGTTAAGGATATGTTGCAGCATGGGATAATAATTCATAGTAACAGTCCCTTTGCTTCACCAGTTCTGCTTGTTAAGAAGAAGGAAGGGACCTGGCATTTCTGTGTAGACTACAAAAGACTGAATGAGATGACCATCAAGGACAGGTACCCCATACCCAATATAGATGAACTGATCAATGAGCTGGCAGGATCCAAATATAAATCAAAGTTGGACCTCATTTCAGGCTACCACCAAATCAGGGTTAAGCCTAAGGATACCTACAAAACTGCTTTTCAAACCCACTATGGTCACTATGAGTTCCTAGTCATGCCTTTTGGGCTGACAAACGCCCCAGCCATATTTCAGGCTCTCATGAATCAGATATTTCTGCCTTACCTGCGAAAATTTGTTCTAGTCTTTTTTTTATGATATCCTGATTTATAGTCCTACATTAGAGCTGCACCAGTAACATCTGAGGACAGTCTTATCAGTCTTGAGGGAACACAAGCTGTTTGCAAAAAGTTCCAAGTGTTCATTTGCACAGTTAACAGTGGACTACCTTGGCCACACTATAACAGAAGAAGGGGTGTCAATGGACAGGTCAAAGATTGATAGTATTCTAAGATGGCCAATTCCAAGAACAGTGAAGGAATTAAAGGGATTCCTAGGGTTGACAGGGTATTATAGAAGGTTTATCAAGCATTATGGCATCATCTGCAAACCCCTTTCTAAATTACTAAGAAAGGACAGCTTTACATGGAGCTTAGAGGCCTTCCTTGCACTAAAAGACATAATGTGCACTGCCCTTGTTCTAAAACTACCAGATTTCCAGAAACCATTTACCATTGAAACTGATGCCAGTAGAAGGGGAATTGGAGCAGTGTTGATGCAAGAGCGACATCCCATAGCTTTCCTTAGCAAGGCCTTGTCTCCTAAAAACTTGGGACTATCATCTTATGAGAAGGAGTTGCTGGCCTTGATGTTAGCAGTAGCTAAGTGGAGGCATTACCTGGTGGGATATCACTTTGTCATCAAGACTGATCATCTGTGAGGACTCATGTTTTATTTCTTAAAATAGTCATTTTTATAATTATTTGCCTTAGAGTTAGTTAATTATATTTTAGTTGCATGAATTTCTTTTAAATTTCGCTTTATCGCACGTAAGTTGAAAGTTCGCGCATTTCGCGTCGGAACGACTAAATGGAGATTTGAGAAATTAATACTAAACTCATAAGAGTGAGTAATTACAGTGTTAAAGGAATTAAATTGGAGGATTAATGCATGAGTGTATCAAACAAGAAAGAAAGTGATAGTGCACGACACTATTTCGATAACTATTCAAAGTTGACTTTTGGCAAGTTTATTAGTTCTTTTCCCTCCAATCTTCCAACACAAGCCAAACACACAAAAACCTCTCTCTCTCTCCTCTTGGTCGGCCGAAACTCCAAGGAAGACAAGGAGGAAGAAAGCTTCACTTTTCTTGCTCCAATCTTGCTCCATTTCTTCATCCAACTTCCACACCTCTTGGAAATCAACTCTAGCTTGAAGAAAGGCAACATCTTGTGGAGTTTCTTGAAAAAATTTTTGTGGAAAAATCTGGTTTCATCTAGGGTTTAGGAGGTAACCTTTCATCTCCTTTAATCTTTCCATTTATTCAAAGATTAGTGGTTAGTTTCATGGGTTTACAATCCTAAGCAAGAAAATAGGTTAGAGGGCTTGAGGAAACCATTTATTTCGCTTTAAATCATAGGCTAGCGGACTTGATGAGACCTCTAGGTAGCTGACTTGAGGCTTGATTGTTTGGTTGTGGTTGTTTATATGATATATAGCTTGATTACGATTAGAAAGTGGAGAGAAATCGAATGAAAACTTGGAAAGGAAGCTGGTCGAAAATTTTGTCCATGATGTCCTGTCTTTATTTCAAAATTTTGATGCTTGGTTGGCTGTGAAATTGATGGATATATGTTGAATATTGTGTGTACAATGTGCCTTTCAAAAATCGTATTGAATGGTTGCACAAAACTTGAGTTTTGGTAAAGATTCAAATCTGGAAAAACGTATAGCAGGGTACCCGGACAGTGGTCCTTTGTTAGACATAACTTTTTGTACAAAAGTCAAAATTGAGTGCCGTTAGTGGCATTCAAAACTAGATATTTATAAATTTCCAACGGTATAAAAATCCCCTACCAATTCATTTTGAGTGATCCGTAATGAGTTGGCAAAGTCGGCTGTTCTGTTTTGACTGGCTGTTTGAATGAAACTGGGAAGCTGCATCTTTTGGCTCGATTTTGTCCCACTTGTGAAAATATTTTCAAAATTATGTCATCTGATAAATTGTAGCATTTTGAAACTAGTTTCCAACGCCATCAACCATTCTTAATTTGGAGTTTTATAGAATTAGATATGGCTGATTTCGAAAACGCGACAAAGCTGGAAACTGGAAACTTTTCCCTTTCTTGCTGACCGAATGGTCAAATCTATTTTGGGATGTTATATTTCAAAAATTTTAGTGTCATTTAACCATCAATTGCTTATTAAATGTTTTTGAAATCTTGGTTTAAAAAATGGAGTGAATTGGGACTGATTTCGTCAGACAAAACTTTTGGAAAAGAAAAAGGAATAGGATGGCAGATTCACTTTGAAAGATTTCACGAATTTTGGTTGTTTTGTTAACTACCTTCCCGTGCGAATTTTTATCTAAATTTTGATAGGGAGGTAATCCATATATGGAGGTTTAAGTGTACCAAATTTGACGTAATTTCAATACCATTTCGATATCCAAATGATGCCCCAAAATTGCTCTTCAAATCTGGAAATTCACTGTTCAAGTAGTGAAAATCAACCGACTTTAACCTGTTATATCTTGTTGCTCAAAACTCTGAATTTAGTTCCATTTGTTGTGTTTGAAATTTTGGTTGGGACTCTTATTGTATTATAAATTTCAGAGACTGATTTATTTTTTGTAAATTTTGCCGAATTTCCAAATATCGCCGAAAACCAAGACTGGTTCTGTCTTGCTTTCTTGAATCAGCAAATTTGAGCTAAAAAATGAATGCTTTCCATTTAGAATCTTGGAAAAGTATCTTCTAGGAACTTTTAATACTTTAAATCTAGTTTCCAACGGTATAAAGTTTTCCATTTTTGGACATACGAAACTCAAGATCTGATTTTACCAAGTTTGTCGCGCAAAGCTGAAATTTTCTGATTTCTTAAGAGTTGAACTTTTAAGAACTTGTCACATTCTTTTGATATTGATAGTTTATTTTTAAAATCAATTTCATGGAGGATACAAGTTTCCTTGGTGACTTTAAATCCTCACTTTTGGATCTTGAATTTCATTAGAGTGAAGCTCTTTTAAGACATTGTCTTAATTTTAAGTCTGTATACATTCTTCCTTAATTGATAAGGAGTTGTGAATGTATGAGAGCGATTGTTGGTCGTTTTTTTTCAGGCGCTCAAGAGGGTCTTGAGGAGAATCTCGAGGCGAACAACTAAAGACTTTACTTGCTCACTTACCTTGATTTGGTGAAGTGTCAAGTGCATGATTTGTTACCTAATACTTGCAATAACTCTTGTTGAATATGTGAATTGTACTTGTCGAGACGAGTGTGTACTTTATCGCACTCGCTCTCTTTTACTTGATTAGATAATAGACTTGCTCATACTTGAAATTATACTTGTGTTTGACTTGTGTCGATTGGAATGAATTTTATCGACTTATATTTGAAATTGTCGATTGGAGCGTTGTCTCGTCGACCATTCTTACTTGTGGGGGACACCCAACCTCATTGGCTAACTTTGCGAATCGAGCCAACATGAGCTTGGTCGAGAAGCTTAGTAAACAATGAGCAAATATGAAGCTTGATCTATTGAAGAGATCTTACTTGGCATATTCGCGTAGTATTGTCACGATATACTCGAATAATATCAAAACCTCGACGATCGGGCCTGGTGTAGGGGTTGTAACGGTGAACGGGATCTAGGGAAAGTGGAGTTCCTACGAATTGATACTTACTTGGTTGACGGAGTGTCAACATGGAATTTGATCAAGACCTTGACCTTGCTACGTGGAATTTAGCTCCTGAGAGCTACAGTACCCTTGAATTGTTTCTGCTTACTTTTCCTACTTGAAATGTTAATTACTCGAACTTTACAGTTTTACTTACTGTATAAATGTTATTGTTACTTGGACTATGTGCTTGCATGTGTGTTTCTTGGCCTCACTAAGCGTTCGTTCACCCCATTAGTTTGTTTTCCTTAACAGGAGCTCGGATTGGAAAGAATTTTGAGGAGCCGACTTGAGTACTTTTGATTAAGGCCTTGAGATGTAATTGACTAGCTGGCTTGTAGTGGTTGTTTTTAGAAAGTTAATGTACTTTGAAGAACTTGTGATGTAAGACTTGAAAGTTTATTTAAAGAAGCAACTTTTCCTTATTTCGACTTTTATTCTTTGGTTGTGTATCTTTAAGTTTAAATTTGACTTACATCGAGTTCTGGTGAGAGTTAGGCAGGCGTTCCGCGAATACCTTTAGATTCGCCCTAGGGAGAAGTGGGGGCGTCACATCATCAGTCATTAAAGTATCTGTTGGATCAGAAACTTACAACTGCACTGCAACACAAGTGGTTAACCAAGCTGTTGGGTCTAGACTATGAAATTCAGTACAAGAGGGGAGTGAAAAATAAGGTGGCAGATGCCTTGTCCAGATTGCATGAAGGAGGGCAGCATAACCCCACTCCTACAGGGTCATGTCTAGCACTGTCAATAGTTAAACCAAACTGGGTACATGAACTTCAGGAAAGCTACTCATCAGATGCTTACTGCAAGGATATCATCTCTCAGTTGCTCCTAGATCCTAACTCTCAACCAAGGTATGAGTGGAACAATGATCTGCTGAAGTACAATGGTAAAATCTATGTGGGGTCAACTACTGGTCTGAGGGCCAAGATCATCCAGGCCTTTCACTCTTCTGCTGTGGGTGACCACTCAGGTCAAAGGGGATGTTGTCAGAGGATTAAATCCCTCTTCTATTGGCCAACAATGAAACATGAGCTATTTAGTTCATATAGGCCTGTGATGTTTGTCAAAGATACAAATCTGAGCATGTGCACTTGCCTGGCCTACTACAACCGTTGCCTGTCCCTCGCTTAGCATGGACACATTTGACAATGGATTTCATAGAGAGTTTACCAAAATCACAGGGTTATGATACTATAATGGTGGTCATTGATAGGTTGACCAAGGTGGGACACTTCATAGCACTAGCTCATCCATTTTCTGCCAAACAAGTGGCTCAACTCTTCTTAGACAACATTTTCAGACTGCACGGGCTACTAGAATCCATTGTCACTGATAGAGACAGAATCTCCACCAGCATTATAATTATCAATGGGCTAAAACAAAAATAATTACTTTATTGGCCCATATATAAATATACAATTTAACCCAAATGATTAGACTTGTTTTCACTTTTCTTGTATCAACTGCAACTACAGAATGTGCATTTTTAATTATGAAGATAATCAAGACAAAACTTCAAAACAAGTTGGAAGATAATTTTTTGAATGTGTCTAACTGTGTACAAAGAAAAGGAAGTTGTTGAAAAATTTAGCAATAATTCAATCATAGAGGAATTTAGTTCTATGAAAGAATGAAATATCAATTTATTTTTAAGAAAAGAAGTTGAAATTTCAAGATACGTTGACATAACTTTGATCTTTTTTAATTGAAAATAGTTATATTTATATTGCATAGTTTTTTTTCTTTTTTGCACAGATGACATATTGGAGCATCTTCTCATAATGTGCAACTTGGGTGGTTTGTGATTTTTAAGACATTTAATCAAAGGTTATTTCTTGTCTTAGTTTTCGTGATGATTATGTTACATATTTATGAAATAGACATACCTTTATAATTAAAGTTAATATTTCATACTTTTAGATGTCATATATTTAAATAGATGGAAATTATTTTGAACATATTAAGATAATTTTGTCAGGAAATATTTTGGCTTCCCAGGAAAAAATTCCTAGCTCCATCACTCAAGGAGTTTTAGTGCATGCTTGTTGTCAAACTTAGTGGTTTCACCAAGTTAACAGTTTAGCTATGCATTGCATTCTCAGGGTTACACCAACTTTGATCCTCTAGTGTTTGTGGCTTGCTAGGAATCATTGAAGGTTTCAAGGTAGAACTGTTAGTGTTGGTCGGGTTTGTTCTTCTATGGTTCATGACTTGTCCTCATTGTGTGTGATTAAATATCCTACCTTGTTTGGATTTCCTATTGATTGGAATGATATCCTTAAAATTTTAACCAAGAGAAGGATTCAGGTGTTTTCTAGAATTGTTAGGTAGGAATTTCCTACTCCTGGTTTTGTAAAGTTAAATTCGGATGGTTCTGCGAGCTCTTTCGATAATGTAAGTGAAGAGAAAGGAATATTTAGGGATGAAGTTGGCTCTCTATTGTTCTATTTCGCGGACTTCTTTAGAAAATCTGATTCAAAGCTGAAGCTCGTGCGTTGCTCACTAGATTGCAGCTTTGTCAACAATTTGAGTTTATAAACTTGTGTGTTAGGATTGATTCACTTGTTGTGGTAGCTATTGTACTTTGACAAAATTTCAGTGCCACTTAATTCGGTCCATTGTTATAGAGATTTTTCGAATATTGCCCCCAGCTACACATCTTGTTACTGCTATCAAGAGGGAAAATTTGTCTCTCACTTTGAGAATATCTTCCTATTTTTTAGAGAGAGAAATCCCCCTTTCGTAAGAGTTAGTACCAACACAGAATTCAAAATTCAAAAACCAGATTCTCAACTTTGCTAAATTTCTTACCACTCACTCGTAGATCTAGGTTTGTCTAATCATAATCAATCTGTCTATAGCAGTAGAATTCCTGATTTGATAGCCATAACAACCAACTATCTAGTATTTGATCTTGGAAAATGCTTCGAGCTTACATTGAGTTAGGACAAAGCTATGTAGGATTGTAGTTAGATAGGAATTCTCTCAACCAAAAAATCATTTAATCTCATTATTTTTTCCGTCTGGAGCTAGGGAATAAGGAGGAAAGCAAGAGTAGATTCTGTTCTGATTCCGAACTCTGACATTGAGCTAGCAGGGAGCTAGATTCAAAGAGCTGTGGTCTATAGGATTAATAGAGATGGAAAACAATGAAGATGTTCTGAGAAGATTCACATTATCAGCTATTGAGAGAGGAGGAGTCTGCTTAGAAGATAAGAAAGTGGTAAAAGGAGTTAATGAATGTAAGATGAGCCTCATTAGGAAGGTTTGGGGAGAAAAATAGGCAAAGATTTTAGGAATGAAAAACTTTGCCAACAGCATGTGGTCTTAGAAAAAAATCTAAAGGTCAAAGAAGTAAGGGCAAATATGTTTCAGTTCAATTTTGGAAATGAGAAGGACAGGGAGAATATGCTAAGCAAAAGGCCACGGATCTATGATGATCAATCTCTAGTTCTCAGGAAATGGAAGGCAGGATTGGAAGAAGAGGAAAATGCTTTCAACAAGACAGTCATCTGGGTCCAGATCTGGAACATCCCACTCCACTAGGTTACAAAAGAAGCAGCAGGAAGATAGGAAGTATATTTGGTGGAGCTAGTGAAGTTATAATCCTCCAAGAGGAGGTAAGGAAGGTAGACACTTAAAAATACTTGCAGAAATATATTTGTCTTTACCTTTACCTAGAGGCACTATGGTTAAAAGTAATGGTATAATGAGGTGGGTAGATTTTAAGTATGAGAAGTGTCCAGATTTCTGTTTCTATTGTGGTCTGATTGGTTATAATGAAAGGAACTGTAATAAGAAGGGAACATATATGGATAAGGAGAATCAATATGGTAATTGGCTGAGAGCTAGCTTCCCTAGAAGTCCTAACAAGAAAAACAAAAATGGGAGTGAGGCTAGAAATACTGTGAGGGATGAATCAAAGGCACAAGAAAGTGACTGGGATGAAGGGGTAAAACGGAACTTACTATTAACTTACACTGAGGAATTTCATTAGAATAGAGAATCAGAGCAAAACATAGGGAGGAATAGCGAGATTAGGGAGAGAAGAGATAACAAGGAAATGGAGAAAGAAAATAAGGATAAGAAGAATAGGTATATGAAAATGGTGAGTCCTAAAAGGAGGGAGGTAGATATGGAATCTGTTTGCTTAGGGAAGAACATTGGAGAGCAATCTGAAATCATAACTAGTGAGGTAAACAAAAGGATTTGGGAGAAAATCTGGTAAGTGCGAAAAAAGAAGAAGAATTGAATGAGTTAATGTGGATTGATGGGGACCAAAAAACTAAGATAGGAACTGATGAAATCAACAATAGTGGAAAGCTAAAGGAACAGAAGGATGGGGAAGGTAGTGGGGAAGGGATGGAAAACAAAAATAAAAGGACTCTGCATAATAAAAGGAATCACAAAACCAACAAGACATGTAAAAGGCTGGTTCAAGAAATTGGGAAAAGAAAACCCCTAAGCATCATAACCGATAAGGAGGCTGAGATGGAGAAAGGGAAAAGGAAACTGATTATAAGAAATGATAGAAAGGAGGAAAATCAATATGAACGGGAAACAGAAAGAGAGTAAGAAGCATAAGGTTGAGCGACCAGTGGATGGATATTACTAAGGTGGTGGAGCCCTCCCTTAATAGGGCTCCCAATTGTCAATGAGAGTCTTGGTGTGGAACTGTTGAGGTGCAGGGAGCTCCTTAACAGTTCCCTAACTAAAGGAGGTGATTAGACTCCACTCCCCAATGTTAATTTACTTGGCTGAAACTAAAACAAGAAAAGTTTTATGAACTCTGTTAAGCAAAAGGCTAAGTTCGATAATCTCTTTGTTGTAGATCTTGTAGGTAAGACTGGTGGTATGGCAGTGCTTTGGAAATATGAGCTTCAGGTTAAAAAAAGTTCTTTTCACTAGTTTCACTATAAAACTCGTAATTGAGGATAAGGAAGTGAATATGGACTAGTGGAGCATCTGCATTTATGCTAGTACAAATGATGGTATTAGGAGAGAACAATGGAAGGTTATCACTAAAAGGAAACAACTCTGGGGGGGAATCTTGGGCTATCATGAGAGATTTCAATGATATAAGGTCTAATGGGAAAAAATGGGGGGGAGGGGGAGAAGGAGGTCTAATGTAAGCTTTAAGGACTTTAATTCCTTCATAAACAATACCTCATTGATATTGGATTTGAAGGAGTTCCTTGGACATGGTGCAACAATTGGGATAAGGAGAGAGAGATTAGGGAGAGAATTGATAGAATTTTAGGAACTAAACAATGGATAGACAGATTAGACAAAGCAAAATGCACACACATCGAAAATAAGGCTTTTGACCACTACATTCTGATCCTTGATACTAAGCCTACCGGAAGAAAATGGAAAAGCAGGTTTATGTTTGACAGAAGATGCATTTAATGCAAAGAAATAGGTGAAGTTGTAAAAGAAGCCTAGGAAGGGGAACAAGGAGGCTCTAGATTGTTCAGGGTACAAGGGAAAATAAGAAAGTGCAAAGTATATCTCCTCAATTAGAACAAAAACTTGAACAGCAATGCCAAAAAAATGATAAATAAGATTAAAAAGGAGATTAGGAATGTCAAAGAGAGCAATATGAGAGGGAAAAGAATTCAAATCGTAGGACTTACTAAAAGGTTGAGTGAATCTTATAAACAAGAGGAGAATTATTGGAGCCAAAAAGCAAGAATTAAATGGCTCAAAGAAGGAGATAAAAATACCAATTTCTTTCATGCGAGTGTGTCTAGCAGAAGAAGAAAAAACAGAATTAGCATGTTAAAGAGAGAGAAGGGGAATTGTGCTGTGATGAAGAGGAGACAAAGCAAGAAATTGTGGATTATTTCCAGCAAATTTTTACTAGAGAAGATCCTCAGAACTTCAATAAGATTCTAGATGCAATCCCACAGACCATAACGTCTGAGATGAATAGCAAACTAACTAGACTAGTGACAGAGTAAGAAATCAGTCAAGCAATCTTCTCAATGCACCTTAACAAATCTCCAGGACCAGATGGTATGTCTCCTATATTCTTTCAAAAATTCTAGCCAGTAATTAAAGAAGATGTTATTCAAGCTGTTCAGAGTTTTTTCCATTCTTGCCATTTGCTTAAATCTGTTAATGAAACTCTAATAAGTCTACTCCCCAAAACTAAGTCCCCAATCATGATCACTGAATTTAGACCCATAAGCCTTTGTAATGTACTCTATAAAATCATATCCAAAGTCTTGACAAACAAAGTCAAAAAAGTGCTTCACCTTTGCATCAGTCCTTCCTAATCAGCTTTTGTTTTGGGAAGGTAGATTTTAGACAATGCCCTAATTGCACATGAAAGCATTCATTTTCTTAAGAACAAAAGAACTAGAAAAGATGGTTATATGGCTATTAAATTGGATATGTCTAAGGTTTATAACAGGGTTGACTGGGTTTTTTTTAGCAAGAGTCATGGAAAAATTGGTTTTTGGGATAGGTGGATTCAGTAGAACATGGAGTGCATTACTAGTGTGACTTATTCTATTAACATCAATGGGGAAAAATAGGATTTATCAAACCTACTAGAGGTTTTATACGGGGGGATCCTTTATCCCCCCTACCTGGTTTGGATTTATGCTGAGAGATTTTCTACATTGTTAAAAAAATCTAATAGGCAAAAGAAGATGACTGACATGAAAACCACTGCATGTGCTCCTAGTCTCTCTCACCTCTTTTTTTGCAAATGATTCACTAATTTTCTGCAAAGTAAAAGGTGATAAAGTAGCTCAGTTCACGAAAATGCTGGAAATATATGGGAAAACCTTAAGACAACTGATAAATATGGAAAATTCATCAGTATTTTTCAGTAAGAATGTCAAAGAGAAGCAGAAAGAGAAAGTTCTAAAAGAGCCCAAAGGAATGAAGCAAATTAAACAAAGCAGATATTTGGGATTGCCACTAGTTATAGATAGATCAAAACAGCAGGTTTTTAACTTCATAAGAGAAAAAATAATGAACAGGCTAAAATGATGGAAAGAGAAACTGCTAAACCAAGATGGAAAAGAGATTCTACTAAAGTCAATAATACTAGTACTCCCTGCATATGTGATGTCATGCTGTAGATTGCCAGAAGAATTATGCAAGAAGATAGGATTAGAGATAGCCAATTTTTGGTGGGGTTAAAAAGAAGGGGAAAGAAGGATTCACTGGATGAATGGGGGAAGAATGTCTGAAAAGAAGTCAAAAGGAGGATTAGGATTGAGAGGTTTATTGGAATTTAACCAAGCAATACTAGCAAAGCAACTTTGGAGGATTATAACCAAGCCAGACCTATTAATGAACAAAGTGATAAAGGCAAGGTACTTTAAGGGTGCTCAATATGCAAAAAGAAAAAAGTTTGGATTCTTAGTGCTACAAAAGTTTGTTAAGTGCAAAAATCTTACTGGAAGAAGGGATAAGAAAAAGGGTAGGGGATGGAGAGAAAATTAATATATGGGAGGATAAATGGATACCTAATACGGAGGAAGGGAAGGTAAAAACTTCAAGGAAACCAAATTGCAGAATCACAAAAGTAAGTGAACAGATTGAAAATGGGAAGTGGAAAAAGGAGCTAATAGAGAAAATATTTGATGACACAGACAAAAGAAGTATAATGAGGATTCCCTTGAGCATCCAAAAGGAAAAGGACAGAATCTACTAGTCAAGATCTAATACTAGTGAATACACAGTAAAATCTGGATACAAACTAGCAAAAGAGAAGAGCAAAATGAAGGATCAAACAAAGAAGGAAGAAGGCTCCAGTAACAGAAGAGAAGGGACTTATCAGAACTGGAAGTTTCTATGGGGACTGAATATGAAACACAAATTAAAACACTTCGTATGAAAATGTTTGCAGGGAATTCTTCCTGTTAATGCAACAGTAAAGGAAAGGTTTGATAGGAGAGATCATATTTGTAAATGCTGTGGAGAGCGTCTTGAAATGATAGAATATCTGTTATTTTTCTATAGCAATGCTAGAATAATTTGGAAGTTTGCACCTTTAAAGTGAGATGGACTGGATGAATACAAGAACAATTTCTGGCATTGGTGGGAAGAGTTGAAGGATGCTGTGATCATAGAAAATGGGAAGGAGCACATAATTCTCACAGTAAATCTACTCTGGCAGATCTGGAAATCAAGAAATGAAACACAGTTCAACAACATATACAGAGACCCAATGGTAGCAGTGAACAAAGCAATGGTGGAATCGAATGAATACTAAGAAGCTTAGGAGAAGAAATTGGAGTACAGGAATCTAAAAATGAAGCAAAAAGAGACGATCAGTGCTGGAAGCAACCACAAGAGGGTTGGATAAAAGTGAATACAGAAGCAACCCTAAACAACAAAGCTAATAGAGCAGGATGGGGCATTACAGTAAGAAATTGACAAGGCAAAGTGATAGCAACATAGGCCTCTAGTGCAAAACTTGAAGAGGCATTAGCACTTGGAGTTGCAATGATACGAGCTAAGCAACAAGGATGGAAGAAAGTAGAGTTTGAATCAAACTACAAGGAAGTGGTAGATAAGGTGAATGGGGAGGAAAATGATCTGACCACAGCTACTATGATAAAGGATATTAGAAGGTTAAAGTATGAATTTGATGAATGTTGTATCTCCTTCACTAGGAGGGAGAACAACTTTGTTAGCCATAAATTAGCAAAATTTGCTATAAACTTGACAAATTTAATTGAATGGAAGCAGACCTTCCTAGTTTGGCTGCTTGAAACTGCTCAAACAAATTTGGTGAGGTAGTGGCCTCAATGATTGTAAGACATTTTTTAGAAGAAATGAAAGTTGCCGTTTTGAAAAAAAAAATGAGATAAAATTTTGTTGCGAATGCTTTAGTAGCTTTTGGAGTATAAATAAGGAGATTAGATTATATGTCCATTGCCATGCAATTGATATGCCAGTCCTGGCTGTGGGTTTGTTTCATTTAGATAGACTTGGTTTGTGTAACTTTCGATTCTCGCATAAGAACTAAGGTTGTACGTCCCTGTCTTTTGTTGTATTCTTGCTCCTATTAATTTTAATAAAACAGGTAATCAAGTCTGCTTATCAAATATGATTGGCGATTTATTTTTAAAAAAAAAGGTCTGATTTTGAAGTAAGAGTTTGGTTTGGAGTGAAATTGGGTTTAAGATAGAAAGGCAAACGTACTACTTATCTTTAAAAAAAATCCTTGAGGTGAAGTATTAGTTAATTGAAATTAGAGGTGTCAAAATGGATGATTTGGGTAGATTTGGGTTGATTAAAATGGGTAATGGGTATAAATAAGTTAACCCATTTATGCCCATTTAATTAGATGGGTATAAATGGTAAGTCAAAAAATGAATTGGAAAACTCAATTACCCATTTATAACCCATTTATTTTAACTTTTTGTAAACTCATTTAAATTCATTTTTGCAAATTAAGTTATCAATTTATGCTACCCTTTGCACCCATCATTAATTTTAAATATTTACTTATGGCATTCAATAAGCCTAATTACCAATTTTTTATCCATCCGTATTTTATGTCGCAAAATTATATACTATTTAATTATTGAATAATACGAATATAAAAATTTGAACTAAATACTATAAAAGTTAACATAAAAATTTAATCCAAAAATTTTGAATCTCTAACATTTTTTTGTGTGTAAATTTAAATTTTGAAAGGTAAGAAAGGAGGCTAAAACTTGTCATAAATTGATAATGCTGAAAAATGAGTAAGTTAACAAACTAAGATAAAATAAAATGATAAGATAAAACTAATAAATAATAATAATAATGAAACAAAAGTAATTATCATAACAAAATGAAAAATTTGAAAAAAAAATGGGTGGCGGAAGAGAGGAGGTTTGGGAGAAGACAATTCTAAATGGGTTAATTAGATTTGATGAGTTATCCAATAATACCCATTAATTAAATGGGTATTATTGGATAACCCATTTATACCCATATGTAAAAACTTAAGTATCCATAGCCATTTATTCATGGGCGGATATAGGTAAATTTAGTTAAATAGGTTTTTTTGCCACCAATAATTGAAATTGATGTAGACTTGACTTAAAATATATTGCTCCCTTGGGAAAAAAAATTGAAATTTTGGTTTACAAATAGAATGGAGAATTAATCGAGAAATTGGTTGGGTAAAGAGACCATACATTTTCTTTATCTAACATAGATGAGATGCACCAATGACAATGACAAGTTGCAATAAAGCTATTCATTTTATATGTGATAATTCCTTTATCGGTTCCAATGTGTCCTCTGTAATAAATTCACCCTCCAACGTGTAATAGCTTTCCGCGTCTAGTTGTTGCTATGTTTCTTCACAAATTCATCCATGTTGAGGCTTATTGGGCCAAGGCAACAAATTGTGCAACCAAAATGCACTAGTTGAGATTCAATTGCATTAAATTAAAAAAAAATGGCATCCAAATAATTTTACCACTAAATTATTAGGAGTTTCATGTTAACCACTTTAAAAATTCTTGAAAAATGGCCATTTTATTCATTTTAGGATCAAACTAAAATAGGAGGTATGTCAATGTATAAAGAAACTTTGAGGTTGGAAAGAAAAGGGTTATTATTTAAACAGTCTCATTTTTTATTCCTACACCCCAAATGAACTTGCTTGCATATGGAATTTATTACTGTCAGAAAATTTGCTTAATTTCTTTTAGATAGATTTCTTATTTTGTGTGAAAGTAAACTAGCTTCCTAATTGTTTTAATTACTTGAAATAGTAGTCAAGAAATTTCTTATTTGTATGAGTTTAGTAATTAGAAATTATTTCATAATATATAGAAGATTAAGAATTACCACTTATTTCTTGTTGTTACTTGAGTATTTGGTCAAGTAATATAACTTATAAATAGGTGAAAATTGGAATACTACAAGGTGCCACACAACGGGGATATACATGGGTGGGAGACGGTTTTTGAGAAATGAGAGATGGTATACAAGAATTGGGTTTAGGTTCAAATTGTATTCTTGTATAGAGTTTTCCTCTCATAATGAGATGTTGGTTTTCTCTCTGTAGATTTAAACTCAATGATGGAGTCGTAAACGTAGATTCAATAATGGAGTTGAATCACGTTAAATCTTATATGTTGTTTATCTGTCATACTTATGGCTTATTTGTTATTAAATTTTTGTGTACTTAATATCTCAATAGTTGTGTATTCCGCAGTTGGATCCCAACAAACTGGTATCAAAGCGGGGTTCATGATTGGATTCTGGTTGATTATTTAGGTCAAGTAGGTTAGTGGCTGTTGCCAACTAAACAATTTAATGGATGAGATTCCTGTTTTAATGGTTTGGCAAGAAGCATTGAAGGTGAAGGATGAAAAATCGAAAAGCATGAAAATACTTGACAGTCAATTTAGGCAGGTGATTCAAGGATCAAGTAAAAGTTAGAGTCAATGTCGATTTTAGACGTGAACCAATGGAGACAATCTCACAACTCCAATAGTTGATGCTTCATCCCAGATGATTTTTAGATTCAGAATTTATTCTTTGGGTGGTGTGACATGTGTACTAAAGAAACAAAAGAATCTAATGTTCGAGCGCCAAAAGACTCTGATGGCTATGAATTTTACATTGCAAGTGAAATCTTGGAAACCACATATGACGAAACAGTCATGGGAATGGGAAGAAGTATAATGATTTTGCCACTTAATTGCCTCAATGGCTCAAAATAGAGGTAACTGAAAGACATCCCGAGTTGCAAATGGCGGTGAGAAAAAAACGTATGAAAGGAGACGGTGAATTTAAGACACCTTCTTGCAAGTCAACAAGAGGTTAGACTCGGGGTAACTACACATGTCCATTTGCCGATTGAATTAACTGGGTATCAGAACTATATTATGTGATAGCCCCACCTTCCCTTATGGCGTACCCCAAGGGTTAGCGGACTGCCTGTCCAAATCTCGTCAGGACTAACTAAACCAAATTTCACAGAAAGTACTAAAACGCGCAGTTAACTTCCAATCATTAACCCAGAACTATATACAATAGAGTTACTAACGATTCAAACTTAAAGTACAAACCAGAGTATTCAATCTTATACAAATACATGTAAGCTTCACTAATACAGAGGAGTTTAAACAAAATGCCTAAAAGCTATAACTAGCTCAACTCTTCCCAAAAATCACGCTCCCAAAACTTCGCCTCTGTAAGGAAAACAAAGATGACAGAGTGAGTTTTCGCCCAATGAGGTACCACAGGTCATGCAGTCGAAATCACATAGTTAGAACTTTAATCTATCAAATATAAGCATCAAGTAAAGGAATAAGTAAACACCACAACTAATATAGCGCGGTTCAAATAAAAGGATACAGATGACTCTCAAGAGCCAATTTTCCCAGTCGCATTAGCTTGATCCAATCCAGTTGACCCTTCGTCAATGTTTAGAGAAGCAAAATATTGACCGTGGATCCCTGCTTTACACAAATTTTCATCCACCAAACATACCCCTTATCGGAACCCGAACACCAAATAGAAACAGTGGTGGTAATACTAGAGTATACAAATTATCAGAAGTACCAAGTATTTAGTAAATCAGTGACAGTTTTTCTCATGGCCCGTCAATCTACTTCGACCAGCTCTTATTAGCTTGATTCAATTAACTACCAACGAGGTTGAGCTCAAATACACAGTAAAGTCATCGGATAGTAGGCATCCAAATGACATTCAAGTCGTGCACAAGTAATAGATTTCAAATGAACAGTAGACCAGTCAAACAGTCAAGTGAAATCGAGTGTGATAAAGTACACACCCATCCAATTCAGATTCAACCAAAACACAGTCATACAACTCATAAATTTCAGTCAGAAGTAGTTCACTTTAAGCAACAAGTCATGCAAGTGGTACACTCCTCGTTTTAAAGTAGAGCAAAGCTAAACATTCGATCCCGGATTGTGCTCGTTTCCACCATTGAACACTAAAAGTAACCAAAACAAGATGTTTATGGTCCAACCATTCAAAACTTAGGTTAACGAAGTGCACACTTAAGACTCAACTATGAGCCATACGCCTATCCGAGTTTGGCCTCTTAAAACACAAAGTTCATAGACAAACTTGAAAGCTAATCGAAGAATATCCAAGTGCATTATAGGGCTATGATTCAAGTAAGTTATTAGTATGAAAAGAAAAACACTTGGATTCAAAAGATGTAAGAAACCAAAAGAGAACAATTATATATTTATAACTCATGAAGTTTAGCAAGACATACGTAAGATATACGCACCACTGTTAGAAGAAAATAACCAACCTCGAGTCTAAAGTTAGGCAAATGAAACTAGAGAGTATGATAGCGGAAACCATTAATTTTCCTCTTGTTTTACACATGATTTTTGACAAAATTTCAGCTTATACATGTGAGTACCCGAAAATTTTCTTATTTTATCTTATTTCATTGGCTTATTTACTTAATTATTCAACCGTCTTCTCCGAATAATTTATTTCAACAATTTTAAATTCATTTACATGGAATAAGGTCTCACTTATATTTTAAAAACGTCCCGTTAGCAAATTTAATTTTTCGGAAACTCGTTTAGTAAGAAATAGCGAATACATGTTTTTCGAGGCAATATTCGATCTGAGAGTGCAATGATCTTGGAGATTTGAGGATTCCTATTTCTATTCTCAATTTAGTCATTTTATAAGTTATTTGCCCTAGAGTTAGTTAATTATATTTTGGTAGCGTGAATTATCTTTAAATTTCGCTTTATCGCGCGCGTCGAAAGTTCTCGTAAGTCGTGTCGGTACGACTAATTGGAGATTTGAGGTTTTAATATTAGACTCGTAAGTATGAGTAATTAAAGTGTTAGAGGAGTTACCTTGGAGGTTTAGTGGCACAAGTGCAACAAACAAGAGAGAAAAGTGGTAATGCACGTCATTATTCGCGACTATTTGAGAGTTGACTTTTTGCACACCTTTAGCTTAATTTCTTTAACACAATTCTTCCACAAAATTTAGACCCAAGACCTCCCTTACCTCACTCTTTTAGCCGACCAAGAAAGAAAAGAAAAGAGAAGAGAAAGCTCCAAACTTTTGCTTCCATTTCACTTGAAAATCTTCACCTAAGACACAAAACCTTTGGAGATTAGTTCTAGGTTGGAGACAAACAACATCTTGTGGATTTTCTTGGGGTAATTTTGGTGGAGAAATCTGATATTTCATCTAGGGTTAGAGGTAACCCTTTAACTCTTCTAATCTTTTCATTTTCTTCAAGTATCATGGTTAGTTTTGCATGGATTTACAACCTTAAGTAAGAAATAGGTTAGAGGACTTGAACAAAACCATTTATCTTGCTTTATTCTCTAGGCTAGCGGTCTTGAGGTGGATTATAGGTAGCTGACTTGAGGTGTAATTGTTTGATTATGGTTGTTTATATGTTGTATGAGATGATTACGGTTAGAAAGCGGAGAGAAAGTTGGAAAAATTGTGGAGAGTAAGCTGGCCGAATTTCTGGCCATGTTGTTCTGTGTTATTTTCGAAATTTTGATACTTGGTTGACTGTGAAATTGATGGATATATGTTGCATATTGTATGTACAAAGTGCCTTTCAAAAATTATTTCATTTGGTTGCACAAAACTAGAGTTTTCGGAAATGGAAGAAATCTGGAAATGGTGATCAGCAGTAGTCTTTTGTTCGAACATATCTCTTTGTACAAAATTCAAAATTGAGTGCCATTTGTGGCATTCAAAACTAGACATTCATAGCTTTCTAACGGTATAAAAATCACTTCCTAATTCATCTTGAGTCAACCGTAGTGATTCGGCAAAGTTGGCTATCCTGCTGTGATTGTCTATCCGAGAGAAACTGGGAAGCTGCATTTTGTGGCTCGAATTTCGCTCACTTGTGAAAAGATTTTTAAAAATGATTCCTTCTGATGAATTGTGGCATTTTGAACCTAGTTTCCAACGCCATAAACCATTCTTAATTTGAGCTTATATTGAGTGAGATGTGGTCTGATTTCGAAAGTGCAACAAAGCTGGAAACTGGAAAGTTTTTCCCTTGTTGCTGACCGAATGGTCAGGTTTGTTTTGGGATGTGTTGTTTCAAAAATTTTGATGTCAATTACCCATCAATTGCTCATTAAATGTTTCTGGAACCTTTGTCTCAAAAATGGAATGAGTTGGGGCTGATTTCATTGTACCAAACTTTTGAAAAGAAAGAAAGGGTTGAGTTGGCAGATTAGCTTTGAAAATTTCCCAAACTTTGATCGTTTTGTTAACTGCCTTCCCGTACGATTTTTTACCTAAATTTTGATAGGGAAGTCTTCCATATAAGAAAGTTTAAGTGTACCAAATTTGGGTGTAATTTCAATACCATTTCGATACTCAAATAGTGCCCCAAAGATTGCTCTTCAAATCTGGAAATTTTCTGAACAGTCCGTGAAAATCAACCGACTTTAAACTGTTATATATTGATGCTCAAGACTCTGAATTTAGTTCCGTTTATTGTGTTTAAAAACTTTGTATGGAACTCTCATTGTGTTACAAATTTCAAAGGCTGATTCACTTTCTGTGAATTTTGCCGAATTTCCAAACATCGCCGAAAACCAAGACTGGTTCTGTCTTACCTTCTTGAATCAGCAACTTTGAACTGAAAAATAAATGCCTTCGGTTTGGAATATTGGAAAAGTTTCTTCTAGGAACTTTTGGTGCCCTGAATCTAGTTTCCAACGGTATAAATTTTTCTATTTTGGACATACTAAACTCAAGATCTGATTTTCCCAAAGATCATCGCGCAAAGCTGAAAATTTCTAATTCCGTGGGAAAAGGACTTTTGAGAACTTTTCACTTTCTTCGATATTGATGGATCGTTTTGAACTTGGTTTTCATGAATGTTACAAGTTTCTCTTGTGACTTTAATTTCTCACTTTTGAACTCGATTTTTGAGAGAATTAAATCTCTTCTAAGACATTGTCTTAAATTTTTAAGCGAGTATACTTTCTTCCTTGTATGTTACGTGGTCCTGAGTATATGTGAGTGATGTTTAGTCACTATTTCTTCATGTGTTCAAGAAGATTTCGAAGGGAATCTCGGTGTGGACACCTAAAGCTTTGTTTACTCACTTAATTTGAATCGATGAGTGTCAAGTGCGTGAATTGTTGAGTTTACTTAATTTACCTTGCTTATATACGTGAACATCATTTGATGAGACGAGTGTGTACTTTATCGCACTCGCTCTTCTTTGCTCAACTTGCTACTTAACTAGTTATGTGATTACTTGAACTCAACTTGTATTGAAACTTGGTTTTAAAGTCTATTAGAGTGAATCCCATCGACTATTATACTCGTAATCGTTGTGTATGTTGTGTCGTCGATTGGAGCGTTGTCTCATCGACTTATATTCGTATTCAGGGGACGCCCAAATCGGTTGGCTAACTTTGCGAATCGAGCCAGCATGGGTTTTGGTCGAGAAACTTAGTAAACCATGAGCAAACACGAAACTTGATCTATTGGAGAGATCTTGCTTAGCAAACTCGCGTAATATTGCCACGATATACTCGAGTAATATCAAAACCTTGATGAGCGGGTCCGGTAAGGGGGTGTAACGGTAACGGGATTTGAGAAAAGTTGTGTTTCTACGGATTTGATACTTATGTGGTTGACGGAGTGTTAACATGGAATTTGATCAGACCTTGACTCGGACTACGTGAAATTTAGCTCCTGAGAGTTACAGTATCCTTGAATTGTTTCTGCTTACTTTTCTTACTTGAAATGCTAATTACTCGAATTTTGCAGTTTTACTTACTGTATAAATGTTGTGGTTACTTGAACTATGTGTTTGCATGTGTGTTTCTTCGCCTCACTGAGCGTTCGCTTACCCCATTAGTTTTGTTTTCCTTAACAGGAGCTCGGATTGGAAGGATTTGGGAAAACTGACTAGATTATCCTTTTGATTAGAATCTTGGTTGTAAATGTTTAGTCTACTTCGAATGGTTGTATTTTGGGATTTAATGTACCTTTTGGAATTTCGTCATGCAAGATTTGAATGATTATTTTAAGGAATCGACTTTTCTCTATATTGGCTTTTATTACTAGTTGATCTATTTTAAGTTTATATTTGAATCGACTTGAGTTCGGGCGAGAGTTAGGCAGGCAGGTCTTCCGCGGATACCCTTGGATTCGCCCTAGGGAGAAGTGGGGGCATCACAGTTGGTATCAGATTCTAGGTCCCAGATTTTTGTAGTGTATCTTAGACTAAAAGCTTAGGATGCTGAACTGTGGAACTGGTTTGAAAGTTAAGTGACTGCTTGTGGGGATGAGAGCGCTAGATTTAGAGGTTATTTGGGAGATATTTTTTAGCCTTTACACTTGAGAATAGGGATTAGATAATTTAGTTATACCTTAAATCATGTTAGAGCGAATTAGTGACTTTAAATTTCTAATCTAGAATTTGTGGTTGTTTTGTAGAGATGGAGAATGGTAATAGGAGTCACGCTGCTAATGGTAATGGATATGCTAACCTCACAATCTCATCCATGTACAATTGAAGTAACTTTTCCATGGAATATTTCATGTTACTAGTAAAAAATGGGCCGATTTGATTAACAAATCAATGATTACCCAAACGGCATCATGGTCTCTTTGCGTCCGTGGCAAACCTGAGACAAAATCCATCATAATGTGCTTACACTTCCATTCAGGTATCTCGAGGGGTTGTAACAAGTTTAAGAGTTTTTTGTATTCTATTTTAACTTGTTGACAGGTGAGATAGGTTTGAACGTACTGAGCAATCTCTCTTTTCATGTTATCCCCACCAATATAAACTCTTTTAAATCCTGATACATCTTACTACTATCGTGATGGACCGTACACTTAGACCGGTGAGATTTCTCCAAAATTTTCTTTCTCAACGTTTCATCCTTCGGTACAGCCATTCCGGTTCCAATATCTCAAAATTCTCTCGGGACTCAAATTGAAAACAGGCAATTTCCCTTTTTGCACCTTTTCCATCCACTTCTGTACCACAAGATCTTTCTTCTGAGGTTCTTTGATTTGATCTAATATGGCGGATCTCACCTTAATATTTTCGAAAATCATCTTCTGGCATTCAAAAACGAGAATTCCACTCACTAATCTTTCTAACATATTTCATTCCTTAATCATTAACCCAACCACTTGAGTCTTTCGACTTAGGGCATCTGCCACTACATTGATTTTCCCCGGATGATAGTTTATAGTACAATCATAATTTTTCAAAAATTTCATCCATCGACGTTGTCTTATGTTTAGTTCTTTTTGAGAAAATAAATACTTAAACTTCTTATGATCCGTATAGTTCTCGAAAGTTATCCCATATAAATAATGTCTTCATTTTTTCAAGACAAAGACAACGGCTGCTAATTTCAAGTCATGAGTCGGATAATTTCACTCATGAGTTCCAACTTCCTAGAGGTAAGGCAATCACATTTCCATTTTGTATTAATACACACCCCAATTCTTCTCTCGAGACATCAGTATATACAATGAAATTGTTCTTTCATTAGATAGAGCCAAAACTGGTGTCATGGTCAACCTTTTTTCAATTCTTGAAAACTAGTTTCACAATCTGGTATCCCAAACAAAGCTATCATGCTTCTTTGTCAGATCAATTAAAGGACCGGCAAGTTTCGAGAAATTCTTAATAAACCGACAATAATATCCCTGCCAAATCTAGAAAACTACGAATCTCAATAGGATTTTCTGACCGCTTCCATTCGACGACAATTTCTACTTTCGCCGGGTCTACAACAATACCATCTTTCGAAATCATATGCCCTAGAAAAGAGATTTTTTTCAACCAAAAACTCACATTTGCTAAATTTAGCATATAACTGGTGTTCTTCCAAAATTTGCAATATAATTCTTAAATGCTACTCATACTCCTCTCGTGTTTTAGAGTAAACCAGAATATCATCAATAAACACGACTATAAAATCCATCCAAATAGGGTTTTGAAAATCCTATGCATCAAATCTATAAATGCTGCAAGAGCATTGGTTAATCCAAAGAGTATTACTGTAAATTTAAAATACCCATATCTAGAATTGAACGCAGTGTTTGGTACATCCTCCTTCCTAATTCGCAATTGATAATACCCTTGTCGAAAGTTTAACTTAGAAAATATCACCGTTCCTTGCAACTGGTCAAATAATTCATTAATATGAGGTATAGGGTATTTATTCTTAATTGTTACATCATTCAAAACCCCGGTAGTTATACACAGTTTTAAACTTCTGTCTTTTTTTTGACAAAAAGTATCGGAACTTCCATGAAAATCTACTTTCTCGAATAAATCTCGCTCCAATAAGTCTTGTTGCTGCAACTTCAATTCTTTAAACTCAACGGGTACCATCAGGTATGAAGTTTTAGAGATAGGTGCGGTTCCGGGTACCAAATCAATTTTAAAATTCTATCTCTCTCTCCAGAGGTAAGGTCACCAGTTCGTCTAGAAAAACATCCAAATACTCCCTTACTACTAATATATCTTCTATCTTCATCTTATCAGTTGGAGTATTTATTAGAAAGGTTAGGAAACCTTACGCTCCTTTATTTAACAATTTCCTAACCCTAATCCCCGAAATGAGTGCAGATGAGACTAACCTACCTCTCACATCTAACCTTAAGATTGTCTCCCCAAATATGCGAAATTTTACCACTTTTCTCTTACAATCTAGTTGAACATCATATTGAACTAATCAATCCATACCTAAGATGACATCATATCCCTTAATAGCTAAACTTTTAGATCTTCCAATAATTTTCGCTCTCCAACCCAAATTTCGCAGTTCTTATAAACCGTACTAGTAATCAAACGTTGGTCACTCGTAGGCGTTCTAACTTCCAAATCATATGATAATCTAGCAAGTTTCACATCAATTCCATACATAAAACTAGGGTTGACAAAAGAATGGGTAGTACCAGAATCTATTAAAATTTTTGTTAAATGATGGAATACAAGGATCGTACCTTTTATAACCTCAGACGAATCAAGGACCTGGTGCTGCTCTAATGCATATACCCGAGCCAGCACTTTTGGTCTATTTCATTCCATCTTTGTCTGCCTAGGGTTTGTCTTATTTGACTACTAGGTCCCACTCCCTTCTCGAGGCGGGACTGGACAGTTGGCGATCTGATGCTCGACACTTTCACAGCACAAACATTTTTTTTCCTTCCTCCAACAACTCTCTTCAGTATGGTTCGACTTCCCACAGTATCCACTGGAGACACGAGAAGCTGATGTCGAGCTTTCTTGTAAGGCACCTCTTTATAGTTCTCTCCCGCCTTGGCCTCCTCTTAACGGGGCTCCTCTTGGCATTTCTGGAAGGTTTGTTCCTCATGTCCCTCTTCTAAACTTAGGAGGTGCATTCTTATCCTATTATCCAAAGTTACTACCAGGCATACCTCGTTTCTTTACTTGAAAAGTTCTAACTTGCAGTCACGCACTTTCAACCTGTTGGGCTTTTTCCACAACGTCACTAAACGTATTGATTTAGGCTACTACTAAATCCTTCCGAATCTCGACATTTAGCTCTTGAACAAAACGCCTTATTCGCCTTTGCTCTGTTACTATTAGCTCGGGGGCAAATTTAGATAGTTTGGTGAATTGAGTTTCATACTCAGCAACAGTTTAGGTGCCTTGACGGAGTCTAATAAATTCATCCTCCCTTTTCTCCTGAATCAAAGGTGGAAAGTATTTCGTATTAAATTTTCTCATGAAATTTACCCAAATCCTCAGAGTTTGTTCTCTTTCCCATTTCATTCGTATCATATTCCACCAGGAACGGGTTGTTCCCTCTAACTGGAAAACAGAAAAGTCACCTACCTATATTCATTATAATGCAATGCTACAAAAATATCAATCATTTTCTCCAACCATTTCTCAGATACATTGGCATTAGATCCTCCAAGAAATTTTGATGGGTAGAATTTTTGAAATCGTTCGAGAACTCTATCTTCCCCTTCCACATGATTCCCAGGGTTTTCAGATTGATTAGCAGGGTTTTGACCCTGACGGTTCACTATTTGTGCTAATAGATCAGTCATATGTTGGATAGCTGTGGTTACTTGTGCGTTGGAATAGACCCCTGGCTCGCGATTCTGTTCAGTCGCTGATTCACGATTACCCTCTTCATTCAAGAGTTGCCTGGGTCCACGTCCACGATCTCGTCCACTACGTCTACCCTCCATCGATTTTTAATAAGTTTAGAGTCGGAATGTAGATGCAAAATTAAAAATTCATAGATACATGGATAAAACGTAAAAATATAAACAAGTCAAAAGTCAAATACATCTAACACAACCCTTTCATACATATCTCACAGTAAAAGTCAGGTACAAGCAAAAACAATCCTAGTAATACAAGTAACAGGATCATATCAAAAGTACAGTGAATAAAAACTATACCAAAAGTACAAAAATATCCAATTAGGGGCTTTCCTAACAATCCCTCACATAGGGTCAAAAACATGGCTCATAGAAGCTCTAACCTAGTTCCCAACAGAGCTACTAGATGTTTCATTTCTAGGGCCATGGCTTACGTCAGTTAAATTTGCATCCACCACCTTTCCAAATAGAGCCCTACATTCCTGCAAAATACCCTCAGTTCGGTCTCCTACTTCTCTTAGTACCCTAGTGAGGCGTTCATTAACCACTTGCACCTGTTGGTGCATAGCATCCGTCTGTTCTTGCTCCTGACCAACAGTATCTTGCAACTCCTGGATCCTATCCCTCTGCATCTCCATAATTCCTCTCATTCTTTCCATCTCAATTTAGTCCCTAAAATTGGCACGCCTAAGGCTTCTCCTCTCATCTAGCACCGCCAAAATCACATGATCAGCATAGGAGTAGTTCTGGCAACGACTACATCTCCTAGTCTGACTTGCGAAACTCCAACGTCGGATTGGTCCCTCTGGCCTCTCCTCATAATCAATAATCCGAAGGCTCTTTCGAGGGGGTTCACTTCCACCCTCTCCACTGGTTCCTTCCATGACCTACAAGAATAAGCACAATTTACAATTTAGGCAAGATTAGTCATACTTGATGGCATCTTAACATGTCACACTAAAGTTCCTTAGAATCAAATTTCTATTTCGTCCAGAACATTTCTAACCTAAACTCTGATACCAATTGTGACAGCCGCACCTTCCCTTAGAGCGTACCCCAAGGGTTAGCGGATTATCTGCCCAACTCTCGCCAAAACTAACTAAAACCAAAATTCACAGAAAGTACTAAAACACATAGTTAACTTCCAATCATCAACCGAAAACTATATGCAATAGAGTCACTAACGATTCAAACTTAAAGTACAAACCAGAGTATTCAATCTTATACAAATACATGTAAGGTTTACTAATACAGAGGAGTTTTAAAACAAAATGTCTAAAAGTTATAACTAACTCAACACTTCCCAAAAATCACGCTTCCAAAATTTCGCCCCCTGTAAGGAAAACAAAGATGACAAAGTGAGTTTTTGCCCAATGAGGTACCACAGGTCATGTAGTCGAAATCACATAGTTAGAACTTTAATCTATCAAATATAAACATCAAGTAAAGGAATAAATAAATACCACAACTAATACAGCGCGGTTCAAATAAAAGGATACAGATGACTCTCAAGAGCCAACTTTCCCAGTCGCATTAGCTTGATCCAATCTCGTTGGCCTTTCGTCAACGTTTAGAGAAGCAAAACATTGACCGAAGATCCCTACTTTACACCAATTTTCGTTCACCAAACATATCTCTTATCGGGCTCGAACACCGAATAGAAATAATGATGGTAATACTCGAGTATACCAATTAACAGAAGTATCCAGTATTTAGTAAATCAGTGACAGTTTTCCTTCATGACCCATCATTCTACCTCGACCAACCCTTACTGGTTCGATTCGATTAACTACCAACGAGGTTGAGCTCAAATTCACAGTAAAGTCATCGGATATTGCGCATCCAAACGACACCCAAGTCATGCACAAGTAATAGATTTCAAATGAACAGTAGACCAGTCAAATAGTCAAGTGGAATTGAGTGTGATAAAGTACACACCCGTCCAATCCAGATTCAGTCATACAACTCATAAATTTCAGTCACAAGTAGTTCACTTTAAACAACAAGTTATGCAAGTGGTACACTCACCGTTTTAAAGTAGAGCAACGCTAAACGTTCGATCCCGGATTGTGCTCGTTTCCACCGTCAAACTTTAAAAGTAACCAAGACAAGATGTCATGGTCCAACCATTCAAAACTTAGGTTAATGAAGTGCACACTTTAAACTCAACTATGAGCCATACGCCTATATGAGTTTGGCCTCTTAAAACACAAAGTTCATAGATAAACTTGAATGCCAATCGAAGAATATCCAAGTGCATTCTAGGGCTATGATTCTAGTAAGTTATTAGTATGAAAAGAAAAACACTTGGATTCAAAAGATGTAAGAAACCAAAAGAGAAAAAATATATATTTATAACTCGTGAATCTTAGCAAGATACAAGTAAGATATACGCACCACTATTAGAAGAAAACAACCAATCTTGAGTCTAAAGTTGGGCAAACGAAACTAGAGAGCATGATAGAGGAAACCATTAATTTTTCTCTTGTTTTACACATGGTTTTTTACAAATGTTCAGCTTATACGTCACTATCAAGGTGGAGTCAAGCAATCATAAGTAACCGGAATCCAAACCAACCCAAAATCATCCCTCTAACATCTCTTATATCACAAGAAAGAAAATAACAAAAATTTCAGCAGCACTTTCCCTTATTTCCTTAATTTTCCCTTCCAAACTCAACACTTATTTTCATAGCAATCCAACCTCAATCACGATCACAAGTCATAGGTTATAAAGTACACTTGTTTAAGGTCACAAAACTACCCAAAATAGGCAATTATCTAGCTCAAACACAACCATATCAAAGTTGGAAAAATGTAACCCTAAACTGAAATTCACCTCTACAAGCTCAAATTTTCTATAATGAAACCAAAATAACATATAAAAACTAGAAAATTCACATGGCAAAGCTAATAAATCATAGCCAAGTTCAAACCAACATATCAAAGCTGAAATTTCTCACTTAAAGCTGGAATTTTTCAAATCACCACACAAACCATGAAATTTTCCATGAAATCCACCAAAATCAAGCCTTAAATCTACTCATATGCAAGTAATAAAAGAAAGGATGGTTTCTTGGTATGTTTACCTTCAAGCCCTAAGAAGTTATGCAACCAAAAGTTCCCTTTCCTCCAAAATCTTTCCACCAAAATTCTTAATCCTTCCTAAATGTCACTTTTTTATGGAGTGGTGCAAGTTTTGGATGAAACTTCAAGGATTCAAGCAAGAATGGAAGGTTAAAGATGAAATTTTTTTTCTCTTTTTCTTGCTCAAGGAGTCGGCCAAGAGAAGGGAAAGATAATAGGTTTTTTGGTCAATTTTTTTGTTAATTAAAGGTTAAGAATGGTCTTAGTCAAAGTCAAAACTCCATGGCTTTGTTAACAAATGTCTTCCATGGTTAATCCATCTAATGGTCTTCCAAATGCTAAAATACCTAGTCAATCTCTAATTATCCCTTAACACCTTATAAAATAATAGCCCTTTGCACAAAATACCTCTTAATTTTTAAAAAATTTATCATATACACCTCACTAGTGGATCCTACTTCCATAATGCATTGCGAACTTAATATGTACTAACTTATAGAAGAAAATTGATTTAAAAATTTGACTCACTTATAAAAATATCTAGGAAATTAAAACAATAAAGTAAAGTAAAGAAAATGTATTCAAAAATAAAATAAAATAAAAATAATTTTCGGATCCTCACATATTGATTTCAGATGTGTAATTTGGTACCATATTATTTGGTAATTAAAGGTAAATTGTTTCTAAAAGGAATATTCGCCAAGATCAAAATTTGTTAGGAAATTGGTTTAAATTTTTTTAAATAGATTTTTATATTGTGTGGAAATAACTAATTTTCTAATTGTTTTAGTTACTTGAATTAATAGTCAAGAAATTTTTTATTTGTATAAGTTTGGAATTAAAATTTTTTTATTATGTATAAGATTAGGAATTAGCAGTTATTTTCTATAATTACTAGAGTATTGGCCAAGTAATATAACTTATAAATAGACGGAAGTTGGCATACTACAAGGTACCATACAAAGAGAACATGTAGTTTTGTAAATGGAATAAAATAGGATTCTTAGAAGAAGAGAGATGGGATACAAGAAATGAGTTTGGGTCCAAATTGTATTCTTGTATAAAATTTTCCTCTTATAATGAAGTATCGGTTTTCTCTCCGTGAACATAAACTCAATAATGGAATCGAATCACATTTTTTTTTTAACTATCATTTATCTGTCATACTTGTGACTTGTTTGTTATTAAATTATTGTATACTTGATATCTCAATAGTCGTGTATTTCACAGTTAGATCTCAACAGTTACTAATGGAAACAAAGTTTCAACTTTTTGAATTCAAGAAGTACGATCAAGCAATTTAGGTTTCACAAGGATTTGGAACAGGAACGATTGCAAGAAGCAACCGTTCCGAAAGATTGATGGCCAAGATTTGGCCAAAAAAAATATAAGGTTCAAATTTTATCATGTATATTATTTTTTACACTATGTGTGGAACTTTCAAAATTTTGTTCTATAATTACACGTTATGCAAAGTGACTTACATCATGTGCAAACAGAGTTACATCTTGTACAAAATACACAAAATTCTGTTGACTGTTCTTGCCCCAAATCCACTTTTACAAGTATTTAACCTCCATTGTAGTACATTAGAACCAATACTTAATACGAGATGAATTATCTGAATAGGAGAACTTGTTCATGGTCATAGTTAAAGGGCAATAAAAGTTGATAGGTAGCGAACAATAATCTTCATTTTTGGTAGAAGCTGTTTTTCATGTAATCAACCTGCAGCCACTTTTACATACCACACCAGCATGGTCTAGAACACGACTCTGATTTGAAAATGTATATACAGACTATTCTTTTTCCAACAAAAGGACCTCAACTATAAATTTGGGCTCAACAAGAAGACCGCAGAGCATATCTACCTGCAACAATGAAAATATCCACTTCAAAGTTCTATCAGAGCTCAGATTTTGCATTCAAAGGAAGCTGAAAGCAACCAGTATCCAATCTCTGGGATGCAGCTGGCTTGGAAAAGTTGTTAGATGAATGATTTTTCATTATGTTATGCCCTGAATCAGCAACATTCACTGGCAATGGTAGCACCTGAACAGGTCTTTCAATTTTCACAGGCCTTGATTTGTTTTCAAAACCAGGAGGAATTTCTATGCCTGCTTCGCTTGAATTAGTAGGATCCACTGCCAGTGGCAGCACCTCTTCACATTGTCTTGAAATAATAACATCCATTTTTCCCACCTCTTCCCCACCCACCATGTCTATTTCCATGTCATCAGATGCTGCAACAGAGGCAGCAATAATATCTGTTGCCAGCGGTACCAGCTGAAGAGATGCCCTAGGAACAGCAACATCAATTCTTCCAACCTCTTCCCCAGCCATCATGTCTACGTCCATGTCAATGTCCTGATTGCTGTTCCATTCACCAGGAAATTCATAAGCACCATCAACCTGACATGCATGTCTTTTAGCTTTTTTCAAGGAATGAAAAACTCCCCATAGAAAGTGTCTCCCATTCCATTCTGTCAAGTCATTTAAATAAAAGGCAGAACAAGGCATGTCAGACAGTAGCAGCGACAGAACTACTATAGATATTTCTTGTCATTTATGTAAGAAACATGACATTCTGTTACAACTCATTTAAAATTAAATGAATAGCATCACTAGCATATCAATCATAGAGTCATCGTGTTTAGTCTGCATTTTCATTATAGAAACCTATATGAAGTATCCTTAAATCACAAACACGAAGTTCAACTCGGAATAGGAAGTAGAAGGTACATAAAGATTTGAACCCCCGGAAGGTATTAATCCAGTTCTCTACCTTTCAATTGCAGTTTGTATTTTTTCTTTATGAAAGAGATAAATGACACAAGTTGCCACTTTTTTTTTGGCCGATTACTCTGAGAATAGAAGCATCTCAGAGTTTACATACTTCACAGAATGAAGACCAGACATCTCTAGTTCTACCATTTAGGTTCAAGACAACACCCTTTAACTGAAATTATGCCAACACCGTGTGTATTTGATTCTTAAAACAAGGCTGGTAACTCTTTAACAAGCACATCAACTAGCACTTCATAACTGGACAAGAATCAGAAAATAGTAGGAGATCTCGCCTTGGCAGTCCAAGCTCAAGACTTTAGATGTAAATATTAACAGCTCAACCCCATCCATTAGGTTTCGCATTGCTAAGTCCCCTGCTTCCATGGCTTCTAGCAATGAGAAATAGCTCTCACACCTACATGTCAAGACAAAGTATCTAATTATCAGATGTAGAAAAAAAGAGCAGTAGAGGCAGAAACTTTTTGCCACATCCCAAAGACTACCTCTCAATAAAACTGGGAAAGAAGTACAGTCCAATATCTCTTCTGTCAAGACAGTAATTCTGGAACAAGTTTGGCCAAAGAACCCCCCGCGGAATCAATTCAAACCCAAGAATTTCAGGCATATGCTTTGAAAATTCATACACCTTTCTAAGGACTCTGGAAGGAGGATAAGCTTGAACTCCATTCATTTCCCCATGTTCAGGATCATTATAAATCTTCAAGCGTCCTCTACAAACAGCAAAAAACTTGGTTGCATTGGTAAAGAGAAATGATCAAGAATTTGGGAAAATTTAAGGCATGCATCATGATTCAAATAAACATTGCACAGATCCAGGAAGTAATTTTTTTGGTTGTAGAAGTCAATAGAATAATCAATATGAACAGGAAGCAAGGTAACTATAGTACATTGGTAAAGAGAAATGACCATATAATAAGTTGTAGGAGGCCCAATTAAGCCACATAACCATCAGTGAGATCACAACTATGTGTTTTGCAGCATCAGAAAATTCAAGTCAATCATGAGGTTTTTCCTGAGCATTAAGCACTTGAAGTAGTTCCAACTTGTAATGTTACTAAGTGAAAAACAAAGACATGGCTCCATGATTATAAAAGAAAGGGATTGGTGATTCAGGTAATGTCGCCAAGATAGAAGGCAATTTTTACTGGTTGCATACCTAAATTCGAGAATCCCTTTACCTTTTCAGAAACAACATTAGTAGTTTCTTAAATAAATTAGGCATAATATACTGAGGAATTGCTGTTAAGGTAAAGTTTACAATCAAGCATAATATAATAAGCCCAAGTGAGCAGAAAATGCAAGGAATCTTAAAGAAAATACAACAAAGCTAAAAAAATCCAGGGAATTGCATTTAAATGCACATAGAGAACACCAAAGATGGTAAAGTATGATATAATTCAGCAAACATCTCCTAATACCAGAAATGTTGATCATCATTCAAGGTAATCATTCTCACAATGGAAATTATTCTGTAATGGCACCTGAGTTATTTTGCATGTTTGTTTTAGACAAAGTTTTTTCCCTACTTTAGCTACAGAACTATAAACATAGAGGGTTGTTTTTTGGTACGTAATTTAGTATCTGTTGACTAAACTCTTCATACCAAAAAACAATTTAGTAGCTGTGACTAAACTCTTCATACCAACAAACAAGTCATCGTTGTGATCTGTAACTAAACTCTTCATAGAGCAATTCTGAACTTGCAGATAATTTAGTATCTGTGACTAAACTCTTCATACCAAAAAACAAGTCAGTTGACAAAAAAGTAGATCTACTTACTTCCAGGTAGCATCAAAAGCAGGACCACTTGAGCATTTCCTGACCTCGGGAAAGATACCAATTGGATCAGCAGTCCTAGAATCAGTCTTCTCTAGCTCCAGATTGAGGAAAACATCACCACCTGAAAAATCAGATATCCTCATTTGATGTATGGAATAACTTGATCAACCATGATAGCTTTTACTAGTCAGAAATATAACTAAATCAAGCACATGTACTCAAGCAGGTTTATTAAAAATGATTCTAAAACCAGGCTGAAAGAATTTACCATTTCCCTTATATCTCTGAATTTGATTGAAACCACAAAAAGGAGTAGTAATTATCTTGCCTGAAATAACACTTGCTTGACTACATGCCACTGGTGAAGATGCAGAGACTGTTTTCATAATTTCCTTCTCCACCCTAATTTCTGCTTTATACTTAGAAGTATCCTTAGGCTGTTCCTTCTGCATTTCTCCCTTCAAGGAAGCTTGAAAAGGACCTGTTTCTGCAACAGCAATTCAAATTCAACAAACTGCATCAGGGATCAATGCAGATTCAGAAAAATTAAAGCACATTAAGGAATTTAGACGTCTCTCCTTGGTCCACCATCAAGCGGGTTCCACTCCTGATTAAGATAGTCCAAATGCAATTCCAGTTTTTTAACCATTGCAATTTGTCCTAAAACTGGTTTAGAAATTTTTGGCACCACCAAAGAAGACAAGTCAACAAATATCAGTGCCGTGCAGCTTGAGCTAAAACATTTTACCAAAGGTACCATGGTCTCCTTCAACATAAAGAGGTGAAAATGGAAAATAAACATACTACACACTGTTTACTTTTGACTGAACAATCCATAGTTGACACAAAGTCCTAAAGCATCACCACCTGAAAGATTAGATGTCCTCATCTCATATGTGGACAACCTTGATCAGCCATGATAGCTTTAACTAGATGTCAGGGATATAACTAAATCAAGCACATGCAGTGAAGTGGTTTTGTTAATCATCACACTAACATCAGGCTGTAACAAATTATCACCTCCCTCATACACTGACTTACATCAAAACCACGAACAGGAGTGGTAAATTATCTTGCCTAAGTTTACACTTTCTTGACCACATGTCGCTGGTGAAGAAGCAGAGACTGCTTTCGTGATTGCCTTTCCCACCCTAATTTCTCCTTTATCCTTAAAAGTATCCTTAGGCTGTTCCTTCTGCATTTGTCCCTTCAAAGAAGCCTGAATAGCACCTTTTTCTGAAACAGCAATTCAAATTCAGCAAACTGCATACCAGAGATCAATGCAAATTCGGAAAAAATAAAGCACATTAAGGTATATAGATGTCTCTCCTAGGTCCACCATCAAGCGGGTTCCACTTCACGATTATGATTGTTCAAGCATAATTCCAGTGTTCTACCATTACAACTTGTCCTAAAAAAGGGTTTAGAAATTTTTGGCACCACCCAAAGAACACAAGGTTACAAAAATCAGTGCTCTGCAGCTTGAGCTAAAATGTTTTACAAAAGGTAATATAGTTCCCTTCAAAATAAAGAGTTGAGAATAGAAAATTAACATATAATACATTGTTTACTTTTGATTGAACAATCCATAGTTGGCACGAAATTTCTTTACCATGCAACACCCTTTGCAAATGGATAAAAATTAGCATATTACAAGAGTAAAATTTTGCCATTTTATATTTATCTCTGTTACTTCCACCAAGACTAGAATTTGTGGATAGACGATGTAGTTAATAACCTCTTAGTCCTTTGAAAGATTGTGGAACATGTTGCCCAGGCACCGTATTCAACTGGGAGTTGTTAGGTCTTACTGCTTTCAACTGATTTGAGGTTACGAAAGGAGGATTTGCTCTAACTATGTGTATTGAAGACTCTGCAGGTATAGCTTTTGGCTTGACAGGAGTTCTATCCAAAGCAGAGGCTCCATTCTTCCAGGATACTGGTTTGGTGCTGCATGTGGACATGGACTTAACGGGGGAATTAGATTTCTTAGCTCCCGATGATAGCATAATAACTTCTTCAACATGCATATACTTCACTTTTCCATGAGGGATCTTCTTGTCAATCCCATTCTGCCTCGAATCACAAGGTTGCTTGTTAGGTTGAGAACTTTTGCGCAGCCTGCTAACCGTTCCGAATTGCGACCTGCAAACCAAGTCTTCCATAAAGCCAGATGTTGATGACAGCATTTTAATGCTGCGAAGACAATCATCGCAGCACCAATCTTTTGGAGAAAGCATCACCACAGAGCCACGCATGCAGTAACTTGCAAAAGAAGAAGCACAAGATTATACTAACTTAAATTTAAAACAATATCAGAGCTCGCAATTGCAGAAGGCGTAATGAACCATGCATTATATCCACTGGCATTTTGAATTATGTATAAAGTGGCTTTAAAAAACTGGAAAGGAATTTATGGTGGCAAGATGCAGTGTGTTTGTAACAAAAATAAGAAAATCATTGTTTGCAACAAATGAACTTGCAAACTTCACATGCAACGGTATATAGGTAAATGTCCAAAAGATACAAAGACAGAGATATATCTTTATTTACAAGGGATGGGGATAGAGAGAGAGTGTGAGATCTTACATGTGTTCACAAGAAATTTTGCATTGAGGGCAAGTTTGAATTGCATCACTGACACCTATGTCACCACAGATATCACAACACTTCTCCTACAGATTGGGACAGAAAATTTTCAGATTACTTATTAATGTATGTTGGTTTATGAAAGGTTTTGGCACTAAATGGACAGTTAGTGCTCAGAACAAGAGGCAATTTTCAAACCAACAGTGTAAGAGATTCACAATGCTATCTATACATTTGTCTCCATATAAGTGATGAAATTCATAATATTGGGATTCAACTCTTATGATAAGAACTACCAAGATTAGTAATGCAATGGTTAATTGTTCAACCATGGACCAATTGGTGCAATGGTAGGTCAATTATCTTCTGTACAAGCTATAGGATCCTCCAGCACAACCACTAAAAGGTTCTACAAATAAAAAGTAAAGGAAAATCAAAATATAGAGAATCTACCCAAAACCATTTTGACTTTGTTTTTCTCTCAACTCAAAGCAGAGACTCAAACAGTGACCAATATTACCAAAAACTTGACTGACTCATTCATCAAATGCTACAGTGAGCAATACCAAACTGCCTCTTTATTTTAAAGCAAGTAATACGTGAACTTCTTTGTACAAAATGATTATAAAAGTAATACACTGTTCTTGAACTCAACAAATTCCAAGGTCACTTAGGATTCATATGACATAAAAATTCAACAAAACTAGTCTTGCTTAAAACATAACTGAAGCTGTTATGGTGATGGTAGTTTGATAAACCACTTCCAATAAATGCCTTTATCTTATTTATGTACTTCCAACATATGCACACAAGTCAAATTGTTCTAGGATTCGTCCTTACATGAGGGCCTGGATCATCAGCAAAGGAACTGCTCCGTAATACCAAAATATTTCTCTGGTGTATTAGAAGCCAAAATGAACCAAACAAAAAAAGACACAATAGGAATGTTGAAACTACAACAAAATTACAAAACAAAAGAATAAAAGAAGACAATGCACAGTACACAAAGTTGAAGGTTTTGATTTCCACCATCTGATTCTTTAAAATAAACTACAAGAAGACAATCCCAGTTAAAAAAAAAAAAAGAAAGAAAAATGGACATCTTAGGCACCAAGACTGGCTACTGATAATGACTTTGGTGTGTGATGGTGGACTGGAGGTCAACAAATGAAGCTGTAGGAGATTATCCAGATTTAGATAAATGACCACACTGATTTGCTATCATCTTTACACAGTCAAAGCAACTCTCATTTTCTCAAAAAACAAATAGGGACTAATTAAAGTCTTCTGTTCTTTTAGTTATATTACTTGTCTGCATACAGGCTAGAGAGAACATTTATCTTTCACTTATTTAATAATATAATATAATACAGACAATGCAAACTCCAGGCTTTTCCTATACAACAGCAATGGGGGATCTTACTACTTGCTAATGGCAGGTGGTCATTCTGAAACATAGGGCAATAGCAATTTGGCATGCTAAAAGGGTAGACTACATAACCTCCAAAAAACTCATTTTTCTTTTCACTTTCAATTTACTACATAAAAGACTAGCCAAGTTAAACTAAAATGCAATTTCAGTACTTCATATCCTACGTAGAAACTTGTAGTACATTATCTCATAAAATCCGCAAAATTACAAAAGAATATCTTTTCCCCCCTTCAATGCCAAATACTGACAGCATTCATGTACCGAAATTAATAACTTCAAAAAATTATTCATTTACTCGAAGACTATACCAAACCATTTACTAATTGATATGGCAATATATATCATTTGTCTTTGTTGCCAGTCATTCAATACAACAGGCTTGTAATATCTGCACTTCCTCTGCACACGTCCAAAAAGTTTTATACAACTTTTAGGTCTTGCAATTGTGTACATTTTATCACCAGGTAGACGATGAATGACTTCATATCAAACGAGATATTCAAGGAATTTTTTCTGAATAAAAACTGCACCTTGATAGTCCCTCTACTTTCAAAGTTCCTATTTGCGCAAGCTTTTCTTGAAGTTCTTTATGCAAGGGCAGTGATCAATCACCAAAATTTGTTTAACATCCCAATAGTACCAAATTCCAGAATGGAACATTGATCATTTCATTTGAGATTTAGAGCTGAAATTAAGAACTTTCTACAAATCAAATGAGCCAAAGTTACACAAAATGCAGTGCTAAAATGCAAATTTTTCTTTTTCTTTATATTTTATAAAATGAGTATTTTGTATGTTATCCTTTTCTTTTGGTTCAACATTCACCAACAAACCTCAAATACCCCATTTTAATGCCTTTCAGTTTAAAACCTCTAAAGTTAGCAAATTTACTTAAAAAGACAAAGCAGAAAAAACTACAGGGATACCTATTCAGCAGAAACCAAATGGGTCGTTTTTCACCAAAAAAAAAATAAAAAATCACATGGTTCCAACCTCCTATCAAAGTAATATACCTAACAGAAGAAATAGGTAACAACAATCTAAACCAGTGATACAGAGCATTAAATAAAATCCCATTTCATTAAACACAAGTAGTAAAAGAAAAAAAATATTTTTAAAAAGTAGGAATGAAATGCACATCTCCAGCTAAAAAAAAACAAAAAACAAAAAACAAAAAAAAAAGAAATGTGAAAACAAAGAAAAGTAACCTAACCATATAAATATTCACAAAAAACCAGGAAAAACAACTTTTGATTTTGCCATTGGTCAGCTCTCCACGACGGAAGACCACATGAGGACCAACTACTCAAAGCCCCCAAATGTTACCGTACAATGCCATGTTTGATCCGTACATAAACCCCAGCATTCAACAAAACCCACTACCCCAAAAGCATCATGGAGCAACAATAAACAATGTGATTATGCAGGCCCCAGGAAACAACAAACTACTAGCAAAACTAAAATCTTTTACAGTAACTTGTGGAATACAATGCCGGATATTGATTAAAAAAGTAAGCCTTTTTCATTTTTGCATTAAATAACAAATGCATAATACTTAATAGCAGACATTTTTACCCGGTGGGCCTCTGCTGGTTGCTGGTCCTCCATGTTTCCCTTTGAAAAGGGTTCTTTCTTTGGAGACTGTGCGACTGCTTGGAGTGTGGTAGCAGTCTGCTGTGTGTGTGTGTGTGTGTGAGAGAGAGAGAGAGCGTTTTTAAAGAGAGAACAGAAGACAGAAAGGGACCAGACGAGGTTGAAAAGGGTCCAAATCGAGTCCAAGTGGACAAACAAACAATTATTGACATTAATTTGACCTGGAAATATTTAGTAATAATTATTTAATAATTGGTAGCCACTGATTGATGATTTATATACGGATTATTTAATAAAAAGAAAATAATTACGGATTTTTTTATTGCTAATAATGTGTTTGGAGGAGAAGAATTAAGGGGACTTTTCGGCTGACACGTGCAGATGTTTTGGTTGATAAGGTAATGATTAAGATTGGCATTTTTATTTATTTTATTTATAGTTTTGGGGTTCAGGAGGGAAGTGTGCGGGCGTGATGGGGTAGTGTGCCTTGACCGTGAGAGATTTGAGAAATGTTGGGGAGTGTTTTACAATTCCCGAGAATGTTTCCCATTGTTTACTTGTTTTGGAATTCAGGAAGAAAGAAAAATTGAGAATTTTGAAAACAATAAATAAAAGTATCCTATATATATAATATATAAAAAGGAGTTGTTTATGAGGCTTTTGAAAAATTTTCATCCGTTGTATTTTGGGATAACACAGGAAGAGTTGAAATAGAATACAAACAGTTGAACTAACTGTACAAATCTGTAACGCGCGTTTCAGAACAATTTGAATATGATACCCTTTGTTATATGATGATCAGATTCTTAATTTGGTTATGAAAATTGTACAAGAATGTAATGCAAGTATGAAATTAAGATAAATTTAATGTTCATAACAAGATTTAATTGTTTCTTACCCATTGCAATCATAACTATAAAGTGATTCGCATGCTTCTCCTTCTTCAGTTTTCTATGTTTTAATATCGAGAATCACAACTACAATATGATTGGAATTCTTCTTCTTCAATTTCCTTTTTTTTTATTTTAAAATGCAGCTATTGTTTAATATTTTGTTATTTCTTCTGCTTTTTTTCCTTTTTTTTGGCTCTAGATAATTAAGGAGGTATGCTTTGTTCTTCTCCTACTTAATTTGGTTTGTTTTGATTGGTTGATTTGCAGAATTATTTTGGTGTTGTTGTTATTTACAAATTTGCGATAATAATTTACTATATAGAAAAAATGCTATTCCTTTTAGTAAGTGAGTTATAATATATAAGAATTGGTCTACGAATTGTACATCTAGCTATAGTTTGCTTTATTGTTAATTGTTTATATTAAATTATTTAACTCTCTTTTCTTAGGAATTAAGTTTGATTTTGAGCGGCTAACATCTATGTTTTGGTGTTTGATTTATCAAAGTACAAAAATTAGTAAAAATGAATAAGTTATTTAGAAATGTTTTTGTTGATATTAAGGAATTATTATCGTGTACTTCATTTCATGAGTAGCGGAGTAAAAGAATGAGCATTCTTTCTTGTAGCTAAAATAAATTTCAAGGATGCTTCTAAACTATATTCATTAGCTATTCATGCCAAAATAATTTTACACACAATGGTTTCATTAAGGCTCAAAATTTGTGTGATATTGCTATGGTTGAAGATAATTTTAAATTATGCGTTATTGTGTAGTTATGTTAATAATTTCTTGTATCCATATGTTATTTTCCATTCTTATTCCCCCCCTTCATCCTTGGATTAACTTCCTGTTCTACTTAATGAAATTTATAAATTGAGCAAATTACGATTCTTTAATACATGAGTTAGTTTCTATTACATTACTTCCCACATTTCTTTCATTTTCTTCTTAACTAGATAGAATAAGTGTGTTAGCATAACTTATACTAATACATATATATTAAATTACTGATTACAATTTTTACTAATTATACATTTATTCTATTAAATACACCCATGGGGGAAGCGGGGCGAGGCGGGGCGAGAGAGCAAGTGACGAGGGGCAAGGTGAGAGTGGGGGAAATGTTTGGGCAACGGGTTCCTACTTAAGGGTGTCAATTAATCAAACTACTCGACTTGTTCTTGTTCTCAGGAGTAACTCAGTCAAAGGCTTGACTCAAATTCGGCATTGATTGAGTTTGAGTCGAGTTCGACCTATTTGATAAAATAATGGAGTCGAGATCAAGTAAAAATATCAAAATTCGAGTACTTGTCGAGCCTTATCAAATAGTATATTTATAATATAATTTTTAATTATTTACTATAAAATTACGAAATTTACTAAAAAACCGAGCTTGAAAACTCAATTGAGCTCAATTTGGTCAATTTCAAGTTTGAACTTGAATTCAAGGAAGGTAAAATAAGTTGAAA
Organism: Coffea humblotiana; assembly: GCA_023065735.1. Lineage (NCBI taxonomy): Eukaryota > Viridiplantae > Streptophyta > Magnoliopsida > Gentianales > Rubiaceae > Coffea > Coffea humblotiana. The sequence continues at coordinate 23,275,723 of CM041211.1, forward strand.
CTCGAGCTCCAATTCAATTTTGAAGAACTCGACAAGCTTGAGTTCAAGTTCGCTTACACTACTCTAATTCAACTCGACTTGACTCGACGATTTGATAGGAGCTATGTTTTTAAACTCGGACCGGACTGGACGGTTCAACTGATCAAACCGAGAACCGATAAAGCATTCAGTCTAAGTTTGTCTAAAAAACCTTGTGGTTAAGACTCGATGAAAACCTTGGTTAGACCAAAAACCTGGAAAAACAAAAAAAAACCCAATTTTTTCAAATCTTGACTTCTTTGACAGTTTTGTCTGAAAATCTCAAAGCAAATCTTGATTAAAAGTCATAGATCCGATGGTAGCCATGGCACAGCCACAATTCTCCCAACATTCAAATTTTGCAAGATCTAAAACTAAAAAATTGTCAGAAAATGAGAAGAGAATCAGAGATAAAAATGAATATAAAGAATAGAAATTGATGTTCTTGATTAAAAAGCCAGATCAGGGGGTGGTGGCCATGGCGATGGCAGCGGCACGGCCACTTACAGTTCTTCCAGTATTCAAATTTTGCAAGATCTAAAGCTAAAATAAAAGAATTATAAAGAAATGAGAAGAGCATTGAAGACAGAAATGAATATAAAGAATAAAAGTTGACGTTTTCTTTTGGTGAAGAAAGAAAAGAAGACAAGATTTTAGAAGTTTGAAAAAGCAGAAGGAAGGAAAGAACGTGATAGGAAAAGTGGATGTTGCAACCTGGAGGAGAAGAAATGATGAAGAAGACAAGGGCGTCGCATGCACTTCCTTATAAACCTAAGACTTAGAAAGAAGCAAAAAATTAGACATTGGTCCAAAACTTTTCTATTATTTTGTTTTGACCTCTAAAATTTTTGAACAACAGTAAATGCTTTCATAAATTTCTTTATTTGTTCAAATAACTCTCATAAATTAGTTTTAGGCACATCAAGTTTCATTTAAAGCTTAAAAACATTCAATTACAATAATGATTGGAGGATGCTAAAATTTAGGATGTATAAAAATACAAATAGAGTGATAAAAGGAACATTTTTATCCATATTAATAATATACTTACACATATTTTTATATACGATCTATTTAATTTTTAATTAATATATTTATGACATTATGATGACATCACTCAATTTTTAGACAGATTTGATCCCAGTCAAACCCATTGACCCCTGACCTTTGAGCTCGACTAGGTCGCTACCTGGTTTGAATTTCAAAACATTAGATAGAAGCCTGTGATACATCACCTCACCTTCTCTCTCCTCTCCTAATTGCCAACCCTCACCTATCCTCCCCAGGACCAACCCCCCTCCTCCTCCTCCACCACCAATCCTCCTGCTAGCCTTTTTCCTCATTGGTGTTGCAGACCCTGCCTACACGCCTCAATCTCTCTCCTCTCCCAATGGCCAACACTCCTTTCTCTCCCCCCTCCCCATGACTAATGACCTTTCCTCTCTTCCTGTCCTCCTAATTTGCTAACCTTTTTTCTTCCTTGGTTTTGCAGGTCTCCCTTCCGTTCCTTTCTACCCACATAGCCCACAAAGGTTGAGGGCATACTAGAAATTTCTATTTTGCCCTAAAATCTCATCTCAATGGACTCTTGAATTTTGTGGCAAACTGTTCTTTGTTTTTCAATAAATGGTATCTTGGTGATCTTTTCTAGGGTTGTAGGGCTGTAGTGCAATGATTGTGGAGTTGGAGATGGTGGAATGACTAGCTACAGATTCCTCTTCTTCCTCTTTTCCTTCCAATGATAAACCTTGTCCATCTTGATTTTTTTTTTTTTTTGGAAACTAGATGTACTAATCTTGAAGTTCCAAAAAGAATTGTGATTGATCAAGATCAACTGGCTATGGGTTGCTGCATTCGCCATGAAGTGATGCAATAAGGTGTATGAAAGAAAGAAAGGACAAAAAACAGAAAAAGAAACTAAAAATATAATACAATATCAAGTTTTTGATGTAATACCCATTCCCAGTAAACATTTACCAAACACGTGTTATTGTAATGACACATTTTGACCAAAATCCATTCTAATCTTACCATTCCAATCCCTGGCTTGAACCAAACGCCCTATCCTAAAAAAAAAAAAAAAAAACAAATGCCCTGTAAGTTTAATGAACCATAAGAGAAGGAAGAGAAGGAAGGATTTATGGTGATGCAGGTATATGTGGTGATCGAGTATATGTTCATGTTCAGACAAAGGTATTTCTTAAACAGAACTTGGAATTCAATAAACTCAATTGCATATTACTGCTACTTTATATTAAAAAAAAGAGTAAATTTTATATACATAGACAATGTACATTATTACTGTCGGATCCATGACATATGTACGAAAGTTGAATTTCAAATTCAAATTTTATATAGTTATCATGAATCTAACGGTAATAGTATATACATCATCAATGTAGGAAATATTATTCCTAAAAAAATTGCACTTTACTCAGTCCGTTTATCAATTATTACTAATATCTTTTGTTGTAATTAGATTAAGCAAGCATGTGACACAATTGTTGTAATTAGATTAAGCAGTCGGTTTAAGAAATATTAATACTAAAAAATTTGCACATTACTCAGTCCATTTATCAATTGTTTTACTAATAGCTTATGTTGTAATTAGATTAAGCGGCCATGCGACACAATTTCTTAAATAAGCTACCTTTTTACAAGTCTCGCATTTTGATATTCTATAGCTTAATTAGGCTTTTCAAGAATATTATTAGCAAACCGACATGCAATACACCTCTATGTCACCCACTGAAAGGATTCCCAAACATCAAGAGTTAATTGGAATGTGTCTTTTACGCGGAAGGGGGGGGGGGGGGGGAAATGCCTACAGAGTACATTGTTAAAGTCATAACAGACAACAATCATGATAAATTTACTAAATCTCGGCTGCATTTAAAGTTACATTTGTCTTAGTAATCCAATGGCAAAAGTACAAGTACACATCTTTCAATAAAATACCCCTTTTTGTAACTTAAAACAATTTACAATATATTTTCATGAACAACTTCAGAATTTCTTCGAATATTGTTGAAATTAGAAATTGTCACAAAATTCGTGTGATTTGAGGGGACGTTCTATATTAAGGGTCACCGCAATTAGGAACAAAGGCTTCTAATAAAAATTGTTTTAATTTCTATTTTTTTGGCGACAACACTGGCTTTAGTTTTTTTTTTTTTTTGGGAAAAGCCTTTGCCACTCATCAAATGAGTGACGAGGAGCTCTATTTTTTTTTAAGGCTTCGCCACTTATCTGATGAGCGACAAAGCTTATTCCTTTTTTGTTTCATAAAATGTAACCCTAACATGAGCGGCGAAGCTTATTCCTTTTTTTTTTCACAACACGTAGTCCTAACATCCCTAACCCCTCAAAACCTAATTCCCAAACCCTGGCACTTCAACCATACTATAAACATAAACCCTAATCGTGGAGGGCGAATTTCACAAGGGCGACACTCATCCTAATCTAACCTTAATCCTAAAATCAAAATCCCTAAACACTATTACTAAAACCCTATTATAAATCGTAACTGTGGGACTGTAAAAAATGTAATATACAATATTAGAATTATGTTAATTTTATAAATGATGATTAAGCATGCTATTAAATACTATTAAAATTTGCCCAAATCAACTTTTTGAAATTTTTTGATGTTAATGTTAATTTAAATAATGATAAATAATACAGCATTCAACAATAAATGGATGTAATAATTAACATATGAACTTGAATGATAATAAAACGAGAGGTTAGGCAAGAAAAATTCTAAAAATCTAAAAATCACCCATCAACGCGTCTCTTACCCTTATCGCGCGAAATAGTAGAGCAACCACATTTTCAATGGACCTCTCAGTATGGTAGATTTTGTCCTAATTGTAACCATTCGGACCTCTGAGATGGTGCATGCACTTGTTCAGGCGTTTGGTTCTTGTCATCATCAACAGAGGGGTCAAACATTAGAGTTTGACCGCATCTGGGACAAGAACCATGTATAGACATTTGGAAAGGAGCACTAATGGGAACGCTATCGTCGTCCATATGAAAAACAGGTGAGAAGCCCACCGAAGTCCCTAAGAAGTGGTACATTTGATCAAAACCATTCTGAAACTTAATTTCTGGACATACCGTTGTATTAGGCATAGTAGACGACGGTGCAACAATAGACATATAGTCAAATATAGGTATAGGAGTATGTGTGTCACTAAAATGAGCTCCGAAAGCTGACACAGTGGGAGGTGTAAAGAAAGTTTTAGTGTAAGAAAAGTGTGTGCCAATAGATGGATCGTATCCAGACAATGATGAAATCTGCATTATGTTTTTGTTCGACACATCAATAGCATATATGGAGGTACTCCTTCTACGATATCTAGCTGCTTGTTTCCTATCATAGACTTTCCTAGTTAGATGCTCGATAGGCATCTGAAAAGTGGCAGCAGAAGAGACAGATAGGCCAATATCTTGACGGTCGAATGAACTAGGTATCATTTTATGTCCTAGATTCAAATACTGTAATGCCCCAAATGCCTCCTCACGAATCGCTGTTAGTTTCGGATGAGCACACTGCGTTGAATTTGCGGGATTGAGGTACATTCCATAGATCGAATTGATCCGAGACAGAGAATCAGGCTAAAAAAAGAGAAATTTGTGCATTGTAGTCATTTTGTATATTAATAAATAAACACATAATAGCATATGATCACAAAAAAAGATAAGTATTTAATAATTTATCAAGTAGTCGAATTATCCTCCATTTGTTCGATGAGTGTCATTTGGGACTTACCATGAAATAGACGGTGTTATATAGTAAACAGTAATATTTTGGTACCATACAATGTACTCATTCAAAAAGCAGCAATGGATCATTGCGATATCCACTAATAATCGATTAAGCACGACGTTCCCACTATTGCACTCAATGACTATAATACTAGGCTCAATCCTTCCCGGAACGGCCTGATGTATCTAAAGAATATAATTTCTTATCTGTGTCTGTGTCAATGAAGGAAGGTATTGGTTGACATATCTCAAACTGTCGTAGTATTCATTTATGGAAGGTGAAATTCTACAACTTCCCACTATATCAACAGAATTACTGACCGTCATATGTGTTGTCCGACTGAGCAATAGGCGAAAAGCAATGCAATAAGGTCAGCAGAATACGGCTCCTAAATAAACTATGATAATAATAATGTGGAGTTAAGTGTGATAGTAAATACATATAGACAGTATGATAGCAAAATTATATATCAGTTGAGTACCTCGTCGGCTCTCACCTTGGTAAGTGTATTACAAAATAATGACATGACATGCGATGGTACATATTTAGTCATACGTTCTTCTATCCAGCAACCGCCTCTAGGAAAATCATTTCCTTGTACAACAGGAAACAACACAGTCAGGCGATCTTGAACATCTTCTCCCAGATCCATAACTATTAAAAATATAAATTGTTCACGTCAAATCAATAATACATTTTAAATGAAATATGGACGTGCAACCATTCCAAAGTTATGCATCCAGTACCTGTAAAAACATGTATGGGCACCAGCTGTGTAGCTTATAATTGCGTAAGATGTTTTACAGAGTCGAAAATATAAATAGACAAGTGTGGCGCCACCCCAACTAAAATTACTCAAAACTTCTATATCTTTTAAGTAATCAATCAGTAGCAACTTATAATATTTCTACAGGTGTCGGCAAATAGTTGTTCAACAAATAAGATCAAAATGTAGCATCAATATGCTGTCGAACTAATTCCTCCAGTGCATCATTTGAAAGAGATTCGTACAAAAAGTCAAATATTAGCATAAGTTTCAACCACCCATTCTTGAAGTGTCGAGTCTCAAACCTAAAACCTAGAAGCTCTTCGATCAATTGTTTCTTACGTGCAAGATTCCTATTTCGATCAACCAGCATCACTGATAATTCGTTAACACGCAGACCACATAATACCTCCATATCCTGTAAAGTGACAGTCGTCTTATCCATGCAAAGATGAAATGTGTGGGTCTCTTGCCTCCAACGCTCAATAAGCGCTATAATTAACTCATGATCAAGTTCAAAGTAGCCTACCTATACGATCCCCTAAAAGGCTATAACACGAAGATAGTTTGTTATCCGAGAATTCAGCTGATTCTGTACTAAGTCCCAGAAAAATCCATCAGCTCACTTTATATCGAGCTGACTCTGCTGTCCTAAGAACATTGTTTTCAATCTATGTAGATTTCAAAAATAATATGTGTCATTTTTATGTAGACCCTGTATAAGATAGAGGGTTTGCCTAGGCCAATGTGATATGTCTAGAATAATCTGCACAAACACAAATTTATTAATGGTCGACATACAGTCAAAATTTTATTAAATTGCACGTCAGCAACAAACATATAGTCAAAAAAGTGGCTAACAACTAACATAACATATAGTCGATGACCACACAACTTTTAGCTAACATTTTTTTGCTTTCATTTTTTTATACATGAAAATGACTAAAATAAGAGTAATTCAAGGCATTGTATCCTGTCTGTGAACAATGGTTACAGCGATGAGGCGCATCAGGACATCGACGATCCATTTGATTATGTATTCTATTATGGCCTCATGATCGGGTCTCTTTCGTTTAATTCTTCTTACATCGTAGTTAAGTCGCAACTCCGAAAGGACCCAATAAGTCAAGTCGGACAGGGGCAACACAATGTTGCAGAATACATTTGATTATTCTTCTGTCGGCGTTAGTTTTTTTTAAAAGAACAACAAGAGGTGGAACTACGACCATTGATCATCTGCTGATCAACGATCCAAAAACTATTGCCGCAAATGAGATTTGCGGTTTCAGTTTTAAAAAAAATTGCCAACACTTATCGCCGCAAATGAGCTTTGCGGTTTCAATTGTTTAAAAAAAAAATTTGTATGCTTCGCCACTCATTTGCAGGCTTTTCCAAAAAATAAAAAAATAAATAAAGCCAGTGCTGTCACAAAAAAAAAAGAAATTAAAACCATTTTTATTGGAAGTCTCTGTTCCTAATTACAGTAACCCTTAATATAGAATGTCCCCTCAAATCAGACCACTTTTGTGATAATTTTTTATTTTAACAATATTTCGAGAAATTCACCCTTCAGAATCAGGATGATTATGAGTTTTTCTTTTCTAGTGAATGTATTACTTGATTTTCAATTAATTAAGTATAGCAAAGTAGGTAAAACATTTTTTCCTCATTAATATTAATAGTATGCATGAATAATCTTTATTGACATAACACCATTAAAAATTAATAACTAGAGTAACAAACAATGAATTGTAAATAGGAGATATTGACATCAAAATTATACCTGTCAATCAGGATTTAACATGCTCACTAATATAGTTAGTATCATTTTTGAGTTTTGGATTATAAGTTTCTAGTTAATAAATGAGAGACTCATACTTGACTCATAAAATATTCAGTGTGTTGGGCTAATTCGAGTTTAATTCACACTCATTTATTACTTATTAATTTCCTTAATATAATTACTATAACTATTAATTTCTAAAACTAATTTAACATCCGCAGAATCACAACATTAAAACTATGCACAAACAAATAATAGTTCATTAAAAAGTATATAAACTTAAAATTTTTCAACAATAATATATCCGATTAATTCAAAGTATATGATCAACAGTCAATACATCTTTAAAGGTTTTCAATTTGGTCGAACTAAGATTTGTCCTTCTGAATCTTTTGACATAATTTTGTATATTTAATATTTCTTTTATATATATTAATATATTTTGACATATAACACATAAGTATAAAATATTAGTATTATATATTTAGATATATAATTATATATATCAAAATATTAATAATATATATGTGTGTGTGTATGCAGATTAAATGCTCGAACCTATATTGGGTTTGAATCTAATAAGGTCCAAAATCGGCTCCTATTTATTTTGGACCTAATATTTAGGTTTAAACTCATCCTAACTCAATAAAAAGTTAGACTCATTGGAGAATGCATCTATGGTAGGCACGCTTTGACTGTGCCTACCATAGGAATGCGGTTGCAGTTCGACTTGTGTCTCTAATGACCATTGCAGTGAAAAAGCTGCAATGGTTGTACTATCGGCAGTAGAAAAGTCTATCGCGTGTTGAAGACTTGCAACACGCTAGGCACAATGAAATGGGGCCCCGCAAGAAATCAAAATACGGGAAAAAATGTGAAATATACGGAATAATACGACTAGCAGTACGGCTGATTTGAAAACGAAATATACAAACAATGTCAGAAGCACGCCCATAAATACAGTAGTTTAAAAATATCAAGAATTTGAAATGCAAATTAGTGGGGAGTGGGGAGAGAAGTGCGGATATTTGGAGAGGTGGCAAGGCACACCACCTCTCTCATCCATCGCACAACAAAATCGAATTAGAGAGAAGAAGTAATGCTGTAGGTTGTGGAAATAAGAGAAGAGTAGGTGATTGGATCAGTATTCTGTAATTGTAATCAAAAGATTGCGTCCATGGCAGATCTGGGGTATGTGTCGATAAACCCTAATCATCTCATATATAAATTTGAGAAGGGCGTGTAGTTGTAGGCTTCTGTGGAGGTAATGGGCAATGGATGATGACTCACAAATTTGACAATATCAGACAGAGGCAAGTTAGTGGGCATGAAGGGGACAACAGTGAATAGGCAGGCTATACTTTTGCTTTAATAGGAGGGATGGGATTAGGACTGTTAAATAGTAGGGTATAGTATGAATTGCAACATATAAGAGCAGTGGTTTGGTGGGGGGAAAGAAACATCGCATGGCAGCAAAAAAATTTGTTCGCAAGACTGTGGGAATAGTATTCTGTGTAAATACATTTGAATGGACAAAAAGATTATTGAATAGTTGGCTTACATGGTAGCATGCATGCGTCTGAAATAAAGTAGGAGGGAAAAAATGGAAGGGGACGGACAATTGAGTTGGAATAGCCGGGTGATTGACGTAGACGAAGGGGTGGAAGATCACGACTATGCACAAGTGACGAATGATCGGAATGGACATGGGAGCAGTGGGTGCAGAAGTGGACATAATCACCGAAGGGGGCGGTATGGGATGAAATGGCGAGATTTGAAGATATTATAGACGATAATGTCAAGGCATGGAGTTTGACAGTACAGAAGAAGCAGAAAGCTTCTACCTGGTGTATGGTAGGGCAAAAGGATTCAGCATGCGCAAAGATTTGAAGAGGAAAGATAAGGATGGATTGATCAGGAGATGGTCATGACTATGTAGCAAGGAAGGGGAGAGACAAGCAAAGCACATCAACAGAGGGGATCGAATTAGGGAGGCGAAAGCTTTAACCAGGGCTAACTACTTAGTTCGGCTAATGTTTCGTTATGATCGAACTAAGCAGAAGTATATGGTTTCAGAGTTCATAAGCCAACACAGTCATCAGCTATGTAGTTCTCAAAGTGTCCAGTCCTTGAGGTCGCATAGAAAAGTCACGAAAGCAGAGCTGTAGCAGGCACAAGTCATGAAACAAGTCGAGATCAAAATTAATCACATCATAAGGGTAATGACAATACAAACTGGAGGGTACCATAGCCTGGGGTTCCAGTCGAAAGATATGTACAATGACCTACATCGACATAGGCAACTGGCAGTGGTGGGAGGGGATGCTGAATCAGTTATCGCCCACCTTTCGGGCAAACAATACGGTGATCTAAATGTGTATTACAAATATACCACGAATGAGGACGGAAGGTTGACTAGATTGTTATGGGCTGATTCAATTTATAGAGATGACTATCGGTATTTTAGAGATGTGTTAGTGTTTGATGGCACATACAACAGAAATCATTACAAATTTCCACTAGTGGTGCTATGCGGGGTGAACAACCACTATTTCACTTGTATTTTTGCGTGTACTTTGATTGTTTGAGAGGAAGACGAGGGCTATGATTAGGCAATTAGCACTTTTTTGGAAGCAATGGGTAGACAACAACCAATATCTGTGGTAACAGATGGGGACAAATCAATAAGAAAGTCAATTAAAAAAATTCTATCCCCAGGCAAAACATAGATTGTGCAGCTTTCACCTAGAGATGAATCCTAACACCAATGTGAGGGATAGGACATTTTTGGACTCGTTTAAAGCAAGCATGTTCATGAATTGTACCCCACTGCAGTTTGAATATAGATGGGTAGAGGTTATTAGGCAGTTCAGGCTAGAGAACAATGAATGGGTGAAGAAAATGCACCAAAAAAACAACAGTGGGCTATGGCTTTGCTCAAAAGAAATTTCTTCGGTGGCATGAGGAGCACCCAACATTGCGAGAAAATGCATCAGGTGTTGAAGTTAAACCTTACCCCCCAGTTGAAACTGTACGAGTGCGTTCAAGCTTATGACCTTGCTGTTGCTCGACTCAGCCATGAGAAGAGGTGGTTTCGAACTGTCAAGGAGCACACTACCCTTCTTCCTGCGGCCCAATTGCAGGCATTAGAGAGAAATGCGAGTGATGTCTTCACCAGGACGATATACATCATGGTCCGTGAAGAAATGAAGAAACAGGACATGTACTGGCAAGTATAATGGCAGCGACGATGGCATTACAGCAGTCCACTACTTGAGACATCCATACATTTATTCGGAGTATATGGTGTCCGTACGACAGGGCAACTGGTAACATGAACTACTCTTGCTTGAAACTCGAAACGCTAGGTTTGCCACATGTTTAGAGCAATGCTGTTCGAGAAACTCCAAAGGATCCCCCCAAAACTGCATCATAAAACGGTGGACTGGACATGCTAAAGAAGGGACGGTGACCAGGGATGCTGTAGATACTCCCAACTCTAGCCTAACAGAAATGGCACGGTACTCTCGCTTAATGTCTGCTGCTAACAATCTAAACTTATATGCATCCAAGATAACCGAAGAATTTATCAACATATTGGAATTATTCCACAATGAGACTGATCGGGTAAAGGAGCTACAAGATAAGACACAGACAGACAGCTATCCATTGTAATATAGAGAGACAGGTTCAACAAAGCGAAACCGGATACATGTAAGGGGCCCAGATATTGCAAGAGCACGTGGGTTGAATGCAATGAGGGACAAAGAAAATGGAGAGCGAATCAGGTTTCCTTTCTTGATCGAACTATGTGTTTTGATGATGGGTGTAGGGTAGTGGTACGAAAGCGTTCATATTTAATTTTAGACTAATGTATGTACTTGTATACATATATGCAAACGTGCGTTCACTGCCTAGTTTAAGTTTGTATACATTGTGTTACTTATGCATGAATATAAATCGCTTGGATTTTAGTGCCAACAAGAATGTAGTGTACACATGTGAAAATTATGCCCACCACTTACTACTACAGAGGACGTGGTGGGCAGGCGAAGCGGGCTGGCAAGTGTCGTCCGGCAATGGCAGCATCTCCTTTCCATCAATGGGCAAGCCGATGTTTGGATATATAGGGCAACGAAGATGCTGCCAACCCTGGCCTCATTTCTCTATTTCAGCAAAACAATAGCACAAGTATAGCCACTAGTCCACTTGCGCAACGTATCCTTTTTTTTCATAATCGTACTGAACATATAACAAATGAGGTTTGCAAGTTATTACATTCAGTCCGTCCAAATCTTGTGTACACTCCTATTTATATCTAAAATGCATGGCATATGTACAGATATAGGCATTGTTTTACTATGTATCGTATGCACACTAAAATTGTGCCAAGCACATCTCTTGTAATTGACCACTATGGTAGGCATATGCTACTTCATACATGCTGTTAGTTTCAATACCTAAATTAAAATGATCGTGCAGGGTACAGTTCGACAGAGTATGCACGAGGGTTTGACTGGCCAGCACTTTTCATAGATAAAAGTTGAGATTCGTTGTACTTGATTTAAATTTCGTGGGCACAAGTACCCTGCTCTAAACATTTGTGTCTTAGATGTGTGGGTGTCAGTAGATATGGTAAGAAATGTTGTGTTTCTGTTTGATTTTGTTGTTTGGTTGAACCATTTAGGTCACACTTAAGAGCACTGATGGCTTTGTGGGGCATCTTTGGTAGAACTACAGTGCGTCTTCATACCCAGGTGCAATTTATATTTTGGAAAACTACTTACTGAAATAGAGTAGCAGTAGCTATCAAAGTTTAGACGTCGATGGTCATTGTTGTAATGGCATCATGGTGGCATCTGTTTTGATGTAATTGTTGTTGGCTCGTGACAGGTGGTCCAGCCAATAGGCAAATGCAGTGATCCTAATGTGAAGCCCTCTGTACCATTTGAGATAGTAGAATGGTGACTTGATTGTCCAGTGCCGCAGTCACCTGATGACTACTGCTTCGTTGGGTGTGGGTATATGCCGAGAAAGCTTTTACTTTTGTGTATATGAATGTTTTTTCTGGTATTAGCGACACCATAAACCTAGTGATGGTGGCAAAGTACAGGTGTATAATCGGTTCAACTCATAATACGGAGTAGCACTTGTTTTTTGATTTTGTAGTTTTATTCCAACTTCTTATATTTTGTGTATACATGAAACACAGTGACTATTTGATAGTGGTGCAATACAAGTTTAACATTCACCCTAATCAATCTCATTTACTTACCCAACTGCAACCCAATTTTTTATGGTTGAATTGTAATCTATTGTAGTAAACAACCAAATGCATAAGTTGAACAGGCATTTGCACGATTGAGAGGATACAAGTAGTAGAACCAAAAAAAACTAAACACCCATTGCCCACCCATTCAACTGCAATGGGGCTGATAATTCATTTTTCCCCCTTTGTACTCCTACTTTGGGTTACAAAAGCCTGCCCCTTACCACACAACTCGGCACTATTCAATCATCTCACACACTACTTACATCAAAACCCCTCATGCTCAAACCCCACCTCTCCCCTAATGGCTTTTCATGATAGCAAAAGTTGTTCCTTCACCCTATACCAAACACCGATCCAATAAGTACCCCACAAATGAAATACATCCCCATGAGCTAGGATATAAGTATGGCTACCGTGCGTCGGTAAGCTCTAATCCTGCACGCATCATCCTCTACTCGACCTTAATATTGTGCACGTGCTCATTAAGCTTGTCGTTCCTTGTTTCAAGTCCGCAACTCTGGCTTGTAGGAACTGATTTACCTCTACAATGTGCCTGTTGCTTGCCTCCAGCCCCGACTTTGCCTTCTTCGATGCAGCTATTTTGTTTATAGCTAACTGCGCCACCTCTCTCCCTCTATCGCAGTAATTGTCAGCATCGATCCATGTAAAAAAATCACACCTATTCCCCTAGGCACAGGACCCAATCGGCCAACATCTCAACAAAAGTAGGACTGTAAGCGCTGTAAACAATAAGTTACCGTGGCTATACCTTATAATTGCTGCAACTTGCAAAGCGTCGGCCAGGGTTTCCTCTTGTGAAAGATGTCCTAATGGGTGCTTGAAGTCCACAGCGGCATCGCAGGATGGAGGATCCTCTAGAATTTCTGCTGCTACTTGTAGCCATACCACAGAATTTGTATGAGCTGCTGTGTATGGAGAAATAGCAGAAGAGATGCTCTGGCGGGCGGCCTCCAGATGGTAGTTTTCAAAAACGCCTTGCTTGGGGAACGGAGCCGCTCTACGGGGGTAAGACATGCCCTATTTTAAGGTCCAGTACACCGATTCTATTCGGATACTATTTGATTTGACCTACCTTCGTGGTTGTATCCCCCAATTGCTCGATTTTTGTTTGGTCTATCATTCCTTTGAAGTATTTATACAAATCTATATTTATATAAATTTGAGAATAGACTTTTAGTATTGTTGCTGCAAGAATATTTCGAACTCCAAATTTATTTTGTCTTATAGAATTTTGATATTTTTCTTTAAATTGTTATATATTTTTTCATGTCTTTCGAATTGAAAAGTATGAAGTAGCTCCACTTATGTACGGAGTTGGTATCAAGTCTATTAATGTGAAGTTAAATAAAAAGAAAATAATATTCACTAGTGATGGATTAAAATAATCAAGAAAGATACCATTCAGAAACCGTAATTATGAAATCATTAATTAGTAAACAAAGTACTACTAGCATTTACAAATGTAAATTTTTGTTTGAAATCTTTATTTTGACAAAAAATAAAAAAATTTAACTTCAACTCTATCAAAATTCAAAACAGAAACAATACTGCTCAAGGAAAATATAGATCATTTAACTCTAAACTGTATCAATTTAATTTGTATATATCTATTCCAAATTTCACCATAATTAAATTTGAATAAGAGTATAAAATCCCAAACGCTAAGAATAGCCGTAGGCATTGTTCATTATTTTCTGCACACAGTTATAAAGTTGCGTTTTGTTAAAGCCTTGTCTTACATGTTCGAAATTGTGGTTGGATTTTGTTTGACCATGCTGGCAACATTGATGATCATATTTAATTCTCACCCCAACTTAACTTAATTTTTTTTAATTTTTTTCCCCACAGACGTTGTATTGAAGGTACAAAAAACATACCAAAACAACCCCACATCAATTTCAAGTACACTATAAGGGCCACATCAATTTACAGGGCATAGGCCAACGTACATGAAAATGCCTGCCATAATTGGACACAGCTATTCCTCCCACCAGTCCACATGGGAAGTCCAGTTTGAGGTGATCCAAATCCCACACTTCAAAAATTGCATAGTTGAAAAATACAGAGAATAGTTAACATCCGCATAGGGCAAGCGGGGTTTGGATTGCCATAAGAAAAAATATTTACATAAGCTTCACACGTAGACCGTCTAACGTTGTGCAACAGTTACCGGGCCTCGAATGAGATGTTCAAACCCCAGAACACCTTCCAGCACCACGACCCTCATAACCGAGTTACATTCACACAAAAACAACTGCATCGCTATCTTTAGCTGCTCTTAGCTACTCTGAAACTGCCAACAATTGAGAAATACAATTTTTATATGCATTGAAATTTCTTTGATTCATGGGACTGCAAGGACTGGACAGGAGAGGGCGACCATAATTGCCAGGAAATAATACCTCAAAGTCGAATCTTGGCCGAAGGTCCGGCACGTGCTGCATAAACTTCATAACTTACAGTCCGCAGTCAAAACTGGCAAGAAAAAACATGGACTCCATAAGAATTCAACGTGCAACACAAAATGAGTGGGACAACACAATCAAGTAGTTGATTAATATTGCAGACACGAATCATTGGTGTACCAACCATACAAATGAGATTTCAGGGGATTATACTAGTGCAGAATACGTACGTGTTTGGCTGGATGGGAGTCCAGTTGGGTCTGCCCAATGAGAAGTTGCAAATATTCTGCTTATATACAGGTCCTAGATCGAAAACAAATGTTTCGTGGATACGTCGTAGCTATGCAAAATGAACAAAGGCTTATTAGGAGGAAGTTGAGTCCACAACTGGTAAGTGCTACAATAGCAGTGCTGTCAAGTATTTAGTGTGTAGTGAGATCAAGAAAAACAAATGCATCATGAAGTCCTTATGCCCAACTTAAGAAAGCAATACACATGCTATGATAAGAAATAATGGAAACAGAGCGTTAATTGAACATAAAGTGGCACAATGAAAGGAAGAAAGTGCTGACCACCAAATTAGCAATTGCTTCCCTCCCAAGATTGTGGTCCTCGTCAGGTAAATTGTCGTACAGCAATACCTTTTCCCGGTGAGGTCAATAACCATCAAGAACTAGTGCTCACACTGATAATTCATGGGAACGCATATCAATGTGCATCCAATGGAAAACAAATTCAAAACAATGCTTATATGGAGACAAATAAGTCGATTTACTGCAAAAAAAATGTAAAAATGGTATAATACTACCACATAAGTCCAAACATGTTTTCCCCCACTACTATAACATACTATAACAGAGGATGCCTAACCTTAGTGCAAGAGTACAACGGTCCTCCGGATATTACGTCAGTTAGATATTCAGCATATTGATTCTCAGCTGCTAAGTTATTAGCCAACACAATGTGCTGTACATGAAAACAGCACATGAAGTCATACAATTTACTACCAACAAATGCTTCAAAAAGGTAGCCATATATCATAACAATTGGTAGCTTAAGTAAAAAAAAATGTCATACCTGCACCACGACAGGGAGGTACCAGATTGCTACTGTGCAGAATGGATTCATGTGGCGCGACTCGCTTGTCAACCAGGTAGCATAGCAATTTATGATATGTGCAGACATATTACTTTGTCATATTGACTTACTATTCAATCTAACTCTAGAATTCAAAATGTGATGACATTATAATGTGTATGCCAATAGCGGCAGTAGTGAAGTGCCACATAAACAAATGGTTAGGGGTGAAATTTAATTGTCGTCGGCAATGAATACCTCTGAGATTATCCAAGTAGTATGAGACAACGTCATAAGATTTTCTCGACAAACGATTTAACCCATCATTAGGACAAGTGATTCACTGCGGAAAAAAAAACAATCGTAAAAGCTTAAGAAGCCAGACAACCCTGGTAGACCTTTTCATAGGGTATTCTCATTCATGATAAGGTAAACGAGCCAATAGAGAATGGATCTAAATATACGGTCTAAGGTTGATTTGCCTAGTGAACAATTTTTGGTAGCAGTGCGCATACCTCTACAGTTGCCGTGGGCCAGATATGAAGTCAACAACAAGTGCAAATGTATGCACAGATAATAACTCAACATTAACTCCTGCGTATGCTTGACAACATATTTGAAAGATTAGAAGGGGGGTCTTAACGATGACACAAAGTTATGGACACTGATTACGAAAATGACAAATAGTTAAGGCCATGCAAGTTGTGAAAATCGGATGTACTACAGCTTTTACTAAGGTGAAAATTTGGGGAGAATGGCGTTGTTGTTGATGGGGAACTCTATGCATATTGGCCTGCATAAAAGGAACAAAATATAAGCAAGAATTGGTAGCACAGCATTCACATTTATGTGTTTTGAGTTGCAGTTGTAGTTAAACCCCAATTAAGAGTTCACCTTGTGCCGGCGACGGTCAGCATTCATAAGTTTCCCCTTCAGGTTATATGTTCCATACCTTTTTAAACTTTGGGGCTATTTCACGCCAACCTTGTGAACCTTTTTGAATTCCGTTGATGACATCTGGGAGTTTTCGCGGGACAACACAAGGATGATTCCTGCTGATATTATAGGTGTAGCAGGCCAAAGAGATTTCATGCACGCAGGTTTGCTCATGCCGTGCAAGTTGACAATGCCATCTTTCAAGGGGGAAGTAACATCCAGCGACTGGCCACTGTCTGAGTCTCGGATACGAAATGGGTTTAGGCGATGACCCGAATCCTGGACATCGACCATTTGAGGTTGGAAGCCTCCTCCAGAAGATGATAGTTGAAGGATTAACGTCGTCTTTGCCTTGGTCAAGTTGGCAGCACGCTGTGCATTAACCCTACTGTTGTCAAAACACTTTGCAGGAAGCAAGTGACCATCTTCCCTGTGCCTTCGTCTGACCTCCATATCTTGGTCTTCGACTGAGGTTTCACATCATCGCGAAGTACACAACCTCTAAGCATCTCCAATGATTGGGCCATGGAAGTAATGGTATCGCGACAGCGACCAGATGTTGTTTCATCTCCATATTACTGTGCTCCAATAGTTCTAACCTTGTTTTTCAGCTGCAGCTTTAAGTGATACAATTGTTCCAACATGTTCACCAGCTACACTTGTATTGCCAAGTTCAGTGTCCTAAGTACACATCATCATAGTGTTTTGTAACAATAATACAGCATATAAGCATAGAACAAGGGATATAGTGCCCGAAGGTAACGAATAAGAGTAATATAAGGCAAATGTATATTTACGACGTCGGGTGTTCCAGCAGGGGCTGGAAGTTGACAAATATATGCATCGACTTTAGTTTTGCCACATGAATCCCGACTTCTTCCTCTCGTCACCGAGCAACCCAAAGGTTCTGAGGGGAGAGACTGACGCCAACTCTCGGACCAGTAACTGACAAATGCTCCAAGTACACAATCTGCAACAAATGACAGTCATGAGCAAAAATGAGGAAAAAACATTGTGCTGCAGTCTCAAACACTATTTTGTTTGGAATTTTGTTGTGGCAAACCATTTCTACTCACCATCAGAAGCCCTACACAACTAGATACAGGTGAAATAGCTAGGGATCAGGCGTTCCTTATCCCGGAAGCCAGCTTATCCAGGATGAATATGCTCCAATTGTACTGAGACAGGTCATTTTCGTGGGCAACAAATGATGCGACCTCCCGATTGAATCCATTGGTTTCGCCTGGTAGAGGAGGTTGTGCATCAAGTGTAGAATAAACTTTGTCCTAAACTCAGTGTCGAAGGTCTTCAAATTGCGCAAACTCAGCTGAACTTCATTATAGTCAATTTCACCATCCCTAAAGGGGATGTTCAGCATCGCTTCGACGTCTGAGCTAATACCAGTGCTGAGGAGACTGTGTACGACGACCTTTCCTTCCATGGGGAGGCCGAAACACACAGCCACATCGGTTACGAATACCTGCACACGTTGCCCGTGGACTTGTAGGGCCCTTGACTCCCAATCAAAATTGGCAACAAGCCAATACAAAAATTCTGCATCCAGGACGAAGGGCTTCATGGACAAGATACCCTCGAACCCATTCGCAATAACTACTCTCTGCTTAGTGGTTAGATAGTCAATGGTTTTTTAACCGCCATTAGGTTAGTGGGACTTCTGTACTGCAAACCATGACACATAGCATAGGTTGCGCCTGGGCGTATTTACACACTTTAAAGGAAAAAGTGTTGTAGCCTTGTAGGAGTGAACGTACTTGCGACCGGGATCCACCACAGCCATCTCCAACCCTCGACTTTACTATGACATGCTGGTTGGTGTCAGTGTCAGGAGTGTATGCTAGCTGCCTAGCCCAACACCTGTACAATCTGTTGCCCTATTGGCATCTGCTGACGGATTTCTCATGCTCTACCACATGAGGTGTGTCTGTTATTTTTGGATCTTGTGCAAAGAGATGGATGGCCTGTCGAACATCCATCCCCTTCCATCTTGTTCGCCTCAACGTAATCAGAATTTCCAATAGCAGAACTAGAGTATAGAGAAAGAAAAAGATGCCAGTCCACATTGCACTCATCTCCTTCCCTGCAAGGGATAGATTTACCAACTTACCATTAGAGTTGCGAGCCAAATGACCATATCTATTCGTCGCTGACACTCACTATTCATAATAAATAGACAGAACAGGGGAGATGGGTATGGGACGGGTCGGTTAGGTGTTGCATATTGGTTGGTGATGCAGGGTTCAACAATCATGAAGGATTATAGACTAACATTTCACTAATGAAAAACATCATGCTATATATACGGTTACAGCATGTTCATATTTTTTTTATTAGCCCATCCTAACTGATGTATGCCAATCAGCGTGGGAAAAGTAGGTTATTCGTGTAACTTACTACCTATCTTGGTCAATCAACAATGGGATAACTTTAGATTGTTCCCTTAAAATGGGCCACAGCTATGGAACCTTGTTTGCCTTTTCCTAAATTTTGAATACACTGTCCTCTTTTTTTTTACTCCCAATCACCTAAGTTGGACCACCAAATGATGAGTCGATAATGGTAAATTAAGATAAATTTGTCAATAAATACAGCTACAAATTCAACTCTTCATTTTTAGCCAGCGGTAGTCGCTGAGACGTATCCAACCAAAAAGCATGATATAATGCATTAAAAGTGACAAAATTTTTGTAGCCCAACTTTTCTCCCTTCAAATATTTGCCTTGCAAGGCTTTAAGGGGTTAGATGCTTACATTTTGTCAAGCATGGTAAAGTAAAGCGTCCAACTGATTATCCTGCTAGAGGCAGACAACGTCACTTTTATGCTTAGCTTGCCGTTGCCATGGTCCTCCCAACCATTTTGATTTGGATCCCGAATGATATGCATAACGTGCCAATTAAGTGTTTTATGTGGCCTGCTCTGTTTCCCTCCATTCACTGTGCAAAACTTTCCCACCAGTTCCTGTACATGTTTTCCCACCGCTACCTGTTCACCACTCTCTTCCCACCATACAACAATTATTTATAGCTTTGGATACCAGCCAAATGTCTACTTATTTTGCAAGGGTTTATGAAAGCCTAAATTGGGATTTTAAATTATATTAACATAAGCCGATATGACCTGTACCTCGCCCTTACTTAGTACTTGTCTTAAGACTGTTACTCCAACTAGTTTTGTCACATTCACTCGTGGTTCAACCGATTTTTCCGATTCGTGCTGATGTCAACTATATATCTTTTTACTTAAATATTTGTATGAGTCAATGTGCACAAAATATGATATCAAATGAAAAATTTTAATACTTTATGTGACAAAAGGTTTACTAGATATAATGAATGTTGAATTTTAACGAGCAAACAACAGGCATTTTTATGATGTAATGACATTATATCATAACTATCAAGCTCAATTGTATCAATACAAACAAATACTATGGAAATTCATTCCAATAATTTTCAATATTCGTAAATCCTCCAACATTCACTCTTTGGGAATATCATTTTTCATTTATGGTTTTCCAAAATTACACACTGTAGCATAAACAACATGGTGTGAATTCATCCTTCGTTGGAAGTAAGGAATAATCAAATACGAGCTGTGAATATCATAACAGCCTGTTCCCGAGGGAATAAGTCAGTGGGTAAACGATGAAGATCGTAGCGCATGACAGTTACAACCAATCAACCCATATTATGAATCATTGCTAAAGTTATCAACGGTTTGTGATTCGACATGTCTAACCGGCTGGTTCGGCTGTTGTGCAAGAACTATGACCCTTACTTGTGCAACTCCATTCTACCAAAGGCCCTTAGAGCCACTGTGCAATAGTACGTTTTTTTCAACATACTAACATTGATCAATGAAGAACATGTTCCTAGTTGTTCCCCCTTCGATGGTCATTTGAGATTTGTATTTGACATCGTACGATGCCACTCTCGTGAAAACGTTAAATATGGATATTACTTTTACTGAAATTGTCAGTTTTAATGTTACATATGGATATTACTTTCAAAGTATTTTATAAGTCATAAAATATTCAACATAATACAATGTGAATTTACATTTAACAGTCATGTTAATTACTATTAACCTCCACTATCTCTTAACATTTTCTCTTATGCAACACTTTTACCACTTCCATAACTGTATCTCCTTTTATGCATAATATGACTCTCCCAACGTTTTAAAACCCAGACCATTTTTTTCAATCCGAAAAAACACTAGGTCACGGGTTCAACCATTGCCATTTTTCATTTTTTGACTTGTGACGTCTTAACTAAATCAAAATTTATTATATATTGCTAATATTGCCATTTCTGCAATATACAAGTACCCCACTTTAAAGGTTTACCCACATGCTCATTAGCATAGTCCTTTTGCAAATCAATATATAATAAAATACACTCAAACAAAAGCAACAATACTAATCAAAATATAAGAAATGCAAACATATGATGCATAGCTCTAATTATACGAATATGTCAAACTTTACACCAACAAAATATGATTTGTAATTTATGGAGAAAAACAAAGGAATGATAGATTACGAAATGTATCATACGCTTATAGTTCTAGATCAAAATTTAACATTACTTACGGATATTTAGAGATTACTGATGACATGATGAAGAAAGGGAGAGGGGCGATTCGGAACAGAACAAATTTAAGACAAATTAGGTTACTAATTAGAAATACAACACACAAAGAAGATTGGAGTCTTCATCTTCACTTGAGTCGACTGTAGTTTCGACTATCTGATTAATTTACTAGTTTTTTTGGACTTATTAGGCTTTCTTTATATATTTTTTTTGGCCACTTCAATGAACCGCATTGGTTTACAACAAACTGTTCTGGTTTTGAAGGTTTACTGGTTAACCAATCTAGTCAATTGCTTTTCACTGACTACAGTCTTAGCCACACTCGGTTTCAAGCATAACTCGGCTTGAACAGCCACTCGGCCTCCATTTCAACCAATTAGACCATGCACTGCGTACTGGATTTTAAAACCTTGGTTTAACCGATTAATTTTGTTTTTCACATAATTCGGCTGCCTTACATTCCCTCTTTTGATTATGGCAAATTTCTACATATGTTACGACAACGTTACTTTTTTCCTCCTTCCATATTACCTCACTGCTATCTTCTGTTACAACCAATAGAGCCTGTGATAATATTCCTAATCCAATCAAATTTACTCCATCCAATATTCCACATTTTTCCCTTACTTCTGTGGTCCTCAGGTGTGACTTAATTTTCCCACCTGCCCCCTAGTTGATTTATTTTGTCCTACCTATTGCTTGTAGTCTCCTGTTGCCTCGTACCTCCCACTTCCATCGCATACATTCCTATTATTACAATGTACCCCCGTATTTCATTGTATTTGCACTCTCACTTCCTTCCCTGCCATGTACTCAGGCACGATTTTTAAATGATTTTCCTAATTCCGTCTTGCATACAATTATTCCATGCGCGTGGGACTCTCCATGTGCATTTCGCCTCGCATGGTCCACTTTGACGATCTTCTGGACATGTGTCAAACTGGAACCGCGTTCCTATGGTAGGCACAGTCAAAAGGTGCCTACCATAGACGAATCCGCTCAATTGAATTTTTTTTTGGGCCAAACGAGTCAAGCTCGACTGACTTGACCCTATTGATAGTACTAATCAACACCTTCCACTCACACAAAAAACAAATTGTAGTAACAAGTGAACGTGCAATGCATGTATTTCTATGCTAATATATTTAGTAGGATATTAGTAAATTCTTACATTCACTTATAATGTATTACATTCACTTATAATGTACAGCTATTTATTACTGTCTACTACTATTCATCAAACTAAGAGATTTTGCTACGTTCGATCAAAAACTAAGAGAACTTATTTTTACAATGAAACATTATTCAAGTTTGTCACTGATTGACATCGTTCGTAACATAAACACAGATGATATAACCAGGTCGAATTTGGGGTAAAAGCAGTTGTCACCGTTCCTAAACTATATATAAACTTATAAAGTTTGCACAAGTTGTAATTCATCACAAATAACTTGTAAAACTGTGACAAAAATATTGAAAACCAGCGTTATTCATAACAAAATGGACATGTCATTCTATCAGATTTACTGCTATTATCTAAATAATATATTCCAAATTTTTATTTTAGTTTGTTTGCCAAATCTTAACCTTCAAAAGTTAGGAGCAAATGTTGCTACAACCATCGCTACCCGTATTCCAATATCCAAGTTCCAACCAGGTGTATGGGTAATTAAATAATTGTACTTTTTTTAAAAATTTTTTATTGTAACGATAATATTTTTATAATCTAATATATCCTAATCTATAGGGAGGGGAGACTAAAGAGGTTATGTATAAGGGGTTAGTATGTATAATAACCTGACTAGACCAAAGGAGTGATTTGACATCTCCTTTAAATTTTTTTCAAAGCAAGTGGGGTTTTGACCTGCAGCCCAAAGAGGAATTTAGTCCTTTTTAGTGGCCACTGAGCTAAATAATTGTATCTATTGCAGAACAATTTAAAGGCTGAGTTAGAAGGAAAAGTAGCCATATTCTCACTCTTCTTGGATTTGGAAATGTGGCACAATGGACTGTGAAGAGAAGTTTTTAGATGCTTCTATTGTAAAAAGAAATGTAATGGGACAATTAATTAAGTTAAACACTAGTTAGTTGGCTTTCATAAAGGAATTAACCTTGTCCACTTGTTCCTAAAAATTTTTCCCTTATTTATTGAATTATATGTACTTTTAATCACATTTTATTGCACCTTTTCTCTTCTTAAACATTAAAAATACAAATCACTGGACGTAGCCTTTAAAATATTTGTTTCGTCTCTTCAAACACAATACATCTTGCCTGAATTTCTCTGCCTTTTAAAACACTGACTGAATTGCTCAGCTATGACATTTGATCGTTATGAAAAATAAAGTTTGCCAAAGAAGAAGTCCTGCTGCAATTGTATCTTACTATTCGTGCTAAGCATCTTGATGGAACGAATTGATCAGGCATATGAAGGTTAACAAAGGAGTTTGTTCTTTACCTAAAAAAAAAAAAAAGAAAAAACTTATTTTGTTCTTGAGTGAGTTTATTCCTGTACACTGGGGTCATTTATGCAACTTTGTTTAATGTTTCAATGAAATTAACGATTAACTTATGGTAGCTAGGAACATGAAACCACCATTAAAATAAAATCAAAGGCTTGTTTCAAAAAGAGCCTGGTATACTGAAGTCTTGAACCTCTCAAGCACCATTGTGATATGCAATGGGTCTAATCCTATTCACTTGTGCTAGTTGCCCAAATTGTAAAGTGAATTATTGAGCCTTTGCTCAATTGTGTGCACTTTCGAAATATATTTAATGAAAATTATTGTTTCGACAAAAAAAAAAAGAAAAATAGAATTCTTGAGCCTCTCATATGACATACCAGGCATCAAAATGTGTCCCCACTCACCACACATGTATATCAGTACATTAGGTTGATTATCAGGGGATTATCGTCCAAGTTCTGTAGTTTTCTTTGACCTTCATATTGACAAAACTTAAACTCTAAATTCGAACTTATTAGTTGAGTCAACGTAATTTGATATTACAGTTACAATACTTTTTAGAATAGTAGTAGTACATAGGACTCGGTTTTCTGTATGACAAGACAGTTGTGAAATGAATGCCAAGTTTTTTATCAAGTACTACGAGCTCATGAAATCTTTCGAGTTTTGAGATGAATGCCCAAGTTTGCTAACTCATGAATCTTACCAAGTATTATGTGATTAAAAGAGATATAGACCTCCTACTATAGATAAATGAGTTGTAAAATGTACCAAACATATGCAATCAAATTGCGGTTGTCACAGATAAAAATACCCAAATTCACTACTAAAAGCACCATCAATAACTTAACCTTCTGATGATTGTTTACATGATGAAAGCGATTATAAACATGACACACTTAACCTTCTGTTGATTGTTTACATGATCAAAGCGATTATAAACATGACACACTTAACCTTCTGTTGATTGTTTACATGATCAAAGCGATTATAAACATGACACATATATGGGCACACAGATAAGAGACTATTACAGCGAAGTTTCCACTTCTAGGGCATTATCAGCAAAGCTCAAGCCCAAGCTGTTCCAGAATGTCCTGCCTTGTCAAACCAGAGGAAAGTTTCAGAAGACAGCTTACCCAAGTTTTGAGTGCATAAATGATTTCAAGTAGTTCCTCCTAGATTTAAAAATAAAAAAAAAAGTTTCATTTTCTAACGCGGAAAACTAAGTAAAGAATTAAGGAAACAGAAACTCAAGCAAGAACTTAAACTTTATCAAGCAAGAACTTAAACTTTAAAATATTTGAGGGAAACTACCACAATAACTATCTTGTCCGGAGGTTTTAGCTCACTGTGTTTGTAACATATGTCCTATCCTATCACTGTCCTCAATCACACACACACTTTTGGCTCTTTTTTAACCAGTCAACTTTTCATTTTCATTCCAATCTGAGCTTGTGCTGGCCGAGTGTTCTGCATGCAGAGCTCAATGAGCATCGGCCCAACTGAAAGAGTAAAGAATAAACCTAATTCTAAATTGTTGATTTTTCTGAAAAATTTCCCAAAACAAAAAATCTTCAAAATAAAAAGTCAACCACCTACAAGAATGAATTACTCATCTGGCAGCTATCCTATATAAGTTTTTACTTGTCTTATTTTTTATATATTACCAAAACCACTTGAGATGATGGGGGTTTTGGCAATCACCCACCTGTTTAGCTACCATATCTTGGTGATAATTTTATAATTGCCTGTTGATTAGTGAATTATGTGTACAATGTAATTTACTGCAGATAGACTTGTAAATGGCTGGAGAAGGGATTTCAGATTGAGGATATTTCTAATTGTGTTAATTCCTTTTCTGTTGGATGCGTAACCAAGTCTATCCAAGAAAGATAAATTGACAAACTTCTTATTCATATGAATAGAGCCAGCAGATCTTTTTCTTTTCATTTGGTTACCAAACCAAGAGATGTCAAGTTAAAGTGTATGAAGTGCAGCAATAAAACAATAATTTCTTGTTATGATAGGGTGTCCTGTGTATTTTTGTAGAAAGATGAAAATGAGAAAGTAAAGTGAAAGCAAATTAGATGGGGATGGAAATTGGTAGAGATGGTGTAGGTAACAGGAAAACTGGGAACCTGCTCAAGAAGAGCCAAGCAGATTTTTTATGTCCTCCTGCCAAGATAAGAGGAAAGAATAGTCAGAAGCATTCTGAAAACAAGCCAGGAAAGCAAGAATTTTCTGAGTTGCTCTGGGCAAATTGCATATTATTTAAATTTCATTTAGTACATTCAGGGAGCAAAGAGCAGAGATAAGAAAAAGACAAAGGGGCCTACCTCAAATTGAAGAGGCGAAGTGTGAGGACCATAACGCTCCACAACCTTTCCTTCTTTGTTAATCAAAAACTTTGTGAAGTTCCATTTGATGGTAGCAATCAACAGACCAGGTTTTTCTGCTTTTAAGAACTTATAGAGTGGAGCTGCATTCTTTCCATTCACATCAATCTGACAACATTAAAGAAAAGGGTATTTGGTAGGTATAGGTCTCTCTTAGCAATGCACTACCACTAACCCATGCATAATGAGAATGGCAATTAGAATGGTAAAACATGGGAACTAGGTTTAAAGCTCAACAGCTGCTTCACAGTGGACATGGATGAGAATGGAGCATGGGTGGACGAACATATTTCACAATCTCAAACCCCATATCAGTTTGAACTTGAAGTTTATCACTACGAGCTATGAGAAAAGTGATTGACATGATAAAAAATAATCCAACAATAGCTATATCCGTTTATCTGGCCAATTTGTTATTACTTGGATGGTTCTAAGGGTGCTGCACGGGTGAAAATGATCTGCTGCTGTGTGCCAAATAATGGTGCATGATCAGCCCGTAACACCGGAGAGGGCTCTTTTAGTCTTTGAAGTTGAAAGCCACAGTACTTTTTGTATTTTTTCTGCTAGCCCATAAGAAGTCCAATCAAATAATTTACTAAACAAACTTACCTTTTCAAATATAGGAAAATCCGCTTTAAACCGAGTGCATGCCGTTTCCAGGATCTCCTCATTAGTTCCAGGTTCTTGCCAACCAAATTGATTGCAAGGAAATGCTAAAATTTCAAAACCTGAAAGCAAACTCATTATGTTTCTATAATCACCAAACTAATAAGTAAAATTTGAGAGGACAATATGACCCACCTTGATCTTTGTATTTCTCATACAAAACATTCAGTTCCTTGTAGTTTGAGTCTGTAAAACCACTGAAAAGAATGATATTTGGCCTATTAGATTACTGATTAAACAGAAAAAAGTTTTCTGTCAGTGTGATTTAAGCTTGACGAAACCTTTAGAATTGCACTGAAAATTTTAACCTTGCACTTTTAAACATGGAAAAATGAAGTTTGTCCCAAAAAAAAAAAAAGAACCAAAAGGAGCATCTTTGCACACCTAACATGGGCTAAAGAGACGCAAATTAACCTCAAGCAGAATGCTTCGTAATCAATTTTGTTACTTTGTTAACAAAATGGTGTTCGTGTAGACAATGCCAATGCAACTACTAGGATTCAAAACACGTTGACTGCGCACTGAAAGCTTGGGAAGATTTCTTTACTTGTAAGATGAAGTAATAAATACAAATGAAATGATTCCACAGTTACCCGGAATTTGGTTAAGCATTTTGAATAAGAAATTTTCATAGTTACCTGGAATTTAATTAAGCATTTTGACTAAGAAGTTTTCAGTAACCAACTCAATAACAACTGGTTTTAATAAGCAAGTTCTAGCTAATTAGAGGATTGTAGATGTTTTAAGATCACCTTGACAATAAAAGTTCAAACAGAGGTAGTGGATTGATCCTAATCAAGCAAAGGAGACAGAGATGAAAACTGAGATGGAGAAAGAGGCAGATACAGAGATAAGAAGTAAAGGATTGAGACAACAGGCTGCCACTACTGGTCAGCGACAAGGACTAGTGGGAGAGTAGGAGCCATGGGCTTTCATCCCAAGGGAAATGATATCTCCTATGATATTTGAATGAAACGTTTATAAACTTATGTTCACACCTTGCAGAATTTAATCTTATTGACTCCCTCCTCTCATTTCCAACATAAGTTTTTGGGTTGTAGCATAGAAAATGGAACTGGAAAAGAGTAAAGCAATGTCTCAGAGTAACAGGTAGTTGTATAAATCGTGTTCAGGACAATGTGATGTTACTGTGATCAAATATTTGTCCCAAATACTGGTTTCTGATCAAAGCTAACATTTGAACTGCAACCAAAAAATGAATTTTGATAGTTAAGAAGAAAAGCCTTAACAGGAAAAGGCAAAGAAACTTGAATCTTTGAAGATATATTGGCTCACGTTGAGTTTCAGCCTGAAGAACTAATAATTTTTCTTATGAAGATATCTTCCCTCAAATTTAAGATCTTTACAAGCATTCCACTCTTAATGCCATAGTATAGGCAAATATACGCTCAATGCAACTAGTTAATTTTGAAGCATAAATGGCAATTTACTTTTAACTTGATACCTTGGATTCCAAAAGCAGACATAGTAGAAAGGCAGCTAAAAACTGACAATAGAAGAACAACAACATTACAATTGAAACTCATTGCGTTCAGTGTAAAAGAAACTTGATAGAATTTCCTATTAGGTGAAGGACAATGCTGAAGGAGCCAAACCTGTCACCTCTTTCATCAATAGATTCATCTTCTTACAGGAGCTATAGGAATAATACAGGTTTATGACTTCAAAATGGTAACTGTCTTCTCTTGGAGAAACTATACTCAGTAAACAAAAAAGCCAACTTTTTGTCTAATTTGACCAAGTATCTCAATGTTGAAACAACTAACCAGCACCAATTTCAGTGACTCTTCAAGATTGATTTTGCTGTCTTATCTAGTAATTGATGCCAACAATTTGGTATAGTCTTAGCTGAGTTATGGCAATAGAGGTTCTTCATCTATGAGCCATTGCATTACATCTCATTTGTGCTACAAACTATAAAAGTTGCATTACAGCTCCATGGCAGACACCAAGGAAATGTTAGCAGTACAGAAAGTTCAAAACAAAATTCGATGTTCTGCACTGAGTCAAGTGAAGCAAAGAATTTTTATCTTTGCAGGATTTTGATTGTCGTTTCACTCATCCTTCTAGAAGAGACAGAACAGCCAAAAACTATTTAACTGAAGTTCTAAAATGTTGTCACAACATATAAAAGCAACTTAGAAGGATATTCTCAAAAGATACCGGCACTGCAATTACCATTTTGAAGCAACATTCACAACAAGAACAACTTTGCCGTTGTAATTGCTAAGGGGCACATCATTTCCATGAGCATCCTGCAATGAAATTCAATGAGAAAGATGATCAGTGCTGGGACACATATTGAAGGCCATTTTGGAAGGAAATCTGTGACGGCCAGAAAAATGAATTTCAAACATGGAAAAGATACGTGTGGATGGCAAAAGGTATAGAGCCTCACTATTACCAACTTTTTTTAATTTTGTTTTTCTTTTTAGCAAAGGGATGGATGGGATTTAAGAAGTGGGGAAGGGGAAGGGGGATTTGAACTTAGGACCTCTAAGTCCAAGGGCATCAAACTTAGCCACTAGACCAAGGCCTTCTTGGCCCTCAGTATTACCATCTTGAGCACTGAATTTTCGCTAGGATAACAACAGCTTTTTTCTCCGTTTCTTGTTTTAGTTTCCCACTTTGTCATCTGATTCATGCTTCGGTAATTGTCAACCAAAGTACAAAAACTAGATCTGACTTGCTTGCTACAACCAGAGCTGAGGAAATTGCTTAACAAGTTTCCGTCAGGAATAAAGTTTAAACTGCTTATGGCACTAAGAAGTGTCTTGGCTTCACCACAAGAAATACTAGTTTGGACAATTCACAAAGCACAATTGCAGAGCAAGTAAAGACTAATCCAATTGGCCATCCATCGTGTATTCCTTATTTGTTTTATTTATTTATTTATTTTTGTATACAAACCCATAATGTTTTCAATCAAGTACGTAGTTATTGGCAAGAATTCATGCAATCCAACATGTGGTGCCTAGTTATATCAACGCAAATGAATAGGCTGTTTGACAAAGTATGATAAAAGATCAGTAATCCAGTCTAACTTTTCTACTTTTCATGCAAATTAAATGTAAGTGCAAACTTGGATGGCAAAGGGAGAAACTGGGAAAAGCTTAGACAGTGAATGAGATCTACGAAAACCAAATTTCTAATCATCATGTTTAGGCTCCTAATGGGTAGGACCTGTATAGGTATTGATAGTTCCGGATACAGATCCGATTAGCAATGTTGGTTCTAAGTCTGTTCCAATTATTTGACTCATTCTGGACATGTAGTTCCAATTCAATTGAGATTGGATCCGGATGTGGATCCGGTTTGGATATATCCAATCCTTAAAAGCCAATGTCATGTGAAGAATGTCCAATGCTCCAATTTTCCAATTGTGCACAAACTTTATTAGTATAAAATATACAGTTCCTAAGGGGTTAGTAACTTTTATAATGGACATAGATGTATCTATTTACTTATTTACCTAAAACTAATCAAATCTGGTCCAACGCGGGTCAGGAGAGGTAACTCCATATCTCCTTTAAAGGGTATCTCAATTGGATTCAAATCTTAGACCCAAGTCCAGAATAATGTACACATTGACAACCATCATTACTTTTTCCTGTCTCCCCACCACCCTCTGCATATCCTTTTGCTTTGTGGGTTTTTGAAACAAAATGTCTAATAAAACATTAAAACTACAGCTGCTAAGGGGTTTGTAACAAATTATAGTGAACTTATTTGTACCTATTTACGTATGTACGAAAACTAATCAAATCTGGCAAAATAGGGGCCGGAAGAGGTAACTCGATGTCTCGTTTACAGGGTACCTCAATTGGACTCAAATCTCAAACCCTTATCCAGAAAAATGTACCCATTGGCAGCCATCATTGCTTTTTTCTGACTACCACCACCGCCCTCCTTTTGCTTTATGGGTTTTTTACAACTAAATTTCTAGTAAATTATCCTCACACAACAGCAAGAATTTGACAGTTTGTGGCCTCAGTAACTAACAGAAAAGACTACAAGCATGAAAGTTCAAATCAGCAGGCAAACCAATTGCCTGAGTATCACACACAAAAACAATCCAAAAATGGAAAACAAAAATGAAACTGGCAATTCCACCAGAAATATAGCCCACATGATATATAGGAAACTTTCAGGCCAGCAGAAATATAGGAAACTGTAACTGCCAGCAGAATTATAGGCATATGAAATTCATGACAAAAAGAAAAGCAGAAGGCATCCCAAAATCAGGTACCGATTAGGGGCAAATAAAAACTCATAAAAGCTTTAAAAAAAATCCAATTTATACCTTGACAGTAAAGTCATAGATGGATTTAGGCGATTCCTCCACAGTAGCCATATTTTCAGAAGAAAGAAATGACGGGTTTTCGTTCAAAACAAGAAAAATGGCAAGACAAAGAAAGAGAAGTGAAGCCCACTGGGTTAAACTCGTCCGCGCGTTCATGCTTATCTTGATTTCACACGTGTACATATTTTGGATTACCAATTGAGGTTGGCTAGTGGCGAGTGCCCACCCGAAAGCATTTAATTACAATCGTATTTTTTGGAAAATATAATAAATTGTTTGCGCCCTTTTACTTTTATATTTATCATATAAATAGTTTTATAATTTTGGAGTTAATAATATAGTTAGTGTTTAAAAGTAAAAAGAATAACGTGTATATCTTTTAATAAATATTCTATTTTTTGTTAGTTTTTAGCAGTCAAAAGGAAAAATGTACATGGTCGTTTAAAAAATTTAACTGGTTTATTAATTTTTGAAGAAGTACTTATTGATTGTTAAGTTATGTATTTTTTATGGTATAAAAGAATTCAATTATATGATGAATTTTTTTCTGTAAAGTCGGAACAATATATTCCTTTTTTTTAATGAGGTTGCACTGTTGGATTATATTGTGAAGAAATAAAATAATTAGAAGGTTATATCTGTAATAGATTAATGTTGTTACGTGAAGAAAAAAGATAAAATCATCAAAATGATTTTTTTATTGTTTCTTTCTTCTGTACCTATATATAGATGGGCAATTGCAGAATTATTAATTGCGATTAATATATAAATTTATAAATTTGCTTAGTGCTAAAGTTTTTATAAGTTGATGAAGAAAATCTTTACATTTCTTGCTAGTGTTTTTGCATATATATGATAGTAGGAAATAAATTATCTTGGATATAGAATCTCTTCTGTGATCATAAAGATATAATTTTCCTGTGTTTTTGCTTTTTCTCTAAATCCCAAACAGCAAGAAAAGCTAAAAGAAAAATTAAAGCACAAAATCTCATAATACTATGCTTGTATGATGACCAGCCTACGTGAGGAACTCTGCAGCCCATAGCCGAAGTCATTACACGCCATGATCCAAAAATCATTCACATGGGCCAAACTTCAATTAAATATACTGGAGACAAATTCAACTTGCACTACCATTTGAAGGCGGAACAAAACATCGAAGCTCTTCTTCTAACGTGCCACGTGGTAGCGCCGGAAGTAGCTACTGTAAAACCAATTGGTTCTGATATAATAGTTAGATTGATATTATTTTGACAAAAAAAAAAAGTTAGATTGATATTATAGTCCAGTATTAGTTGGCACATTGAGTGAGAAAGGTGCTGATGGATGGCGTACATGGAGAATGGACAAACTTCAATTGTTATGAGCATTAAATTATAGTCATATGCATTGTTTTGAAAATCGGACCGAATCGATGAGTGCGACCGATCATAGCTCCAGTCCGGTTTATAGCTCGGGTTGACTGAACTTAAAAATTGGCAAGAACCGTTTGAATCGTTAAATCGGTGGTTTTTTGTTTTTGTCTATTAAATTGAAAAAAAATAAAAAGAATAAGTTTTTTAATCTTAAAGACTAATTATTGAATACCACATCCACTCACACTTTCTTTTAATTTTTTGCCCCTTATCAAATTTGCATTTCTATTTTATATTTTCCTGACTTCCTCCAAACTTCAAACTTCTTTTTTTTTTAAGTTGCAATCTCTAAATTCCAAAAAACGTGAATTAAAAATTTAAAGTCACAATGTCTAATTCCCATGGATGCAAATTTTAAAATATTGTGGTATTTTTGGATTGGATTAAAATTATTTTTTGGTAGATACAATTGAGACTAAGATGAAATTTCTTTATTATAACTTATAATTTAAAATTTTTATTTGTGAAAATCCAAGTTCTTTGGAAATATTAAACTTTTCATCATATAAAGTTTTAAATTACTCCATTGCATGTCTTATTTTGTGTATATATATATAAATTATTTTTTAAGAAATTCATTGAATCAGGATTCAACTAGTCCGATCGGTTAAACCTTAACTCGAACACTTCACCGATTCAATTAATGGTCCGAGTTTCAAAACATTGGTCATATGGCACCGATCGCTGCTTGAATTGAAAAGACATTGACCCATAAGGCACGGGAAAAATCATGTGTGAGTAAAATACGGACTCAGAAATCTTATGGAACTATATTATAACTGGTAACGAAAGACTAAAGACTCGTTTGGGATTGCGATACTTTTGAGAAAAAATACTTTTAAATGCTAAAAATAATTTTAAAGTGTTTGGTGAATCCATAAAATTACAAGTAGAGTTTTTTGTGTTAAAAACACTTTTAGCAAAAGCTCAAATTTGGTGCTTTTAAAGTAGCTTTTGTGATTTAAAAAATAAATATCAAATTTAATCATTTTATCCTATATTATGAACCAAATATAGAGATAAGCACTTTTAAAAATTTTCAAATTACACATTATCCAATACAATAGGTGTAGACACCAAAATTTAATTTAATTTATTGTTATTTTTATTTAACCAAAGTTCGCAAAATGATAGTTAGCTATTTTTATTAAATTAGGTTCATCATTTTCTTTAACATTTTTTTGCATTAAATTTCTGAAAAAAGAAAATTTTCACAACTAAAAATTTCAATGTTTTTTTAATCTTTTCAAATTCATTTTTTTTTCAAAATAAAATGAAAATTTGCAAGGCAAATCTCAAATAGGAATTTAATATTTTTGTTTACTCTAAATTTTTGCCTTGAAAAGTAAAAAGAAACAAAGAAACAAGAAATAGGTGAAATGCATGCAAGATAACTAAGTAGTTTGAGTGAATATTAACTATGTGTTTTTGTCTCTTTGCACACCACAACACTTGCAAGAGGTTAAGTGGCAAGGACAGCTGTTGAGTTTGGATGAAAATTTTGGAAAAGAGAGGAGGAAACTAGGGAGCTTCGGACAAGAAAGAAAGAAAGGAAGAGAAAATAAAGGAAAAAGGAGAGGAAAAGAGATAGAGGAGAAAACGAGAGAAAAAGCAGAGACAAATTGCAGAAAAAAATTTTCCAGAAAAATGAGCCAAGGTTGGTGAAGAAGCCTACTTCGAAGCCAAAATCCGATATTTTTCTTGATTCTCTAGGTTTTCTTTCAGTTTCTGCATTCACTATGTTGATAAATCTATAACTGTTGTTCAGGAAACATCTCGAAAAAAATATTTCCAGATCTCTGTAATTTCGACTCAAAGCAGCCTGCTCGCCAAGGCTGAAATTTCTGCAGCCAAGTGATCCTGATTTCTTTCTAGCAATCCACACGACTTTCTTGGAGCACCTCGCGTTCATTTGACTGCACTAGCATCCTCAGGTAACTCTAGCCTTTCCTCTTATCAGTTTTACACAACTCTCATGAAGATTCGAGCTTAATGGACATGAAACTTTGGAATATTTTGTTGTCAGTTTGATGAGCTTGTCCCGTCCCTCTGTCATGTTGTTTTAGACAACTTTCTTACTGAATATTCCTTGTTTCGTTGGTGAA
Source organism: Coffea humblotiana (assembly GCA_023065735.1). NCBI lineage: Eukaryota > Viridiplantae > Streptophyta > Magnoliopsida > Gentianales > Rubiaceae > Coffea > Coffea humblotiana. The sequence goes on from CM041211.1 coordinate 23,310,763, forward strand.
TCTTTGGTATTGGACTATGGAAATAAAATGCATGAAGTGCATGATCTCGTTGGCATGATAATTTGCTTCATACGGCTCATATGTTTGAAACCTAGGAAAGTTGCAGAACAATGAAGAAGAAAGAAGCTTTGCATGAAAATTTTCCAAATATTGCATTTTGACCTCCCAACTTTTGCCTAATTTCACTACGGCCCAAAAACTTCTGCAAGTAAATCATTTTACCCCTTTTAGGCTTAAATCTTCTTTTCTATGTTTTAAATGTGCTTTTTAGTTAATTAATTCTGGATTTTGGGATGAAATTAGACTTTAACATTTTTTAGTTCACCTATTAGTTTGTTGGGTTTTGGTAAAAAAAAAAGGGAATTGGATTTGGTTATTTGTTTGGATTATTTGGAATTGGGTTAGGTATTTTTCTTTTTAGGGTTTGTCTTGGGCTGGAGGGTTAAACCCTACCAGTTTGTTGGATTATTTTGGGGTCAGAATGGTGGACTGACCCGCTCCTTTTGCTTTGGGTTTCGGTTGGGTTGGGAGAGTTTTTCCTTTTGCTTTGGAATGACCAAGAGGCCCGTTTACAGATTCAAAAATTGCATTTTAGTCCCTGTATTTCTAAATATTTTTATTATAGCCCTAAAAACTTTTAACTTCTTTCAATTGGGTCCCTAATTTAATTGCAAATAGGTCTCTAAACTTTATTTTTCTTTCATTTTGACCCCTAAATTTTATAATAATATAATTTTATCCCTAAACTTTCTTAATTTTTGCAATTAGGTCCCTAATAGTTTTGATTTCTTAGATATAAGTCACTTTTCTTCTTTAATTGTTAACTATAGTTCATTTAAGTGCTTTAATTGGTCGATTTCATGATTATAGCCATTTCTTCATAATTAAATTGGTACCTTGATTATTTTTGTTGATTTTGGAGCATAAGTAGGGCACATTTCACCCTATTTAACCATAACTTCAAGGGAGGTAACCTCTTTTATTATTTTAAATTCTTTTATGTGCTCTAATGTGTTTTATGTGTAATTGCATGTTGTGAGTGCTTTTTCTTTTATTTTATTCATCATTATTCATTTTTATTCATTTTAAGTTTCATTTATTTTATTTAATTTTTGATAATTATTTGAGAGGCATTAAAATGTCAAATTGTAACAGATAGGTGCTCAAAATATGTATTTAACTAGCCTCTGTAATAGATAGGTTTTAATTTTTGCTAAAAATGTACTTAGTTAGATAAATGTAATAGTTAGGTTATTATTTAAATTCTCCCATTAAATTGTAATTAGGGTCCCAAATGTAATATTTAGGCTTTTATTTGCCTTTATTTGCTTGGATGCTTGCATACTTGTGTGCGTATGTGTTTACTCGCTTTCTTAGGATCTTTACATCTAGATATTATATTTATGTGTTATATGTTCTATGTGCATTATGTGTTTATTTGTGTAATTATATTTTATATGTTTTATTTAGTTATAATAAATGCATGACGTCACCACACTAGTCCAACGCTAGTTGTGGCCTATTTCCTCTATTTCTTGCTAGTCCAACGCTAGTGAGAACTTATAGACATGGGTTAGTCCAATGCTAAACTCTTAGGGACCGTTCACATGCTAGATCATATTTGCGTGACAATTAGGGATGACAATGGGGGAGGGCACCCGCGAGGGGTCATTGGGGCGGGGGGAATTTTTTCCCCCCGTTTAGAAATAGGGTGGGGGGGCAGAGGTATACTCCCCCGTCCTACCCCCCGCCCCGCCACCCGTTTGAAAAAATATATATATATGTAAATAATTATATATATATAATGATATTATCAATTATACTACTAATTATACATGTCTATTAATAAAAATTATTAATTATTTATACTAAATTTATTAATACATTTATGTTAGATTCCTAACTACACTTAATACAATAACACTTTTTCCTAAAAAAAACACAATAATAATTTAGTGATTGTATATATATCAAAAGTTGAAACTTAATTATTTTAGTTATATTTGTTTTATCATATTAGATTGTATTCAAATAATCTTTGTTTAATTATTTTTATGAGTTTCAATTGTGAAGTTACAATGAATAACAATTTGGTGATGTGTTGATATTTTAGCACTTGATTATTTGCTCAAATTTAATTATAATGAAATTATATAATAAAATTTTTTTAACCCCGCGGGGGAAGCGGGGCGGGGTGGGGGAAGCCGGGGGCGGGGGCGGGGGCGGGGAGAATTAAAATACAACGGGGTGGGGGTGGGGGTTGGGGAGCTGTCCCCTGCCCCACCCCCGCCCCCTAGTGACAATTACTACATTTCATGTATATTTTCTACTTTTTAGGACCTTTACCATTTTGCATGATATTTCCTCTATATGTATATCCCTTATTCCTATGTGTGAAACATGACATTTAGATATGCATTCCATTAAGAAAAATTAGAAATAGATTAGTACATTTGCTTGATTAGGTTAGAGAGCACCCTTCAAATATGAGAAATGAATGAGTATGGCTACTTAAGCTTAGCACGCTCGTGTCCCCTCTATAAGAAGGAAAATTGAGTCACAAATCTTAGTTTCTCGTACCCATTATGATGCATTCCTTTAGGTCATGTATATTTGTCTATTGTTGTTTTCTTTTCTTTTCTTTGAGTTTTATTTTTGCATATTCGTGTCCTCTTCAAAGAGTCACTCTTGGGCGTCACAATTCATGTGGGGCATACCAATTAAACTTTGAAGAGAGATTTCGACACTCTCGATATCCATTAGATCTAGGTTTGCATTCATATAATAACATCAAAATGTGATAAGTTTTATAGGTTAAATTAAAAAAAATTTCGACTAAATCATGCAACTAGCCTTGACTAGGTTGAAAGGGTACCTTAGATCAAATCTTTGCTTTCCCTTTCTTCAACCGTGACTCCCGAACTTTTTTCTCTTATTTTCAAAGATTTGGAGTTATTTAAAAAAGGGTTTTACCTATTTCTTTATTAAAAATACATTTTTGGGTGACTTGGTATACCTTAACTCAATACCAAGTGGTGACTCTTATTTTTTCTTAAAAACCCTTTTTAAACTATTATTTTGAGTCAAAATCGTCACACTTTTTAAGTCTCATTTTAGGTCCTTTTTCTTTATTTATTCTCTAAAAATCAAAAATTCGTTTTCACTCAAAATTAATCAAAAATTCATTTTATAACTCGTAATTTTATTTTTCGAAAAATGGGGCGCGATAATAGGTACTTGTTGAACTATATCTCCAAACAATATATTTAAAATCACTTAAGTTGTTAATAAGTACTTTTATTAAAAACTCTTCTAAAAAAAGTATTTTTCAATAAACTATCACAACCCCAAACAGGCCTAGTAATGAACCAAGGACGTCATGAAGAAAAAGCAAAGTAGATTTGCCAGGCGCACTTTTTTGGGATAATTAACCTCCCTTGAGGTTTTAAAACTTCACTAACCTCCCCTATCATATATTTGGACCCATTTGCTTACATCATCATGGCCAAAATTACTACTTTGTTCTATGAAGTTAGGGTTTATTACCATCATTTACTTTGGGAAGAAAAAAAAAAATCTGAAATAGGTAATTAAGTTTAATGAGAAAAATAGATTTATGATCTCTAATTATGCAATTTAGTGAAAAGGCACCAACTTAGATACAAATATGGCGCCATTGTTTGTGACTGCAATGATTTGACAAGGAGAAGGGATCAATTTTCTTGCATTTGAGCCATATAAAGTCGAAAGGAAGAAATAGAGAAGAAAGAAAAAGAGGAAGAAGATGAACAAAATCAAGGCAAAGTTTTTGATGTTGTTCTTTTGATATTCGTTGATAGCAGCAAAGTGAAGCTATAGGAAGTGAAGGTGTAAGGAGGGAGGGATAGATTGGGTGATATGGAGGAATGGAGTGTAAGTGAGAAATTTTGGATTCAAAATCTTCAATTCATACCAAAAAAAAGAAAAAAGTGAAGGTTATGTAAGGTCTAAATCAAGGTAATGACTGAAATATTTTGTGCTATTTAGAGTTGCAACTACAACAATACATGTATAAATTTCCTTCTGATCTTAGTTATTGCTGAATGAGAAATTTGGTTGTTGGAACTTGCAACTAGCCATTGCAATTGCTGCTGAAACATTGCTTCAGTTTGCATCCGATGAAGCCAAAGTTTCAATATTGCACCTACATCCCCTAAATTTTAGTAATCATTTTAACCTTCTAATGACTTTCAATCTTTTACTAATACAAGGACTACAAGGGCATTCATGGAATAAAATTTTCATCTCACTCATGAAAATACTATTTGAATGCTACTTGGACTGAATTGTTACCAAAAACTCAAAAGCAAGGGTGGTCAATGAAATTTTTAAAACCTCAGGGGACGTCAATGCAAGTGTTAAAAAGCTCATGGGAGGTATATGAAATTCTCCCTATTTTTTTCTTACTAGTGTTTTTGGCACAAACTATGCGTGCATTACTATTGTTAGACTAGGGGAAATTAGCTAGCAATATGCATGGGAGTAGGTGCCTATGTCTGAAGTTTTGTTTAATTCTTGATTACAAGAAAAAGTAGAATATTTACAAGAGAATATTAGAAATTACAACTGATGTAGTCATAATAATTAGCTACATAACTAATTCTAAATTACTTAAACTTCTAAAATTGATAATGTGGGTGGCACTTTAAAAAAACAAAGAGGAAGAAATTAACAATATTTCAAATTTGGCTAAATACTTGGGTCCATGAAAAGGTGTCATTGTAACCGGTATGGTAAATGTAGGAAAATATGAGACGACAAAATAGGTAGATGAACAATTATTGTGAGAGTTGTAAGAAAGTACGTGACATCATAACCTATTAAAAAAAGTATGTGAAATATTGTCTTGCTATGAGGAATCGCTTGCTGAAGTAGGTACGCATTGCCATCACTTATATATTAATAAAATCACAGAACCATTAGACGCCTTTAATGAAGTTATAAAGCAGCAAGCATCCAATACTTTATAGTGAAATAACCCAGGCTAAGATTGGATATCAAAACACTAAGCAAGTACAAATACATTACTTAATCTGAACCAATATGAAACACTACTAATAATAGGGGTGTGCATTCTGTACAAATTCGGTGATTCGGTTATTTGAATTCGATTTTCTCAGTTATTTCATTTGTAAAACTCTAAACCGCTTTCAATTTCGAATTGGAAATAACCGAATTCATTCGGTTGCCCGAATTGAATTCGAAAAATGGTTATGAAATCGGTTATAACCGAATTGGATAGTAATTTTCACATAATTAAATGGGACTCACTTGTGTAGTTGTATACATTTAGTCACTTATAATTTACTAATGATGTATTGCATTACACTTACATTTATTTTTATTTTTTATATAGTTTAAATGTTTAATTTGCAAATAACTTGATTGCTTTCAACGATAAATGCTAATACACTAATATGTTGATATGCAATTCATATACATTTGCTTAAACTGCTTAATCATACTGCTTAGTTGTCTTCGTTTAAACAATAATAGTGATTAAAGAATATAAATTCACATATTGTATATGTAATGTAAATTTAGAGTATACTAATACTTACAAGTTAAACTTTACACATTCAAATATTTAATAATCCAAACATGAATGATGAACCAATGTCTAAATTCTAATTACCAATTATGTTTAATATTTAGTACTATACTTATACTTATTATCTAATTCTAGTTATGTATAAAGGGGTAAATATTATAGTTATGTATTATTGTATATTTGTATTATTATAATCATATAACAAATACAAAATAGTATATTTTACATCATTATATATTTTTATTATTATAGGTACATGATAATACTATATATTATCTATTATTAATAGCCTTACCTATATAATGTATTAATAGTATATAGCATTTATCTATATAATATATAAGTTTATAAACTAGTTTGGTATTCGAATGCGGTAATACGGTACTCTATTTCATTTTACCAAATTTGAATTCGAATTCGGTTATTACCAAATTGATAATCCTATTACCTATTTCATACCACAGTAGAATTCGGTGAATTTGGTAAATACCGCTTATGTACCAAATTACCAAATACCCGATTTCAAATTACCAAATTGAATTTGAAATCGGGTATGAATTCGGTTTTTACCAAATTTGCTCACCCCTACTAATAATAAGCAATAGGGCACATAATTAGCAACTAACTTAAAATCTTTTACAAATCAAATCTAGTTTTGAAGTACATACCTAAATAAGAAAAATCTCATCACTAAAAAGGAGAGTACAAACTAACAGATACATCTATACTGGAACCAAGTAATAAATTATCATATTCCAGAATTCGTACAACAAAATTTCTAAAAGATAAAGAAGGAAAAGACGATGAACTCGAGGAAGATATTTGGAAGGAAGAAAAGGAAAAATACCAAATCCCAAGAAAGACTGTTGGAGCAGACAGACCTTGTTTGGATTGTAATTTTTAGGAGTTTTTATAGAAAAATGTACTGTAGTGATTTTATGTATGTTAGGTAAAAATATGATTCGAAAATGTGTTCACAAAAAACGTAAAAATTTTTGAGAAAAAATGACTTTCCAAACAATATGGGAGGAAAAGAAAATCCTATGGATGAATTAAAACTATGAAATAATGGATGAATATAAGAGTCCGCCTAAATTCCCTCTTTTCAGTTCTAGACGAAAAAAGATTAGAATTTGTTGCAATTGTAATGGCTATTAATGCAATCAATTAGTTAATAACATTGAATTTCTTACAATAGTTAAATTTGCCCTTATAAATGAATTGATAAATAAATCACCATTTGTAAAACAAAATATCACCTATGTATCTTAATTTTGAGGGTATAATAAACATTACAACAGAAATAATTAACAAAATGTGAATGCAACTTAATTCACGTGGTTTAACAAGTAGGGTTATTATCACTTTACCCTTTAAACTATATCACTACTATCAGTTTACCTCCTAACGTTATTTTTTAGTTACTTCAACCCCATAGATAATTCAACTCAACATGTTAAGAATATTTGGACAAAAGTACCCTTTTTGTTATATAGCATTACTACATTGTTATCATTTTATTCCTTTAAATTATAGTAATACAATTGTTTTAATCCTTAACATTATTTTCTAAACATTTTACCTCATCATTAATCTAACCAATATGGTAAAATTTTTTTAAATGTATTTACCCTTTTTATATACAATTAAAAATAAAAAAGCTGGAATGGTTATTCTTTCTGTTGTTTTCATTTTAAGAGATCCAAAAACATAAAAATAAAAAGATTTTTTCAAATTTCTTTTTCACACTTATTAATACTAGGAAAAGAAAAAGAGATAGGAGAGAAGGAGAAAATTTGATTTTACAAAGAAAGAAAATAAACAAGAGTCTAACATTATTATATTATTTTAAGGTTGTCGGGATTCGAATTGGAATTAGATGGTAAATAGAAAAATAAATAATAAAAATATTTCATTCTTTCTTATTTGTATTTTTTTAAAAAATAATTGAGTGCTCTCTCTCTCTCTCGATCTCTCCCTCCCCTCTCCCTCTCCCTCCCCATCTTTCTATTTTTTCAATATTAATAAGATTGGCAAGAAAAGAGAGATTAATACATTGACTTTTTCCTTGATACTAACAAGGAGAAGAGCCACTTTAAATTTTTTATTATGTTTATTATACAAAGAGGAGGGTACTTTTTTCTAAAATTTTTTAACTTGTTAAGTTGGTTTCATGGTAAATAAATTGCCTAAAACATAACTCTATGGGATAAATTGATACTGTGACTATAGTTATGGGGATAAAGTGATAATAATTATAAGGGATAAACATGTCTTTTCACTTTAATTAATAAACTCCGTTAATTTTGACCGTTAATTTGGGGGTAAAGTGACTAAAAGATAATGTTAAGGGAAAATTGATAGTGACACCAAACATTGAAAGAGTAAATTAATAATAGCCGTAACAAGTATTTTAACCATCTAACACCTAAAGGGCAAAAAAAAAAACTAATTTCACACAAATTACTGCCTAACAATGTTCTACAACAAACAACAATAACCTCATACCACTATCCTTATTTACTTACATAATTCTAAAAGAGTCGATTAACATATAACCGTTAGGACATGGATGATTTATTGCAATTATGGTTCCTAATCATTTGGATACTAATTAGCTTGATATTAGAACAACGTAGATAAAATTACCAAATAGTCAACCAACTTTTAAAGCTCAAAAGTGAGAATAGGTAACAAAGAAGTTTCACCGAAATTTCTACCATCAATAACTTGCACCCAATGCAACAAACGATTATTAACCCCAATGTAATGACAATCTTGCCTTGAAGGAGGCACTTGAAATCACAAGAAGTAGTTGAAACCAAACTATTTTTTGACCCCAACAGTATATACACTGTCAGTTTTGAATGAATGACAACCATGCAAAATTTGAATTTAAAATTCAACTTTTGCGCGTGTCATGGATCCAATGGTGATAATAATGTATATACTGCCAGTATATAGGATTTACTCTATAAGAAAATATGTGTATCATTAGTAGAGTTCAAAAGAAGCAACTATATTCAAAATCGTTGAAAGGAAACAAAGGGAACTAGGCATGAGAAAGAAAGAAAAGAAGGTGGACTTTAAAATGTAGTTTACAGTAAAATATTTTTGAACTTTCACTTTAAGTGTAGTTTGCCATCCTCAACTTCAGAAGTAAGTACTTTGCTACTCTTCACTTATAGTCAAGTTAATGGAACATATATATTCTATCTATTTCTAGAATATAATGATAAACTTACATATGAATATAAATTCATGAACTATTATAACCTTATTATGCGCAGTCTAGAATTTTCTTGTCCTATTATGCCTTGTTTGCCCATGATTACATGCATGTGCAGCATATTTGATCTCTAATGAAAAACTATGGTATAAAAGAAGGGAACACTTGGGTAGACCAGATCTATGTAGATCTAGTAGTTTAAATTTGCCACACCATCTCACCAATTCAAGTATTGAAAATATGACAAAATTTCGGCCATTAGGTCTACAAAACCAGGTCTACCCAAGTGTTTGCCATAAAGAATAACTGAATTGAAAAAGTATAAAAAATGAATTTGTAAATGTGAAATGTGAATAATTCCCTTCAATACTAATAGAAGACTAGGGTTTTCATGAAATTTAAATAGTGCATGACAGAGGTGGAAATCTTCTTAGAAATCTGAAATCTTTCACAACTAAACTTTGATTCTCTTGGGCTTTATTTTCATTTGATTGAAGCTTTGTTCTATAACTGAGATCCAAGACTATTATTTATATTCCAGATTTTAGTTCAAATGTTTTTGTACAGGTATTTATACATTATAATTGAGAGAATAAATTGAGTAATAGTTGTGTAATTGAATAATCTTGTGCTGTTTTTATTCCACATCATGAATGATGAAGTTTTTGAACACTTTGAAACCATTTTTTTAGTAAATTGTGAATGTTTAGTAAATGATCATGTGAAATTTTTTCTTTCATTCATCCTTGAACTTGTTTTATTACTTCTTGAGGCTAAATTCTGCATAGTCTAAATTGACTTAGAGACGATAATAGAGGACTTCCTTTTGAATCGTTTGAGCCTTTCAAGCCTATCTTAATTCATTAATCACTAGCATCCCTTTGAGCTTAAAATGTTTAAGAATCAAGAGAGCCACCATTCAATTTCTTTCTTTAAATCTCAATTTCCTACATCATGAGCATGTTTGAATTTATATTTGTGCAACTCTGAATATCTCTTGTAAGAGAGTTTTAAATGTATATTTCTGCTTGTGAGATGAAATAAGGGATTAATAGTGATAAAAAAAGGAGTTTAGATGATGTCTTGATTGATAAGAATGTGATTGTGTGATTTACTTTTCATTATGAAAACAAAGGGAAAAAGTGAAAAAAAGAAATAAAAATATTTGAGAAAAAATGATTGAAAAATGAATGAAGAGAAATAAGAAAACAAATGATGAAAGAAGAGCATGAAAAGAATGTTCGAAATTAGAATATATTTATGCCTTATGCTTCTTTTGCTGTCACACCCCATGTGCATATAATTGAGGGGATGTGATATTTGATTATCAAGGAAGTTCATTTCTTGTGAGCTAATACATTTGTTTAAACTCTCTTATCCTTTACTTTTATCCATTTCCCTTTCATTTGTTAGGCAATACTGAAGCCTAACATTACAAGCTTGAAAGTCCTACTTGATTGAAGTTGATTTGGATTGTCAACATTAGTGGAGAATTAGTAAGAAGAGCAAGAATATGGGATGCTTATTTCATATATATTTGCATGACTGAACTAGATTGTTTGCAATGAACTTGATACATGGCGAAGCACATAGTTACACACTTCGCATTTCAAGAGTTGGATGACTTTAGCACTTGAATTATAAGTTTGCTTGATTGTTACTTGTCTAGACTCCTTATATTTGATTGTAAACTCACTCGTCATGGAGAAATGTTCAATTTTGAGCATGGTTTTTCAACGATAAACTTACATTTTTAATTTTCAAATTGCTTGAAAATAAGTGATCATTCAAGTGTGAGGGTATCTATTGTGTGTTTAATATACATGTGTTTAGAGTAGTTGGTTATGTATTATTTTGCATGTTTTGGAATAGCTATTTTTAGTTTTTTTTGCAATTTAATGATTTGCTGAAAGAAAAGTTGAAAGCCAATCAAATTGTTACTCTTAAATGTTTATTTTGATTGGTAAATAAAATTAACACAAGTTGGAGGATGAAAAATATATGTTTGAGTGAAAGGAATTGAAACTGTTTGAAGAAAATGAAGAAAATATTGGATCCTCAAGTACCAAGGAGGATCCGGTTGCAAATCCATGTCCACCAAGAATAGATCCAAGGCAGAATCCAATTCTGCAAGCATATTGAAGCAGAACAAGGAGGATCCAATGTCGAATCCAAGAACTCTCGAGCACATAGTGCTTATTAATGCTTTGGTCACAAAGAAAGGAAAACTAGGGAAAGACCAAGAAAGAATTATTTAAAAAAGATAAAAGAATGTTGACACAAAATGTACAAGTTATAGATATTCATTGCAAAACTTTGGAAAAGAATGAACTAGAAAGAGTAAAGGATGTAAAAATGTTTGAGAAATTAGCAGAAGATTAGAAAAAAATTATTGAGAATAAATATCTTAATCCTAATGTAGAAAAGGAAGAATGTTCAACATCAAGTTCATATGACGAGGAAAATATTGATGATGTAACTATCAAAAGGATTGTTTGAAATTTGTATGATAGGATAAAAAAAGGCTAACAACTTGACTAGAGCTTTAAAATCTCAACTAGATGAATGTTGAAGAAATAGATTAGAGAAGAAAATGAAAAGCTAAAACTCAGTATTGACAAGTCAAAAGAGTCTCACAAACAAGTAGAATATTTAAACAAGGAATTAAAGAAAGAAAGTGAGAAGTTCAAAGAAAAAGTGAAGTTTATGAATAGTTCGAAGTTGAACATGCAAATATTAAAACAAGAATGAATAATTTGAGTTTATGCTTAAATGAATTTACTTATAAAAAAGAAAAGAGTGAAACCATAATTATAAATGAAAGAAAGACTTGTTGTAATAGTAGAAATATATCTAAAAATCCTAGTTATAATAAGAATAATTTTGTTAAGGTCAAAATGACTTGTTCCTCTAATATCCCGTGCTATTATTATAGAAGACTTGGTAATAAAATTGATAGGTTTTGTGTGAGAAGAAACATTGATAGAGGAATTAAAATAATAACGATTAAGAAGGACAAATCAATAATTCACAAAAAAAAACGTTCATATGCAAAATGATGTTACAAAAGTGTCTTTAAGATTTAAAATAATACTAGAGGTAGGACACACTATAGTTTTAACAAGAAGAAAATACATTGCAACCACTTCAAGGGGAATAAAGATATTTTGTATGATATTTTAATATACAATAACAATAAAGAAACTCCCAATGTCCATGAAAACCTTAAGAATGTAAGATTTAAGAACTATCTAATATTGTTTCTACTCATAGACATAAAGGGTACACTTGTTTATAATTATCAATGTTGAATAATGTTGTATTTCTTGAATTCTAATGTGAAATACTCATGGGAATGTCCATCCTATTTTCAATGTTTGGTACAATCAATTTTTAGATATCAAAATGGAATAAAAATATAAAATTGACTTAATAATCATTAAATTTATTATTTGATCATTACATATTTTATATATTTTGTTTATTCATGCTATGTTATTTGTTACCTTATATGAGGAATTTTGACTCTTTTTTTTGGTACATTATGAATAACTTATGTACTTATTAAAAATGAAGTTAAACATTCATACTCTTTCTTTATTATTTTTTTACTATTTATGTCAAGTGTCAAAAAAATACTTACACATTTGCATAGAAGTTCGAAAGAACAATGTCTTAAAATTTGTAAAGAAAAATATTTTAAAAATAAGTAGAATAGTTTGTTGAAAAGTTATTGTAAATTATTGATTAAACTAACAAAAGGCCTACTAATTGGTAATAGAATAAGTGATGTATGAGGGTAAACTTAACCCTAATGATTTTGGACATTCTAGGATAATAGTGGAAAGAATCTTTTTTAGAATTTTGTGAGGAACGGGGCTTTTAGGAAAAATGTTAGAATGAACTTTTCAAGAGGGAAAGCCTTTCTAACCCAATAGGTCCGTTACCAAATATGAGAATATAATAGAATAATTAAAAATTTCTTTCCATTTTAGGCGATTCTTGCATACCAAACAAGAGGTGAATATATACAATGCAATCATAACAATTAAAAAGAGTGAGTTGGTCTAAGAAGCAATGGGTTTATTTGGATAAGAGTTATTTGGATGATTTATTTGAGATAATTACTGTAGCACTTTTTGTGATGTAATGTATGTCAGATAAAAAGATGATTGCAAAGATAAAAAGGTGATTGAAATTTGTGAAGTAAATTATTTTGTTTCAAATTATCTCAATCCAAACACATTCATTATGTGTTTTGGTCTCCTATTAATACGTTTGGTAGGTGAGTTGATGTAGAATTTTATTCAAAGTGGCAATATGGGGATGACTGATTGTGACTTCTTTTTTTTTTGTCGATATGATAGCTTCCTATACTATGGGGAAGGAGAGGGTCTGAAGAGGTCTTGAGATAATTCGAAGGGGACTGAACCGCCATTGAATCAGACGGGTGCACTACGCACTTGAATTTTTTAAGCAAGACCACATTTAATTGTGGCAAATTGGTGGGAGGCAAAGTTTCAAACCTTGCCTCCCACCCTACCCTACCAAACATTAATGCATTGGTGGTAGCCACCAACTTTTGTGACTGATTGTGTAGGAATATGTAGAAAATGGCACATATGGCTGATTGAATTTACCTTGTTATCTCCGTATGTCTATTTTACCCTTGAATTGAGGAGGAACTAATGTTGGAGTTTGAAACAGGATTCTTGAAAATTTGCCGAATAGTCCAAACCCTTCTAATCCATGTTTCAAATGAGTTTCTTCGCTCTCATCCATGGGCCAAAACAAACCTTCCCTACCTCTCTTTCAAGTTTCTCTCAACTAAGCCTCTTTTTCTTCCTTAGTTGTATTCATATTCTTTTTCTACCTGTTGAATCCTCTATTTCTCCTAGAAGCATCCCAACGTTGAAATCAAAGATGCAAATTAAATTTCTCCCACACGCAGCCTTTTTCTTATTCGACCCCTCCTTTTGTTCCTGGACCACCCAATAAAGATTTTATTGCTTTGATTCTGATATTTCTTTGTTAATCTTAGTCCCTAACTTTTGATATTTACAAAATAAATAGATGTTACTAATATCTCCCCAAAGATCTTTTCAATAATGAAGCAAATCAGGTTCAAAAATTAAGTACAATTGAAAGAGACAAAGAGCACTGAAAGCTGTCGGACGCTTGTGAAGACTGGATCGGACGTCCGATAATTATTGTGCAAATTCGGAAGTATGAAGAACTCCACCACCGGACGTCCGAAGAAATTAAGTCATTCTTTCTAAACTCACTGATTTCGATTGGACGCATAACATTAGAACACCGGACGTCCGACAAATATTGCGGCACTTCGGATGCAAAATATTGGAGGCATCGGACGTTCGAAAGGATTGAAGAAGATTTCTTTAGCTCACTGCCTGCTGTCGGACGCAAAAAACAGGACTACCAGACGTCTGACACTACCAACGACTAGTTGACTTTTCAGCTGCTTTCTATCCGTTGGAAGCATTAATAGAGGAACTTTTTGGTCTCATATAAATAGAGTATGGTCAACCACTTTTACATACTTTTGCATATTAAGACTACAAAATATCTAGAGTGATTTTAATGAGAAAATACTCTTCAAAAAAGATTTGTACTCTTATTTGTGTGAATTTCGTGTAAACTCTTCTTGTATGAGAAAAATACTTCAATAGTGTAACTTTGTGAGGGTTATTCAGGTGATAGTAAAACTTTCTAATTTGATCAAATGTAGCTTGGGTAAGGAGTAAGTGATCCTTCTTTTATACACAAAAATTGGTAGTATTTGATTAACTTGAAAAGACTTGTTCTATAAAGTGATACTCAAATTCAAGAGGAGTTTGAAAATATTTGGTTTGCTATTTTTTCTCTTTTACTTACTATCTTGCAAACGTAAATTGATTATCTCTTCTACTCTTGAGTAATTTTGCTTTCTTGATCAATTGTTCATTGTGTGGTCATCTAGAAAAGAGGGTAAATTTCATATCGAGCCAAAAAGTGTCTCATAATTTGATTAGTTTTTAATTAACCTAATTCACCCTTCCTTAGGTTGTCTACGATCCTTATAATTGATATCAGACCTTGGTCTCCTAGAGATTAAGCTCAATCGATTTTGAAGTAAAAATGACAACCAATAATGTCATATTTTTTGAAGGTCAATCTGTCACTGACCCCAATATTTAATGGATCTAATTATGTGAGTTGGAAAGGGAGAATGATTATTTCTTGCAATCTATTGATATTGAATTGTGGTTTATTGTTAATGAAGATCCATATGATGCCTCTATAATAGATGAAATCACTCATAGATCGAAACCAAAAATCAGAAGTGAGTTGACTGGTGATGATAGAACCCACCTTACTTTGAATGCCAAGGTTATGAATGTGTTATATAGTATTTTAGATTCAAATGAGTCTATTAGGGTCAAAGATTGCAGGTCGACTAAAGAAATTTGGGATAAATTGAGAGAAATCCATGAAGGGAGTGAGAATGTGAGAGAACAAAAGAAATATGTGACAACCCCACCTTCCCCTAAGGCGAACCAAAGGGTTTGGCGGACTGCCTGCCCAGCTCTCGCCAGGACTACGGAATCGAATCCCACAAAACCCTAGACTACGCGCGATAGAATCCAAAGCCATAGAATCACAACATCTCAAATGATTACACTTATACATATTTTTACATCAAAGTCTTGAACAAAGTAACTAAAATACAAGCCAGGGTATCCATATCGGTCAAAATACAATTAGGGTTTCAGTTGCAAAAGAGCTTAACAAAATACATATACAATAGCTCGCCCCTTTTCTTCAAAAATCATGATTTCGAAATTGGTCCCCTGTAAGAAAAACAAAGATAACGGGAACGGGGTGAGCTTGCGCTCAATGAGGTACCAAGAATACAAGTAGTCATGGATCATGGCATTTCACGTTTAAGGCACATATAAGGATACAGGTGGCTCTCAGGAGCCAAATTCCCATTTCAGTACTTGATCCAAACTCGTTGACCCTCCGTCAACGTTTAATGAAATAAACATGTTCGTAGATCTCTCTTAAACGCCAAATCCCGATCACCAAACATACCCCTTACCGGGCCCGAACGCCGAACAGGAATAGAGATGGTAATACTCGAGTATACCGGAAATCCAGAGTCTCAATACCCAAAGATTTCCAAAGAACAGGCACCCATGGTTCGTTAATTTCCTCGACCAAGCCCTTGCTGGCTCGAATCAAGTAACTACCCATGAGGTTGAGCTCAGAGTTAACAGGCACAGGAAGGTCGTTGGATACGCGTCCAAACGACATCATATCAAGTATAAATAACAGATTCAAGTGTACATGAGATCCATAGTAGACACAAGTAACAGAGTCAAGTACATATACAGGAAACAAGTCACACAGGCCAGAGAACGAGTGTGATAAAGTACACCCTCGTCTCATACCGGACAAACAGATGATACAGTCATTCAAGTTACAATTTGCAAGTACATATACAAAGTTAGGCAACAAGTGAGGGGAGTGGTACACTCACCAGTTCAAGTGCAGATACTTCAAAAGTTTTTCCCCCAAAATGACTTTAATCGCCAAGAAACCCTAAAATAACCGAAGTAGCAATTAAGGTTTTCACATCCCAAATTCTAGTAAATGAAACGCACAAGTGAGGCTCGACTATGAGTCGTATGCCTACCCAAATGAACTATGAAGGCAAAGTTACAAAAGCGTGATTTCGGAACGAAAAGGTAACAGGAGGACCTAGAGGCTTGAATGACCTAAAATCCGTTCATCTACTAAGAATCAATTCAAAGTTGAAGGAACCAAGCGGCCTAGAAAGTTGGGCAGCGTGCCCTTTGTGTTTACCAAATTTCCAGCCATTTACGGCTTCCTTATTTTCCTTAATTCAGCCCCACAATACACACAAGTAAAGTTACCACAATAGCCCTTCCATAGGCTCCAAAGTCATCCAAGTACAACACAAGTGCAATAGTGCAAGCAAATATCAATTTTGGAGACAAAAGCTAAATGGCAGATTTGGTATCTCGTAACATTTAGTCATAACCGAAGCTATGGTTATCGAATCGGGGTGAACCTTATACCATTTCGAAGCTAAGACAGAGGGGAACAACTTTTATGAAGGCCACTTAACCTAATTTATAGTTTATCTAAGTCTAATTTACCAAACACAGATCCAAAAGTTTAAGATCAGTCTAGTTATCAGCACTGACTTTAACCAGAAATAACTCAGGCTACAAAACTCTGATTCAGTTGATTCCAAAGCCATTAGAAAGCTAAGATACACGGCTACAATTCTTAAGAAGTCATCAAAAGTTAATTCATTCATCTTCCCAGTCAAACGAGCCAATTACAGAGGCTGATTATCATTTCCGGACAGAAACAGGGAAGCAGGGGTAAAATAGTCATTTCACAGGCTACCGTGCTTCGATTGAGCTGAAATTTTACAGGCATAATCTAAACTTAATTCTCTACAACTTTCATGTTTTGAGCTAAGGCCAATTCGGCCTCCATCCTGGACGAACAGAACTGGTCAGAACAGGGCAATATAAGAACCCTAATCTGGAATTTTCCCACATAAAGCTGAAATTTCCGCAATTAACCACAATTAATGCACAATAACTTCAATTCCATACTATACTAAGCCACCAATCCAAGCCAACCTTAGTCATCATATGAAAACAGAAAAATTCCCAAGAAAATGATAAATTCACCAAACTTCACTTTAATTCACAAAATCATCCATAAACTAAGTTCCTTAACCGATATAAGCCACTAATTTGCAATTATTATGGACAAAATTGAAGTTCTAAGCAATATACCTCAAACACCAAGAAAGGTAGCCTCTTAGAGCTTTGATTTGCCAAATCACTCCACAAACACCTTTGTTCTTCCTTAGTATGCGATTTCTACGGAGCAAATCGGATTTCTATCGGTTAATTTTCAAGATTTGGACAAGAAATTGAAGTAGAAGTTGAAGCTTTCTTTCCTTTTCTCTCTAGAGGAATTTCGGCCAAGAAGCTTGCAAAATGAAGATGATTTGGTCAAATTTTGCTTTTGGTAAAGTTGTAGAAAGTTAGGCCAAGTGTTGGCCCAATAGGATCGCGCCACGTGTCGCCTTTTTGGATTTCTCCTTATCCTTTAGCTTCCAATGATTAAATACCTAACTAACCTCCAGTTATCTCTTAACACTCAGTAATTTAATGCCTTACTGCACAACTTAACCTAATTGGCCGAATTTCTCTCACTTAACGCACTAGCGGGTCCCACGTCCACTATTTACTCCGAAAATCTCATAAACTGACTTATACTAGGAAAACATTTTTAAAACCCTATTTACTCATAAAAATGTCTAGAAAATTTATCGAATAAAGAAAATATGGAAAACAGGTGCAAAGAAATAAATTAATACCTAAAATAAAGAAAATTTACGGGCTCTCACAAAATATATTCTAGTTACCAAGTATGAATCATTTAAAATGGAAGCTCATGAAAATATTGACAAGATATATTGTAGATTCAATGATCTCATTAAGGATTTAGAGGTGTTGAAAAGGAATATTTCCTAGGTGAGAAAAATAGAAAAATTTTGAATGCCTTGACCAAAGATTGGGAGAGTAAGGTGACTGCCATTGAAGAGACTAAAGATCTGGATTCTATTTCTATTGAATCTCTTATTAATTCTCTAACCTCTTATAAGTTGAAATTTAAGACCAAGGTATAAGAGGAAGAGGATGTAAAGGTGAGAAGGACCATTGCTCTAAAAGTATCTCAAGATGAAGATGACTCGACTTCCTTGGATAGAGATGATGCGGAAGTTGACGACAATGATCTTGCTCTTATCGCAAAAAGTTTCAAAAGAATCATCAACAAGAGAAGATTCAGAAAGGAAGGACCCAACAATTCATCTTCAAATCAGTTCAACAATGCAAGAAACAAAGGAAAACAAGATGCTAATAAAAAACAAGTTGACAAGTACTTTGAGTGCGGTCAACTGGGACACTACATGAATGAGTGCCTAATGAAGAAGAAGTGACAAGGAAATATTGAACGAAAATCTAGATTCAACAACTTTCAAATCACCTGGAATGATTGCAACTCGGACGGTAATGTTGAAGAGGAAGAAGAATCTGCTCAAATGGCTTTCATAACCATGGTGATGATGAGGTAACAACTTGCAACTCTCAACTTAATAGTGATGATGAATCTAATGATGATGTTAATTTTTTCATTGAGAGACTGCATGATAGTTTGAAAGAATTCTGTGCTAGAAACAAGCAACTAAAACAAAAGATCAATTTTCTTATTTAAGACAATGCAAACCTTTTTCGGCAAAACAAGAATCTGAAAGATGAAAATGACCACTTCAAAAAGAATGAGACAGTTTTACTTTTTGAGCTTGATCGAAAAACAAAACTTTGTGATTTGTTTAAAAAGGAACAAAGTAACTTGAAAAAAAGAATGGATAAATGATTTGCTTCAACACAAGAAACAAAACTGTTTTCAAAGGAACGAATCAAAATCTCATGAGAAAAGGTTGAATTCTAGTGCAAACGAATTTACCATTTATAAGAGAAAGCAAGTCAGATTCGTTAAATCTGTCCATACAAGTAATTCGCTGACTATGTGTAGTTTTTGTTATCAAATTGATCACAGGAAGAGTAATTGTTATGTAAGGTAGAATATAAGAAATGACATAAAATGCATGTGGATAGTTAGACGTAATACTAACTCTCAAAAATCCAAAAAATAAAGGGTACCAAATATTATCTTGTGAACTTTTATGTAGATGAATTTAGTGAACATCATTAAGAAATCAAAATGGTTCATTGATAGTGAATGTTCAAGACACATGACCGGTGATCCATCACAATTCATCATGTTCAAATCAAAATCAAGTGAAAAAGTAACATTTGAGGATGATAACAAAGTCAAAACAGTTGGAATATGAGATGTTGGTAAGAATGATCAAACTTTTGTTCATAATGTCCTTCTAGTTGATAATTTGAGTTATAACTTGTTAAGTGTTAGTCAATTGTGTGATAGAAATCTGTTTGTGTTATTCAAAAAATATGAGTGTCTTGTTCTTGACTCTAAATTTAATATTATATTTAAGGAAAAAATAAATCTATATAGTTAATATGACATCTATATAGTTGTTCTTAAAAATATTGATTCCTTTAGTTTTAAATATCTTAAAGTTGAAAATAAAAACCCTTGGTTGTGACATAGAAGAATTTTTCATTTAAATATGGATTTGTTAAAAGAAATTTTCAAAAAGAAACTTGTTAGAAATTTGCCAAAAATTAATTTTGAAAAGAACAAAATTTGTGATGTTTGTCAATTTGGAAAGTAATAAAAGTTTCTTTTAAACCCAAAAAATATTTTTCTACTTCAAAACTTTTGAAACTTTTACATCTTTATTTGTTTGGTCTTACTCAAATTACTAGATTGGGTGGTAAAAGATATTATTTGATTTTGTTGATGATTATTCTAGATACACTTGAGTGATGTTTCTTACCCACAAAGATAATGCTTTCAAAAATTTTGTTCCCTATTTGCAAAAGTTCAAAATCTGATTGGGTTGAAACTTAGTAAAATTAGAAGTGATAATGAATCGAAATTTAAATTTTGTGATTTTTCAATATTTTTGTGATCATAATGGAATCGCTCATGAATTTTCTATTGCAAGAATTCCACAACAAAATGGTGTTGTTGAAAGAAAGAATAGAACTCTTCAAGAAACCACAAGAACCATGTTAAGTAAATGTAATTTGTCAAAATATTTTTAGACCGAAACCGTAAATACGGTTTGTTATGCTATGAATAGAGTTCTTTTGAAATCAATTTTGAACAAAACCTCTTATGAGTTAATATTTGATAAAAAGTCAATTGTTGGATATTTCAAAATTTTTGATTGCAAATAGTTTATTTTAAATATGAAGGAACATCTTGAAAAATTTGATAAAAAATCTGATGAAGGAATTTTCTTGGGTTATTGTGAAAACAAAAGAGATTTTAGAGTCTATAATAGAAGAACTTTTATCATAGAGGAAGTCATACATGTCACATTTGATGAATCTAATGATGATATTTTCAAGAGTTGTTGTGAGGATGATGATGTAGGTGTTCAAGAAAGACTCAAGAAACTCACAATTCATGATCAAGACAATGCTCCACTAGAAGACAATTCAAAGGAAGATCAAACATTGGAAGAAAATAACAAGGATGATGATACACCTAGGGATCTTCCAAGAGTTTGAAAATTTGCTCAAAATCATCCCAAGGAGTTTATTATTGGTGATCCATCCGAGAAGGTTAGAACTCATTCCTCTACTAACCAATTGATGGATAATTTGTCTTAGTCTCACATTTTGAACCCAAAAATGTTGTTGATGTCTTGAAAGATGAAAACTGAATTTTGACCATAGAAGAGGAACTAAACCAATTTGAAAGGAGTAAGATTTGGACACTAGTTGAAAGACCTCAAAATCATCCTATTATTGGTACAAAATGAATTTTTAGAAATAAAATGAATGACAAAGGTGAGGTTGTGAGAAATAAAACTAGACTTGTAACTAAGGGGTATGCTCAAGAAGAACGAATAGATTTTGATGAAACATTTGTTCCCGTAACTAGATTAGAGTCAATTAGAATATTTTTGGCATTTGCATGTTTCAAGAAATTTAAATTATTTCAAATGGATGTTAAAAGTGCTTTCTTAAATGATTTTATTGACCAAGAGGTTTATGTTGACTAACCTCTCGATTTTAAAAATGAAATATTTTCAAATCATGTGTTTAAACTTTCAAAAGCTTTATATTGATTAAAATAAACTCCAAGAGTTTGGTATGAACTATTAAGTGATTTTTTAATTGAGAATGGTTTTAAAAGGGGTATTGTGGGCACCACTCTTTTCACTAAACAAAGTTCAAATGATCTCCTAATTGTACAAATATATGTTGATGATATTATTTTTGGTATCATTAATGAGTGTTTGTACAAGGATTTTTTCACTTTTATGCAAAAAGAGTTTGAGATGAGTATGATGAGAGAATTGAATTTCTTCCTTGGAATTCAAGTGGTTCAAATTCAAAAAGGTACGTTCATCAATCAAACTAAATACACCAAGAAACTGCTCAAAAGATTTGGAATGGAGGATTCAAAACAAGTTGGAACACTAATGTGCACATCTACCAAGTTTGACAAGAATGAAGAAAGCATAAATGTTGATGAAAAGAAATATAGAGGTATGATTAGCAGTTTACTTTATTTAACCGCAAGTAGACCTGATATTATGTTTACTGTTTGTTTGTGTGCTCCTTTCCAATCGTGTTCAAAAGAATCTCACTTGATTGCTGTGAAAAGAATCTTTAGATACTTGAAAGGAACTTTGAACTATAGTTTTTAGTATCCAAAATGTCTTGAATTTCCTTTATATTGTTTTTGGAATGTTAATTTTGGTGGTTGTAGGATAGATAGAAAAAACACAAGTGGTACATGTCACTTTCTTGAAAATTACTTTATGTCTTGGTTTAGTAAGAAAGAAAATGATATTTTCTTGTCTACGGCCGAAACGAAATATGCTGTTGCCGGTGCATGTTGTGCTCAATTGATGTGGATGAAAAATACTTTAAATGATTTTGGATTGGAGTATGACTGTGTGCCTGTATTTTGTGATAATACAAGTATCATAAATTTGACAAAAAATCTCATTCAACATTTTAGGACAAATCATATAGACATAAAGTATCAGTTCATTCGTGATCTTGTCCAAAAAGATGAAATTTGTGTATAATATATTTTTTCAAAAGATCAAATTGCTGACATTCTTACAAAAATCTTACCACTGGACCAATTTGTATTTTTGAGAACAAAATTGGGCGTTTTAGAAAAGATTCTTTAAAAATTTTCTGGTCACACTTTATCGGACGTCCGATGCATTAGAATGGACGTCCGACAGTATTCTTAGTCATTTTTTCAGAAAAATTTTAGTTTGAACGGGAGTGTAGGATGCTTCTTTTCGTTCGGCTGTCCGACACTCAAAAGATGGGTATTATAAAACAGTTCTCTCGTTCATTCAGTTTATTTTTTAACTGTTGTTTCAGACGCAACCCTTCCTCTTTTCCCATTTTCAAATTTTAAAAATTCATCTCTTTTCTGAATAAGTTTCAAGAAATTGATTTATCCAACACTATCACATTCCTTTTGCGCGTCCATAAGCCCTCATAACTTTCTCCAACTGACAACCATCCCACAAATCCTAATTTTCAGCCGATACCCTAGTCACTTAAAATTCACTCTCTTTGGATGATTGAAACATACATTGTAGTCTATACCGCACTCTAAGTCTATCGCATACATATTTGCATTATACTCTACAACAAAAACATCCTGCATACCATCATGGTTAGAGTTAGAGGAAGATTTACGGGTGCCGAACGCACTACCCGGCTTAGACATGAAGAAGTTGAAATTGTTGAGCCTTCTACCACGAAATCACCTAGAAAAGGAACTGAAACTCGTGGTGGAAAAAGAAAACAGTCTGCCAGAAAGAAATGGGCTGCTCAAACTGAGGAACGGCAAATTGCTGTGCCTTCTGTTGAGCAAATTGAGGAACAGCAAATTGCTGAGCCTTCCGCCAAGAAATCACCAAGAATAAGGACTGATGTACCAACTGCTCAACGTAGTGGAAAGAGGAAACACCCTGCCAGAGCGCAACCTGAGGCTCAAACTGAAGAAGAATTTACTCCATTACCCAAATTCATTGATGAGGATGCTAGGGAGAGGTTTGAATGGATTTCACAGAAGGATTTTATCACTTAGAGGACCATTATCCCTTATGAATTTCGTAAGATTGATCTTGAACCAATTCTTAAATTTTTTGAATTTAAAAAATGGATTCACATTTTGACTATTCCCAACACTTATTATCCTAATATACTTCATCAATTCTTTGCTAACCTTAATAAGGGAAGCGCACACACAGATCTTGTTTTTCGAGTCAATTTAGTTGATATTGCTTTCAATCTTGACATTGTTAATACTATTTTAAAGACCAAAATTGAAGATGGTGTTAAAGAAAAAATTGCAAACTTTTTCTCTTATGAAGAGTTTCCTTCTATCTATTATTATTTTCATGTTGCAAAATTGATGACCTATTTTCAAACACACTTTAACACTCCTGTTGAGACAAAATTGGAGGATCTCGGTTCTCAAAATTTGATCATCTTTTCAATAATTTCAAATATGTTGGTTCCTATTGATGGTCATAAGACTGATGCCAATAAAATGGAATTTTACTTGTTTTGTTGTTTTCTTGAAAAGATCAGAATTGATTTCGGCTTTGTTATGTGCAAGTTTTTGCTCAAAATTAGCACTGATAGCCATAGGAAACTTTCCTATGAAAAATTTCTAACTCCAATCTTTGTTCACTTTAAGATTTCTTTCATTGGAGTGTCACCAAAAGAGGGTGCATCCACCACCTTTTCAAAAGCTTATTTTGAAAGGAAAAATTTTAGATTCTTTGATGGTTATTGGTGTTACAAGGAGTCTGTTTTGGAGTTTAGGACAAAGAGCCGTCATGAAACTCCTGACACCCCTAGACCTCCCAGAGATCAGTCCCAATATGTCTCACCCTTTACTATCCATTCTAGAAAATCATCCACTCAACCTTCTTCACCTAATTCTGAGGTCATCTCCTTGCTTGAAGACCTTAAATAACACATTTTTTTTAAGATGGTCTGATGATGACCATGTCACCTGAACAACAAGTCACCCTCATTAACAAAAGAAATCTACTTGTGCCTCCTGTCCCTCAAGAAGATGAAAATGTACATCAGAAAGAGTCTCGGACTGAGCCAACTGAGTCAACCCCTATTCCACAAGACAAAGGGTCTCATATTGAGTCCACTCGTGAAGTTCATGCCTCAAGTTTTTAGTCACAAAATAAGGGTAATACTCCAGCAACTGAAGACAGTGATGATGATGAGGAAACTGAAGAAGAAGAAGTGGATCCTGCTCAGTATCGCCTAACAAGAAGGAGGTTTGGATCGTCCAAAATCATCATTTAGGCACCTTTAGGCATTTGCACTTTTTTAGGATGACACTTCATAGTAGACATTTGCATTTTTTATATTTTGACATTTCAAGTACTCTGTATTCATAATTCTGGTTGTTTGGTTAACTCTGATGGTTTGTAGTTTATTGATATATAATCTTGTGGTTTCTGGTTACTTTTGTTGGTTAACTTTTATTTGGTTAATTCTGTTTGTTTCTGGGCTAATGAGTGCTGAATGATTGGTTTACCTGTGATTGCTGATTTCTGATATCAATTCTTTGTGCCTGTCAACTGTATTTCTGCTGTTTTGGTATATTATATTGGACGTTGGTATATCAAATTGCATCTCTGATATTGATTACTGTTATTGATGATGTTGGGTGTTATTAATAATGTTGGATCATCAATATGTTATTGATGACATTGATGGTGGATTTCTGGTATGCTATGAAATATTGGGTTGAATACTGGATTTGACAAAAAGAGGGAGAAATGCCATTGGTTTGATGCCACTGGATCATCAATATTGGATTTCTGATATTAGATTAATGCCATTGGTTGTAAAATCATCGAATGATGACAAAAAAGGAGAGAAATAGATGTTAAAATTATGTTTGAATGCCAGGAAGTATAATTTGGTAAATGTGTGAGGGGGAGTTATCCTGAGGGGGTGTGTGTACTTACAAACTTTTTGGATGCATTAAGTGAGGGGGAGTTTTGACTCAATTATTTTTTCTCCATCCATTATTTTATCATCATAAAAAAGGGGGAGATTGTTAATTTTAGTTCTTAACTTTTGATGTTTACAAAATAAATGGATGTTACTAATATCTCCTCAAAGATCTTTTCAACAATGAAGCAAATTAGGTTCAAAAATTAAGTACAATTGAAAGAGACAAAGAGTGCTGAAAGCTGTCGGACGCTTGTGAAAATTGGATCGGACGTCCGATAATCATTGCGCAACTTCTGACGGACGCATGAAAAACTCAACCACCGGACGTCCGAAGAAATTAAGTCATTCCTTCTAAATTCACTGATTTCGATCGGATGCATAACATTAGAGCACCGGACGTCCGACAAACATTGCGGCACTTAGGACGCAAAACATTGGAGGTACCGGACGTCCGAAAAGATTGAAAAAGATTTCTTTAACTCATTACCTGTTATCGGATGCAAGAAATAGGACTATCGGACGTCCGACACTACCAACGGTTAGTTGACTCTTTAACTGCCTTCTATCCGTTGGAAGCATTAATTGAGAAACTTTTTGATTTCATATAAATAGAACATGGTCAATCACTTCCACATACTTTTGCACATTAAAAATACAATAGATTTAGAGTGATTTTAGTGAGAAAATACTCTTCAAAGAAGATTTGTACTTTTGTTTATGTGAATTTTGTGTAAACCCTTCTTGTGTGAGAAGAATATTTCAATAGTGTAGATTTATGAGGGTTATCTGAATGATAGTAAAATTTTCTAAGTTGACCAAGTGTAACTTGGGGCAAAGAGGAAGTGAACTTTTCTTTGTACACAAAGATTGATTGTACTTGATCAACTTGAAGAGGCTTGTTCTATAAAGTGATATTCAACCTCAAGAAGAGTTTGAAAATATTTGGTTTGCTATTTTTTCTCTTTTACTTACTATCTTGCAAATATAAATTGATTATCTCTTCTACTCCTGAACAATCTTACTTTCTTGATCAATTTTTCATTGTATGGTCATCTAGAAAAGAGGGTAAATTTCATATCGACCCAAAAAGTGTTTCATAATTTGACTAGTTTTTAATTAACCTAATTCACCCCCTCTTAGGTTGTTTTCGATCCTTACATTCTTTAGCTAAGGATTGCAACTTGATTCCCAAAGCATTCTTTATGGATCAATTGATGAGACTAGGTTTTTTTGTTCTTTTATCAATTTTTATAGTTTCTTGATGCATCATTCTTTTATAATTTTTTAACAGGAGAGCAGTGTGATTTAAGAAACGGGGAAGAGGGTAGGGAAATTTGAATAGAACACCTCTAGATTTTGTAGATTTCTTGATGCATCCTCCTTGTCATAGATGAATTTAATTTTTGGAGTATACTGATGCGGTTTTAGGATGTGGTTTGATTTTTCATTTTTAGGCTAATGTTGTGTTTGAGTAGAATGAGTTTTTCCTTTTTAATTGGGTTTGATTTTGGGGACTTTTTTTTCCCTATATAAATGGATAAGAATTTTGCTATGTTCTTAAGATATTGTCATTTGCTTAGGATTTCATCTTGCATAAAGGTGCTTCTCTTTTTTTCCCATGCTTAAATTGAGCATTTAACAAAATTGAATTTGATTTTTCTATTTCTGTTAAACTGATTGGAAAATTACACTTACAGAGAATTGTAACTATTGGATATGATTATAAATAGTATTGGTTTCATTTCATTATATTTTTTTTGGTTTTTATAGTAATTATTTTCTTATATCAAAAGCAGAAATCAATAGCTACATAACTTTACTGTCTACAAGTCAGAGCGTGTTTGTCCATCATTTAGAGTTTTCATCTTCTCATTTAGTAGGAGGCTCTGGATGATCTGCGCTTAGGACATATGCTCTACAATTCACTTGATCTTTCTAAACTATTTCTTTCCTTTATTCTGATTATGAGCTTACATCTTGATGTTGTGACTTAGTTTGGAAGTCTAAACTTTGTGTTTTAGTCCTTTATTTTCCCTTTGTTTGACCTTTATTCTCAATTCCAAATCTGTACAATGAAAATGCTCAAGAAGGAAAAGAAAATAGCAAAAAATTCTTATTTGGCAAAATAATGGAAGAATGGGCTGCAAATTCACAAGAATCAGAAACTTTTTAAATCAGATACGGAGCTTTCTGAAGAACTTGGTTGCTGAGGAATTGGGGGTGAACTTGTTTCAATTCTTCTTTGCATATAGTGTAGATATTGCTAGAGTTCTTGCTAGAAGACCCTATACGATGGATAATCAACTGTTAAATATCAAGGATGGGAAGAAGGCATCGATTAGAAGTCCAAAACCTTTTTAACTACCATGTTATGGTTGTAGGTATGGAACCTACCAATCTATTGGTTAACGAATGAGATCGGGAGAAAGATTGGCAATATGTGTTAATGGGGCGTTGTCCCACATCGGCTTTTGTATAAGAGAACCTTTCCCTTAGTTGTCTATAAATATAATGGACTTGTGATGGAGTTAAGTGCACTAAAACCAAGGGAGCATTAGTGTGTTATTTGGGCCTTTGAGTCATTAAACCTTTTGTTTAGTTAGATTTTTGGGCTCTCTTGTGTTTTTAGTATTAGGTGTTTTTAGCCTAGGAACACTTTCCTAAGACATTTTTTTTACTCTCTTTTTTATAGTAAAATATTGTTTCTCTTCCACCCGTGGACGTAGGTCAATTTGATCGAATCACGTAAATTCGTGTGTTCTCGTTTTATTTATTTTTACTTTGTTATTTGTCTTTTGGGGTTGTCAAAAATCCTTTCGTCAATTTTTTGGGTTCAGACCTAACAAACTGGTATCAAAATTTTGTCGGAGGTTTTGGATTTTGTGGCAACAATGACAATAACAAAAACTGTTGTTGAGAAATTCAACAGGAATGTCAATTTCAGGATGTGATAGCTCAAGATGGAGACCATTTTGGTTCAAGACGGAGTTGATTTAGTGATACACGGAATTGAGAAAAAACCAGAGGGTGTGACAGATGTAAATTTTGTTGAGATGGATAAGAAGGTAAGGTCCGGTATTATCTTAAATCTCTCTGACGAGATTTTGCAGGAGGTAACCACTGATATTTTGGCAAAGGCCATGTGAGACAAGTTTAAAATCTTATATATGAAGAAGACAGTTGAGAATCGACTTTATTTAAAGCAAAGTCTATATATGTTTCGCATGATTGAAGGTACATCTATACTCTCACTTCTTGATAAATTTGATTCAATTATTATGGATTTGGAGAATGTAGATTTGAAAATTGATGATGAGAATCAAGCCCTATTACTTTTGCGTTCCCTTCCCCAATTTTCTAAATATTTTCGTGATATTATGATTTATGGAAAAGAAACAATTTCGTATCAAAAAATTAAATCTGTATTAAAATCTAAGGAGCAGATAGACATGGATATTATTGAAAATTTAGTGGAGATCAGGTAGAAGGTCTGGTTGTTAGGGGCAGAACTAAGAGAAAAGAATTTGACAGTAGTAGATCTAAATTTAGATCTAAATCCAGACACAGATATGTGGAGTGCAATTATTGTTATAAAATAGGGCATATTAATGCAAATTATTTTAAATTGAAAAATAGATTGAAACAAAAGGAGAAACTTGGTGAGAAAAATATTGAGACTGTCGAAACTGGTGTTACAGCTGCTGAGAATGAAAGAAATATTTTTTTGTAACTGATGACAGGACGAGGTCTAAAAATGAATGGATTTTAGATTCGAGGTGCTCCTATCACATGTGTCCCAATAGGGATTTATTTTCCACTTATGAATCTTATAATGATGGAATTGTTTTGATGGCTAATAATGCCGCTTGTAATGTTATTGGTAAGGGTACAATTCGAATTAAAATGTATGATGGTATTGTGAGAACGCTTACTAATGTTATATATGTTGCTAATTTTGAAAAAAAATCTCATTTCTTTAGGCACTTTAGAGGCTCTTGAGTGTAAATACACAGTTAAAAATGGCGTTATGAAGGTTTCTAAACGTGCTATTGTTATAATGAAACTTTGCAGGATTGAAAATTTATATGTTTTACAGGAATCTACTATCACAGACTCGGTTGCAATTTCGTCATCATCATCTTTGTCTGATTCTGACATCACCAAATTGTGGCATAATGCGTTTGGGACATATGAACGAGAAAAGGTTTAGGCATACTAAGCAAAATAGGACTTCTTTGCTGTAAGAGTACTGGGTCACTGGAATTCTGTGAACATTGTGTCTTTAGAAAACAAAAAAGAGTTAGTTTCAGTTCTCCAACAATCCATAAGACGAAAGGTACTCTTGATTATATTCATTCAGATTTTTGGGGTCCATCTCGTGTTACATCTAAGGGTAGTGCCAGGTTTATGTTAACTTTTATTGATAATTATTCAAGAAAAGTTTGGATTTATTTTCTTAAACATAAGAATGATGTTTACCTCACTTTTAAGCAATGAAAAGTTTTGATTGAGAAACAAACAGGTAAACAGATCAAGCGGCTTAGAACAGATAATGGCATGAAATTTTGTGAAAGAAAATTTGATAAATTTTACAAGAATGAAGGAATTGTTCGGCATCACACTGTCAGAATGACACCTCAACAAAATAGTGTGGTCGAACATATGAATAGAACACTTTTGGAGAGAGTAAGATGTATGATCTCTAATGCAGGGTTGAGAAAAAACTTTTGGGTAGAGGTGATTTCTATTGCCTGTTATATTGTTAATTGTACTCCTTCTACTGTTCTTAATTTTAAAACTTCTGAGGAAGTTTGGTCAGATATTCCTGTTGATTATTCTAATTTTAAAATTTTTGGGTGTCCAGCATACATGCATGTAAATGATGAAAAATTAGAATTTCGAGATAAAAAATGATTTTCCTTAGGTATACTTTTAGAATGAAAGGATACAGATTATGATGTCTTGATCCCAAATCTCTAAAATTTATAATCAGTAGAGATGTTACTTTTGATGATTTCTCTATGTATCTTCCAAGAAAGAATCTTCTAGTTCTTGTCAAATAGATGATAGTATGCAGAAGCAGGTGGAACTTGAGATTGGTAGCTCTGGTTCTTCTATTCAACAAGTGCCAGTAGATGCATCTGAATTTACTGATGAAAATAATTCAGAAGAGAAAAAATATTCTATTGTTAGAGATAAGCCAAAGAGGGATATTCAACCACCACAAAGATATGCAAATTTGATTACATATGCTTTGTTTGTTGCCAGAAGAAACTGATATAATTGGTGAGCTTACTGCCTATTCAGAGGCGATTTTTTGTGATGATTCTGTTAAGTGGTTGATTGCAATTAATGAAAAATTGAGTCTCTCTATCGAAATAGAACTTGGGTTCTTGTGAAACCGCCTCCAAATAGGAAAATTGTTGGATGTAAATGAGTTTTCAAGAAGAAAGAAGATATTCCAAGGGTCGAAGATGTAATGTACAAAGTACGTTTAGTTGCAAAGGGTTATAGTCAGGTACAAAGTATTGATTTTAATGAAATATTTTCACATGTTGTTAAACATAACTCTATTCATGTTTTGTTTGTTTTAGTTGCTATATATGATTTGGAGTTGGAGCAACTTAATGTTAAGACAGATTTCTTGCATGGTTAACTTGAAGAAAAAATTTATATGAAACAACTTCAAAGATTTGAAATTGAAGAAAAAGGAAGACCATGTTTGTTTGTTAAAGAAATCCTTATATGGATTGAAACAGTTTCCAAAACAATGGTATAAGAGATTTGACACTTTTATGTTGAGTCATAGTTATTCAAGGAGCATGTATGCTAATTGCATTTACTTTCGGAAGTTAGATGATGGTTCTTTCATTTATTTGCTGCTTTATGTTGATGACATGCTCATTGCTGCTAAGAATTTGTCAGAAATTTCGTACTTTGAAACTGCAGTTAAATAGTGAATTTGAAATGAAAAATTTGGGAACAACTAAAAAAATTCTTGGCATGGAAATCAAAAGAAACCGAAGAGCTGAAAAATTATTCTTTACTCAAGAAAATTATCTTGAGAAGGTCTTGGAGAAGTTTGGCATGGAAGATGCTAAATTTGCGGCTACTCCTCTTGTTAGTCGTTTTCGACTATCTGCTGCTCAGTCACCACAGTTAGTTGAAGAGGAAAAAATATATGGTATGGGTTCCTTATTTCAGTGCAGTCGGCAGTATTATATATACAATGGTTTGTACTCGTCTAAATATAGTACAATCAGTCAGTGTGGTTAGCAGATATATGTCTTATTCTGGAAAAGCACATTGGCAGGCTGTGAAGTGGATTTTCAGATACTTGCGAGGGACTTCAAATTGTTGTTTGGAGTTTGGAAAAAATAATAACACTTTGGTTGGTTTGTAGAGTCTGACAATACCGGAAATCTTGACAGGAGAAAATCACTTTCAGGTACGTATTCTGCATTGGCGGTTGTGCAGTCAGTTAGAAACTATTTACAACCTGTTGTACCTTTATCTACCACAGATGCAGAATATATGGTCATGACTGAGGCAATCAAAGAAGTCTTATGGTTTGAAAAGTTTGTTTGGCGAACTTAGTCCTACATCAAGGTGTTACTACTATTTACTGTGATAGTCAAAGTACTATTCATTTGACTAAAGATCAGATGTATCATGAGAGAACGAAACACATTGATGTGAAATTTCATTTCATTCGAAATACTATTACTGAGGGAAGAAGTTTTTGTTTAGAAAATCAGTATCAAGAAGAATCCTACTGACATGTTCACGAAATCTCTTTCACTTTTACAAGTTCAAGCAATGTTTGAATTGAGTTGGTATTCATTGTTTGGTGATTTAAGCCCATTGGGGTTTATGTGAAGAAGGTGGAGCAGTTTTACTATGTCAATGTTTGGGGACACGTCAAGGTGGAGATTTGTTAATGTCGCGTTGTCCCACATCGGCTTTTGTATAAGGGAACATTTCCCTTAGTTGCCTATAAATATAGTGGGTTTGTGATGGAGTTAAGTGCACCAAAACCAAGAGAGCATTAGTGGGTTTTTGGATCATTAAACCCTTTGTTTAGTTAAAGATTTTTGGGCTCTCTTGTGTTTTTTAGTATTAGGTGTTTTTGGCCTAAGAACACTTTTTTAAGGCATTTTTTGTACTCTTTTCTTCATAGTAAAATATTATTTTTCCTCCGCACGTGGACGTAGGTCAATTTGACCGAACCACGTAAATTTCTGTGTTACCCGTTTTATTTATTTCTGCTTTGTTATTTGCCTTTTGGGGTTGCCAAAAAATCCTTTCGTCAATTTTTTGGGTCGAGACCTAACAGTATGTTCAATAGAGTGGAGGATATTATCATTCAAATTGCAAGGAGGGGTGGCATTTAAAATTGAAGGTGGAAATAGATCTCTCAACCCCTCTCTTGTGAGGGACAATATCTCAAATGAATGAAGTGACAAGATGGGTGGAATTCTGCTATGAATGAAGCTTGACTTCTACTATTCATATGGGATTAGGGGAACAATGATCGTTCTTGCCGATAATAAAGAGAACCTTTGGACTGGTAGCAGCAAACCCTATTTCGATTTATGGATGAGAGCACAATATACTAAATCTCCCTTCAAAAAGACCCAGTACCGAAAACATGGAAAGTAGCTTGCAAACCATAACCAGAAAATGATGCAAAGTATAGCTCCTCTTTGAAGGAGAATATGTGGTTAATCAAAACATTTCACTCGGAAATGGGCTACAGCAATAGGGTACTGAGCGACTCCCCCAATTTGCATGATGATTCTGCGGGTGACAAACTTTCCAAAAAGGGTATCTTTTAGGCATTCGAAATTCATATCCAAATCTAGAGCAAAGCATAGGCAATTCTGTGGATGGTGCTTTATTCCAACTTCGAAGCATAGAGGAGGGTGGGAAATTGAGTCGGGGGTGCATCCCCACCTAACGAAGAAAAAGAGTTTGCCAAGAAGGCATTAGTACACAACTATGTGCCGGATAAGCCCAAAATGATGAGCTAGCAAACAAGATGTCTATGGATATTGACTGATGTGCATAATGTTTGAACCTTAATTCCTCCCAAGTTTTAAATATAACTCAAACTTCCACAATTGTATGTGCACAGGTCATACACAAGTATAGGGAATATTCAAGTGTTGATCTCACAGAAAGGATTGTCAATTACTGGCATTATTCGAACTTCTTTGTTATTTAGATGATCACAAATAAAGCAAGTAAATCTATACTATATACATGAAACAAAATTAGTAAAATAAGAAATAAAAGATTTCTACGATTATGGAATTTCTAACTACTCTTACAAGTGAAACTATCAGTTAATTTACTTATCTTGGGTTAATTTCCTAATGTACGTGATACTCGCTTTTATCGATGTATCAACCACACATATAACTACTCTCCAACCTGCATTTGTGATGATAAAACTAGCTATAAATTCATTAGATTTTGTGAATTACTTTGGTTAAAAAACCACAAAGGTGTTTCCCTATTTTCTTGAGAATGTTCCTTAGATTTAACACTTTTATGAAACTAGTATTGTATCATAACTTTCATCAATGATTCATCATCTTTGGATAATCACAACTAATGATCAGTTAATTATGATTGTAATAGCAAAAGTGCTAAATAACTTGTACAAAGTATAACTTAAATAACCAAGAAAATCTCACATAACAATCATAGAAAGTTCATCCAACCGTAGATATAAAAACTATCAATACACAAAAAATAAGAAAATAAGAATCAAACTCGTATTATAATTCAACATAGGATTCAATATAAGAAATAAAGTGATAGGAGAGAAGTTATCCTTGTCACATGAGTTCTAACACTCTCCATCTTTATCCTCAAATTTCATCTAAGTTTAGCTACATATAAAGATTGGATAAAACTACTCTACTCCATACTCGTGAACTAGGAAATTCTAGTGAAAGACTATATTTTGTTGTAGTTTCTCCAACTTCCAAAGTTACACAAGAAGTTCTCCAAGGGTCTTATTTATAGAAGATTAAACCTCCAAGCAATCATGTTAAAATTGATACAAATTGCCACCTTGAAATCATCAAAAGTTGTTTCTTAAAATCTTCAAGATTTCTTGAGTAGCTATAGCTAAAATTTGATCAGAAAAATGGTCCAAAAAACTATGTGAACAAGTTGTAAGTTGCAAGAAACTTGCACAGATGCAAATAGGAAACACAAG
The DNA here is from genome assembly GCA_023065735.1 of Coffea humblotiana. Lineage (NCBI taxonomy): Eukaryota > Viridiplantae > Streptophyta > Magnoliopsida > Gentianales > Rubiaceae > Coffea > Coffea humblotiana. The sequence goes on from CM041211.1 coordinate 23,345,568, forward strand.
TGGAAAACATGGGTAAGGTCCATGTGACAGCCCCACCTTCCCCTAAGGCGAACCAAAGGGTTCGGCGGACCGCCTGCCCAGCTCTCGCCAGGACTCGTTCACTCACATCAAACCAAAATGAGATATAGCCTCGAGAAAAAAAAAATGAAAACAATTCCCAACTTGAAACATTTATACTTACATTCATCCAAACTCAGATGGTAATACAAATCCAAAAGAGACAAAAGTCCTCAGTTCTCCGTCCGACCCAGTCCTAACCATATCCTAGAGCGAGTACAAAAGCCCATAATGTACAAAAGGGACTAAACTATGCTATTCTAAACAGATCTCTCGCCCTTGCTTGTAACCCCTGTTAAGGAAAACAAAAGACGTGGAATGAGCTAAAAGCCCAGCGAGGTTCTATATACACAACTAAGCAAGTAAACAAGGACATTAGCATGTGATAACAAGTAATCCAGATAACAATTATGAAGTAAAACAAGAGTAACACTTTCATTGAAAGGATACGGGCTCACGGAGAGCCATTCGTTCATTCATTCATTCCTCATTCCTTCAAGCGTTTTAGAAAAAGTTGCATTTGTCATTGAAAACCTCTCCGTACATCTTGCCATTCATTCGTTCATTTCGTTCTTCCCCTTCTAGCCAGCGCACTGGCTAGTCCTTCCCAAACTTCGTGGTCATACTCGAGTATACCAAACATTAAACATTCACCCAGGGTCACTAATCGCTCGACCGAGTCCGTTTCTGGCTCGAGTCGACCAGTAACAAAGGGCATGGGCCCAGTTCAGCCCGAAGGCTTACATTCATGCACAATTAACATTTAATCATTCAGTCATTGAAAATTTCACGTTCATTTAGGTCGAGTGCGATAAAGTACACACTCGCCTAGCAAAATTCGTTTTTGGCAAGCATTGAGAACATTTGACATTCAATCAAGGATCACAAGTAGCCACATAGTCAATGTAAATGTAACGTACGGCAATCACTTATTCAAGTAACAATCCAAAGAGTCACAATAATTCACGTAATCATGAGCAACAAATCGTATATAAAACACTCACCTAATTTCAAGCAAAATTACGTCCAAAGTATCCCTCCGGATATCAACTTTAGTCACCAAGAAACCCTAATAACAATCATGAGAAATGTTATGGTTCAATTATCAAAATATTTAAGCAAATCAAAGAAAATCTGAATAAAACTAGTACAAGGTGGAAGTATGATTTTTGGAAGTGAAAAGGGTACATTTTGATCAAAGGAAATGAATAACTAAAGGTTTTCCAAATCAAACATAAAACTAAGCTCAAAAGGTTTTAGAAAATTAAATCGGAAAAATTTGAAACAGTTGCCACGTCAGAATCCGGCCAGGAATTGGCCGGATATCCGGCCGGATAGTCGGCCGGATTCAAGGCAGAGACCGACCTAATTTTTTTCTTCTTCCCCTGTCAATTCGGCCAACAATCCGGCCAAGAATTGGCCGGATACACGGCCGGATTATGAACAGTAAATTTTTCCCCTTTTTCGTAAAATGTGTTTTTGGCTCAAAACTAACACATCTATAACGAATTAATGTATAACAAGGGTTTTGGGAAAAATTCACATCCAAACGGATGATAAAATACCTTATTGCACCCCAAAATCTTACTTATAAAAGCTAGGTTTTCGTGGCTGGGAAACCCTAGGCCACTTCTTTTGTTTTGGGAGGAAATCAAACACATATTTGAAGTTCAAAACTCAACATTCGAAACCAAACATTATGGTAAAAGGGAAGTGTACAAATGCAAGTAAATTACAACTAAAATGGAACTAAAATCAACTACACAAGACAAGTTCAATACATCACCAAATCACATTTCGAATCTCATTTCATTCACTCTAATCTTCAAGAGAATAAACGGACGGCATAACCCCTTGTTTTCCTTACTTTTCCAGGCTATAACAAGCCACCAAACTCACAACATTCAACCCCAATCTCATATACAAATCATAGACTATCAAAACACCCTTAATATACAACCAATTGGAAGCTTCACAACCAACCACACAAACCCTAATTTAATCATATCTCAGCACACACAACTCCGATTCAGTTGATTCCAAAGCCATAGAAAAGCTAAGATACAAGGCTACAATTCTTAAGAAGGCATCAAAAGCTAATTCATTAATCTTCCCAGCCAAATGAGCCAATTACAGAGGCTGAAAATCATTTCCGGACAGAAACAGGGGAGCAGGGGTAAAATAGTCATTTCACAGGCTACCATGCTCCGATTGAGCTGAAATTTTACAGGCATAATCTACACTCAATTATCTCCAACTTTCATGTTTTGAGCTAAGTCCAATTCGGCCTCCATCATGACCGAATAACACTGGGCAGAACAGGCAAAAAAATTCACCAAAAACTGAAAATCAACACATCCCTACTCTTAGCTAAGAAATGATGCACAAAACCACCCAAGTAACAACCACAAGCCATTAATTTCCATCTACTAGAAGCAAATAAGGATGTTCTTAGCAAATTACCTCAAGACCTCAAAGGAAATGGTAGCTTAGTCCTTGTTCCTCCAAATCAACTCCACCAAAGCCCTTAATCCACCTTAGCTAGCACTTGTATGGAGGGGTTTCAAATTTGGTTGGTTAAATCTCAAGTTTTGAGCAAGGATTGAAGCTAGAAATTTGGAGAGCTCTCTCTTGTTTTTCTTGTCATGAAGTTCGGCCAAGAGCAAAGAAAAATGGGAGGAAAATTGGTCAAAGTTGGTTTTAGGAAGATCAAAGAAAGTTAGGCAAGTCTAGGCCAATCGGATTGCGACACATGGCCTCTTGAAGTTTCTAAGCTTATCTCCTCACCTCCAATGATTCATTTATCTAGCTAACCTCTAATTATCTCCTAGCACCTTGTAATATAATGTCACTTAATATTTCGTCACCTAATCGGCAAAATTATAACGCACTAGCGGGCCCCACATCGAACGCATGCACTTCAAGTTACGTACACTAACTTATGCTAGGAAAATGAATTGGAAAATTGTATTTACTTGTAAAATGTATAAAACATTTAATATTTTCAAGGATAGTAATAAAATGTGGGCACAGAAATAAAATAATACTTAGAAAATGTGAAAATTTTCGGGTTCTCACACTCTCTCCCCCTTAAGAAATTTCGTCCTCGAAATTTTACCTTCTGTTTCCTCATGGAATCCTGGAGCTTGTTGCGGTTCTATGGCATATACCTGAGCTGGTGTTTTTGTTCGGTTCCCTCGTTCGTTAGTCGGCTTCGGTTTGGCTTCACTTACTTGTTGAGTACTAGCCCCTCGTGGCTGCTTCTTTGGACAATTACTCAGCTGATGCTCACCACTCCCACAGATCAAACATTTTCGTCCTTTCCTCCAGCAGTCATGCTCAGTGTGGTTTGCCTTTCCACAATAGCCACAAGCCAAGCGAGGGTTTACTGTTTGGCTTTCTCGAGAAGTCTTCTCAGGCCCTATTTGACTTCCTTTTGTAGACCCCTCATATAGTGCTCCATATGTCCAGGGTGGATGAGGGAAACGGTTCACTTTTGGCACTTTGGAGGGCGTTGTCTTTTCCCCAGATTCTTCAGGCATGCTACTAGGTGCGCCCCTTTTCCGCACTTGAAAAGCTTTTACTTGTGCTTTTGCATCCTCGATTCTTTGTGCTTTCTCAAGAGCTTCTGTAAAGGTGTTAACTTGAACAGCCGCTAAAGCTTCTTGAATTTCCAAATTCAAGCCTTGGATGAACCGCCTTATCCGTCTTCGCTCAGTAACCACTAATTCAGAGGCGAACTTGGATAGTTTAGTGAATTTCGTCTCATATTCGGCCACACTCAGGGTTCCTTGACGCAATCCAATAAATTCGTCCTCCCTCCTTTCTTGGACCAGGGGTGGGAGGTACTTCTCGTAAAATTCTCGTGTAAAGTTCACCCATGTCCATGCAGTTTGTTCTCTCTCCCATTTAGCCCTAATAACATTCCACCATGCTCGGGCCGGTCCTTCGAATTGAAATACTGCAAAGTTCACTTGTCTTTGCTCCGTGTAGTTTAGGGCTGCAAAGATGTTAATCATCACCTCTAACCATTGTTCAGCTATATCTGGATCAGATCCTCCAAGGAATTTAGGAGGATTAAACTTTTGAAATCTTTCTAAAGCCCTATCTTCTCCTATCTCTCTTATTTCGGGGTTCTGGGGTTGATTCACTGGCAATTGGCCCTGTTGATCTACCAATCGCGCTAGAATTTTGGTCATTTGTTGTATTGCCGTCGCCACTTGATCTCCGGCCCCAACCCTCGGTCCACTATCTTGCTCAGTTACTGTTTCCCTTTCTTTTCTTGGTTCTGGGGCTTGCCTAGCCCCACGGCCACGACTAATTCCTCGTCCACGACTTACTCCACGTCCTCGACCACGTCTCCCTTCCATGTCCTTTTCTCTCTTTTCTTTCTCTCTTTTTTTTTTTTTTTCCAAAATTTGATTTAGTATGCAAACAAAGTAAATGAACTACAATGGCACAATATAACACACCAAATACGCAAGGAAACAGATCAAGTTGGGCAAAATCAAATATAGCAAGTACTATACACATACTTATTGAAAAGCTTTAAGCCAAATAGATACAGTAGCAACCAAATGCGTACAGTAGCAGTACAGGGCAAAACGGGAAGTAAACGTGACGTGTCGTTCTACTCTCGGTTAAAACATTCCCCGTTCAATTTCTCACTTCTCTTACTACCCGAACTGGACATCCGATAACGCTTTACACTTACTTTTACTAAACATTAGCCCATTCCTACTTCCCACAAAAGATTGCAAGTCCTTAGTATTACCCTCAACTCTCGCGTACTCGGGTACAAGAATCCGAGATAATTCACCACTCGAGCTGATCAGACCCAAGTACAAATTATCTACAATCGAGATTCCTACCTGACGTACATTTCTATTGTCCTCAAGTACCATGAAAAGGATTTACACTTATAACGATTCATGATTCATAACTTATACTCAAAAGAGCACTTAATCCGTCATACTTATTCACGAGATCAGGACCATACACCACTTGGCCCAAGCTCACTCCGCGCAGAGACCACGCGAAGTAGCTCTGATACCACCTGTGACAGCCCCACCTTCCCCTAAGGCGAACCAAAGGGTTCGGCGGACCGCCTGCCCAGCTCTCGCCAGGACTCGTTCACTCACATCAAACCAAAATGAGATATAGCCTCGAGAAAAAAAAAATGAAAACAATTCCCAACTTGAAACATTTATACTTACATTCATCCAAACTCAGATGGTAATACAAATCCAAAAGAGACAAAAGTCCTCAGTTCTCCGTCCGACCCAGTCCTAACCATATCCTAGAGCGAGTACAAAAGCCCATAATGTACAAAAGGGACTAAACTATGCTATTCTAAACAGATCTCTCGCCCTTGCTTGTAACCCCTGTTAAGGAAAACAAAAGACGTGGAATGAGCTAAAAGCCCAGCGAGGTTCTATATACACAACTAAGCAAGTAAACAAGGACATTAGCATGTGATAACAAGTAATCCAGATAACAATTATGAAGTAAAACAAGAGTAACACTTTCATTGAAAGGATACGGGCTCACGGAGAGCCATTCGTTCATTCATTCATTCCTCATTCCTTCAAGCGTTTTAGAAAAAGTTGCATTTGTCATTGAAAACCTCTCCGTACATCTTGCCATTCATTCGTTCATTTCGTTCTTCCCCTTCTAGCCAGCGCACTGGCTAGTCCTTCCCAAACTTCGTGGTCATACTCGAGTATACCAAACATTAAACATTCACCCAGGGTCACTAATCGCTCGACCGAGTCCGTTTCTGGCTCGAGTCGACCAGTAACAAAGGGCATGGGCCCAGTTCAGCCCGAAGGCTTACATTCATGCACAATTAACATTTAATCATTCAGTCATTGAAAATTTCACGTTCATTTAGGTCGAGTGCGATAAAGTACACACTCGCCTAGCAAAATTCGTTTTTGGCAAGCATTGAGAACATTTGACATTCAATCAAGGATCACAAGTAGCCACATAGTCAATGTAAATGTAACGTACGGCAATCACTTATTCAAGTAACAATCCAAAGAGTCACAATAATTCACGTAATCATGAGCAACAAATCGTATATAAAACACTCACCTAATATAAAGCAAAATTACGTCCAAAGTATCCCTCCGGATATCAACTTTAGTCACCAAGAAACCCTAATAACAATCATGAGAAATGTTATGGTTCAATTATCAAAATATTTAAGCAAATCAAAGAAAATCTGAATAAAACTAGTACAAGGTGGAAGTATGATTTTTGGAAGTGAAAAGGGTACATTTTGATCAAAGGAAATGAATAACTAAAGGTTTTCCAAATCAAACATAAAACTAAGCTCAAAAGGTTTTAGAAAATTAAATCGGAAAAATTTGAAACAGTTGCCACGTCAGAATCCGGCCAGGAATTGGCCGGATATCCGGCCGGATAGTCGGCCGGATTCAAGGCAGAGACCGACCTAATTTTTTTCTTCTTCCCCTGTCAATTCGGCCAACAATCCGGCCAAGAATTGGCCGGATACACGGCCGGATTATGAACAGTAAATTTTTCCCCTTTTTCGTAAAATGTGTTTTTGGCTCAAAACTAACACATCTATAACGAATTAATGTATAACAAGGGTTTTGGGAAAAATTCACATCCAAACGGATGATAAAATACCTTATTGCACCCCAAAATCTTACTTATAAAAGCTAGGTTTTCGTGGCTGGGAAACCCTAGGCCACTTCTTTTGTTTTGGGAGGAAATCAAACACATATTTGAAGTTCAAAACTCAACATTCGAAACCAAACATTATGGTAAAAGGGAAGTGTACAAATGCAAGTAAATTACAACTAAAATGGAACTAAAATCAACTACACAAGACAAGTTCAATACATCACCAAATCACATTTCGAATCTCATTTCATTCACTCTAATCTTCAAGAGAATAAACGGACGGCATAACCCCTTGTTTTCCTTACTTTTCCAGGCTATAACAAGCCACCAAACTCACAACATTCAACCCCAATCTCATATACAAATCATAGACTATCAAAACACCCTTAATATACAACCAATTGGAAGCTTCACAACCAACCACACAAACCCTAATTTAATCATATCTCAGCACACACAACTCCGATTCAGTTGATTCCAAAGCCATAGAAAAGCTAAGATACAAGGCTACAATTCTTAAGAAGGCATCAAAAGCTAATTCATTAATCTTCCCAGCCAAATGAGCCAATTACAGAGGCTGAAAATCATTTCCGGACAGAAACAGGGGAGCAGGGGTAAAATAGTCATTTCACAGGCTACCATGCTCCGATTGAGCTGAAATTTTACAGGCATAATCTACACTCAATTATCTCCAACTTTCATGTTTTGAGCTAAGTCCAATTCGGCCTCCATCATGACCGAATAACACTGGGCAGAACAGGCAAAAAAATTCACCAAAAACTGAAAATCAACACATCCCTACTCTTAGCTAAGAAATGATGCACAAAACCACCCAAGTAACAACCACAAGCCATTAATTTCCATCTACTAGAAGCAAATAAGGATGTTCTTAGCAAATTACCTCAAGACCTCAAAGGAAATGGTAGCTTAGTCCTTGTTCCTCCAAATCAACTCCACCAAAGCCCTTAATCCACCTTAGCTAGCACTTGTATGGAGGGGTTTCAAATTTGGTTGGTTAAATCTCAAGTTTTGAGCAAGGATTGAAGCTAGAAATTTGGAGAGCTCTCTCTTGTTTTTCTTGTCATGAAGTTCGGCCAAGAGCAAAGAAAAATGGGAGGAAAATTGGTCAAAGTTGGTTTTAGGAAGATCAAAGAAAGTTAGGCAAGTCTAGGCCAATCGGATTGCGACACATGGCCTCTTGAAGTTTCTAAGCTTATCTCCTCACCTCCAATGATTCATTTATCTAGCTAACCTCTAATTATCTCCTAGCACCTTGTAATATAATGTCACTTAATATTTCGTCACCTAATCGGCAAAATTATAACGCACTAGCGGGCCCCACATCGAACGCATGCACTTCAAGGTTACGTACACTAACTTATGCTAGGAAAATGAATTGGAAAATTGTATTTACTTGTAAAATGTATAAAACATTTAATATTTTCAAGGATAGTAATAAAATGTGGGCACAGAAATAAAATAATACTTTAGAAAATGTGAAAATTTTCGGGGTTCTCACAGTCCACGTTTCTGGTCCATTTTTTCATTGTATTGTAGGTTTGCACTTTTGTGATGAATCCTTGACATTAACTCTGTGTTTACACCAATTTGAACAGCAAATTTCTCGATGATGGAAACTGAAATAACTCTTGCACCAAACATAAGATTTGTATTTCATCAAATGAGATTTCCAATGCATCAAGACTCATGTCATTTAGAACTTTGGAGGCTGAGGAATGTCCAGATTACCCCTAACTATTTAGAAGACTTTTACAAAAATGGACAACTGTATTTCAACTTTGTGACCCCCAAAACTTGTGAATTAGACTTCGATGCAAATGTAGTATTTGGTCTAGCTTTAAAATAGTTCAAGAATCATCTCAATCCAACATATGTAACTCAAGTTGTAGTTGAAATATCAAAACGTATCAAGGTTGCCAAAGTTTTTTTTTTCTTTGCTTCATAATAGCATTATACACTTTGTGATCATTTTGCAATTTATGTCACTTGAACTCACTTCAAATTATCAAGAATCATCCCAATATCTTCTCGTTTCATTCCAATTGATGGCTGAATCATTAAAAGCCTACAAACACATGAAACTTTAACCACTTAGATCTATAGATATGTAATTTTTCTTACTTAGATCATAAATGCAAAATTCACTAGAAACCTAAATATTTAACTCTTAAAATAACTAAAACATACCAAAATTAAGCAATAAAACACAATAGAAATATGAAAAATAAACATTTATAATTGATGGTGAATGTGATGTGGACATTATGATAAGCTAACCTAGCTTAATACTAATAGTTGGTCCAACTCTATCAAACGCCACTCTTCGGAGTGAAAAGTCTAGGAAGGCTAGGTAAGGTAGGCAGAAAGTAAGAGTTGCTAGGAAGGCCGAGAAGAATTCTCTGAATAGATTCCCGCTTTCTACTATCAACAGAAGTACAAGGTCTACCAATCTCGGAGAGAAAGAAAATTTCAAATAGGTAATGAAGAGATGGAGGATATGCTAGTAGATGACCTTGCATGCAAGAGTGACAGAACAGGCCATCTCACTATAACTATACCTAACTTTGAGGTGGTGGAGACTAGCCCTAAAAGGTCTCCAAGGGCAATATAAAGGTGCTGGTATGGAATTGTTGAGATGCAAAGCTCCTTGACACTTCCCTATCTTGAGGAGATTTGAAGACTCCAATATCTTAATTTGGTTTTTCTTAGTGAAACAAAGTATCAGAAAAGTTTCATGGAGTAGTTTAGGGAAAAAATTGAACTTTGATAATATTTTTGTCCTCAGTCCCATTGTAAGTCGAGGGCATGGTTGATTTATGATAGAATGATCAAAAAGTAGAAAAAATTCTATACATGAATTTCACCATTGAGCTTAAATTTCCTACTAATAATGAGAATGAGCCTGGTGGTGGATATGCTTGTATGGTTGCTCGGATAGTAAAATTAGACAAAAGCAATGGCAAATTTTGACAAAGATAAGAGGGTTTTGGAATAGGAATGTAGCATACATTAGCGGCTTTAATGTCATAACATTGAATGATAAAAAACGAGGGAAAAACTAGAGGAATTGGTCTTTTAGAGCTTTTAATTGCTTCATTAGTAGCAATGTATTGATTGATATTGGTTTTAAAGGACTCCCTTAGACTTGGAGTGTGTTGAGGGATGGTAAGCAAGAAATAAAGGAAAGGACTAGACATATCACTTACTTAAATCGAGTGGTTTTCATGGGTGTCAAATCACCAAAATTAAAATTCCTACTCTAAAAACTTAAATTCAAGTTATAGCGGTGAGTAGGGTTGTCTCCTCAGTGATTGGATGATTTATTTTCTTCCAAGCAAGAATTAAATGGTGGTTTTGGAAAATTAAAATAAAAAAATTCAATTTAAGTAAAAGCAATCAGACAAAAGAAAATTTAAATTAATTCAATAATATGCAAACTTTAGCTAAGGAGAAAAATTCGGAAGTAGTTCATACAACTGCTCATTGATACAATAATTATTCATCCATTGGTTAATAGATAGGTTATAATTGCCAAACAAGTGATAACAATCAATTTTTTCTTATTGTGTTGATAGTTAAAGTACGCTCGTTAATAATTTTTCTAACCAAAAAATAACTCTAGATATGCCTGTAGGATTTAATTTTATTAATTGCATTAAAAACTAGAAAACCTTGTTCTAATCAATAAACATGCTACCAGAGTTTATTTAAATTAGATAATATGTTTCCCTAATATAAAACCAATCACGCTAGTTACCACTAATTTAAAATAATTAAATAATTACGGATTTAACTATCTTAATTGGCAATAGATTGTTAGGTTGAATTAAATACCAGTCCCTTAACATTCAAACAACAAAACAACCATGAGAAATTAAATCAGAAAACATATGAATATTAATGAATAAAAAAACAGATAAAAATAATTAGATTTCACAGTTGTAATTGAACCAAATCCTTTATTATCCTTGACTAGATAGAGAGTTTAGTTGCTTCTCGTGGAGAAAAGAAAAAGTCAATGTGTAGCTAGAGAAAAGGAAAAAATACTCAACCCTAATTCTAATGTCTTTCCCTATTTATATAGCTGTCTAAAACTTATTCAAATTCCTCTAGGAAAAGGAAATAATAAAGAAAATGGAAACAAGACAAAACTAATATTGTCCTAATCAAAATGGAAGTCCACGTCTAGAAAGGTAATCTCGTTTGGGTCTCTAATTTGATCCGACAAGAAATTTACCCGGTCAAACTTAGACAAATCCGTTTGACCTAGTGGTTTAACTAGGAACCCGCCCAGTTTTTCAATTGACCCGATTTACCTTTTTTTTTAATTTTTTAAAAATAATTGTGGGTCTTTGTTTTTGAAATAAAATGTATATATACTTTTGATAAGATTTGTACATTGGATTTTCATTTAAGTATGTATAAGACTTTACCATTTGCTTAGTTTTTATTTGATAACTAAATATTTTTTAAATAAACTTGTTTATTTTTTATTATAAAATTAATCCTTTTAACTTTTAAACTGACAATATTTGATTAGTTAGAAAATTACTTTGTTTTTAAATAAAAAATAATGAAAAAATAATGCTATATTTTTTAAAACAAATGATATAAATTTTGTTTTCTACTTGACTATATGATTTATTTATTTAGAAGTATGATAAAATGAAATTAAATCTTCTATTAATATCTATACATTTATTATATATCTTCTAAGTATAATAATTAGTACTTAAAAGCACTTTATTATATATTTTATGTATATTAAAATTACTATTTTATATTTATAAGTATTTAATTAATACACATCGATTGAACCAGTAATCCATTGACCTAGTCCCATTGCCGAGTTCCTTACCAGGTCGGGTTTAATAACTATGAGTTGAATTGGAATTGGAAACGTCCACGCGAGACAATCCCAAACATTTCCGATTTTGTAGGTATCTCTGGACGCACCCACGCCTAGTTGGGCAGAAGTCTTCTAGAAAACACCATTTAATTCCTTTTTTGCTCCACATTCCTACAATTAACATCACTTACCAAATATAAATAGAATCCATCAATTAATGGAACATTTGGTTAACATTAAGCGGAAAAATATTCCCAAATTCAGTAATAAAATGCATCTTGTGAGGTTTCAACTAAATAGTACTTCCAATCTAACTCGTATTCACAATAAATTTCTGATCATAATATGCTTCTACTGGATACCAGCCTCGGTAAGAAAAATAGAAAAAATGGTTTCAATTTGACTCTAGATGGTCGTAATATCCGGAGGTAGAACATGTGATTGATTCTGCCTAGAATACATATCACAGGGGATGAAGAGGAGGACTCAAGAGTGGTTCTCACTAGAGTGGCTCTCACTTAGGGAACCTAGGGTGGCTCTCACTAGATGGAGTAAAGAATTGAATTGTAACAGTAAAAAAGAAATCCAAAAAATTAGGAAGGAAGTACATGTTGCCTGACGAAGTGACTTTACTAATGCAGGATCCTTGATTATGGGGATCAAATGCAAATTAAGTGCTGCCTACACAAAAAATATGTACTTTTGGAGTCCAAAGACAAGGGTGGAATGACTCTATAAAGGGGACAAAAAATTGCTGCATATTTTCATGCTTGTGTAGCTAATAGAAGAAAAAGAAATAGAATTTTCAGGTTAGAAAAAGAGAAAAGGGGTTGGTGCCGTACAGATAAGGAAATTGAGAAAGAGGTAGCCAGGTTCTATCAAAAGCTATTCAGCACACCAGGACCATCTGATTTTGAGGAAATTCTGCAAGGCATTTCAAGAACCATCATTGACTAGATGAACTTATATCTTACTAACTGATTTTGAGGAAATTTTGCCTAGAAACTTAGGGAACTTAGGGTGGCTCTCACTAGATGGAGTAAAGAATTGAATTGTAACTACAAAAAAAATCCAAAAAATTAGGAAGGAAGTACAACAAATTCTTCTCCTTTTTGTTATATTTTAGACTTTAGTTCATGTCCATGTTTGGTTTGTTTGAGTAGCCTAGAATCTTTTATGGATTAATCTTATATATAGTGTCAGTGTATACATTATTACCATTAAATATACGACACATGTGCAAAATTTTAATTTGAAATTCAAAATTTGCTCATATGTAATCCATCTAACCATAATAGTGTATATAAAATTTACTCATCTTTTATTATTATTATTGGTATTATTATTGTTTTTTAATCATAAATCTAAAATAATTAGTCTAACTAAATTAATTGAGCTACTGAAATGTCTCTTTATATTAAAATAGAAACTAGGCTGTTACAGTTTCACCCCTCTTAAGCCACATTAGCTTTTACGGATAAAAAATGTCAAAAGTTTCAATTTTGCACTTATCTCCATTTTGTTCTATTTTTCTTTTCCCTACCCAAATTTCTCATCTTACCCATTTTTAGCAATGCAAATTTTCTTTTTGTTGGAAAAAGCAAGAAGTAAGTTCCAAAAAGATTCCAATTCCATTTAAAATAAAATCTAACCATATTAAGGAAATTCAATACTTTGCTATTGTTAAAAATATTCCTCCTTAAATTATGAACATCAATAAACGGAGGTAAGTTACAAATATTGTAAGATATCTCATATATATGTTTTGGCAATTTGAATATTTAAACAAAAAATTTTGTTGTTAAAATTATATTGTACTCTTTTTGTGATTATTTTATGATTTTATTTTCAATTCTGCAATAAATTTCAAGGGAATGTGATTTTCTTAAGTGGTTAAATCCCATATTTAAGAACATTGTCTAAATAAATTATAGGATCTTCTTTTCTTTTCAAGTATTGTTTCTACTACTTCATACTTTAATGTTATTAATTTCTTTTTGCTAAACCGTTAACATTGACTACTAGTCAATGAAGAAAAGAGCAATAAAAATAACGTTATGAGGGAAAGTACAAATGACACTAAACCTTAGGGGGCCTTAGTGCTTTTAACCCTAAAATATCTTACGATGTTATAAATTTATAGTACCTAATTTATAAAGCATGAATATTTTCAAAGTTTAAGGCACAAACTATGATTAATAGTAAGGGTGTTGATGTCATTTTATAAAATTTCTTGACGGCATTATGTTTTTTACTATTTGAGGGGCCAAGTCGGGGCAAAATATGTATGACGGTGAATTGTGATTACCAGTAAGCTCAATTGGGGCCAGTATGTGATTAATCCTCTTAATATGCATAAGTTAATGTAAACAGAAATGTGATTCTCCAACACAATTCTTAGAATAAGTTTGAATTCCATCATTGACATCTGTACTAAATAGATCTGCCTCGTAGAAACTAAACCAAGTGCTAAACTTCAGCACGTCCATCACTTGGAAAGTTCCAAACGTCCAGCCCCTATTTATAGTGAAAGCACTACTGCGACATACTTAGAAGAAAGGATCAAAATGGCAAGCTTGGGTGCTGGCAGCAATGATAGGTGTCGTGGTCCTATTCCATGTCCTGGTGGCATCCTTTGCAGGTCAGTACAGTCTTTTTAGGTCTAAGACTATAATTTATTTTCTAAACCTATTATGGATACTCCGTTAACTTTATGGTTGCAAATTTTTACCATTGCTAAGTTCTAATTGTTTCTTTTATACAAATTCTAGAATTAATATTCTAATAAATCCCTACACCCATGCTTTTAATAAAGTATCACAAAAGTGATGCATTAGAAATTTAGAATATGATATCTTATCCATTTTTTTGGTGGAAATATCTTATCCATCATATATATCTCTCGTGAATTATCTGGTCTTCACACATACCCAAGAAAAAATCTCTTTTGGAGAAGAAAACTAGAGAAATACCATAGAATAAAGGGATAATTTTAGAAACCTCCCTTGAGATTTTCAATAATTTCACTCGACTCCCTTAAGGTTTACATAATTACGGGGACCTCCCTTGATATGATAAAAAGACAACAATGGCCTTCATTAATTGTCAACTCATTGAAAAATTCTATCAAATATTAAAGCTCTCTCATCTATTGTTAATCAATAACTCAAACTATAATTTTTCCCATTTGACTCTCCATTCTCTTCCTCCTACATTTGTTTTCCTTCCTAACTCATTTATTGATTCTTATTGACCAAATGTATATTGTCGCCACTAACAAAACTACAATACATACCAAACCACCAGTACTTATCTATCTTGGTATCTATTCCCAATTCTCTCTTTTTTATTATTATTAAATAGTTTCCTTGTGCCCATTTTTGTTTCCAATTTTTGATAGGCATTAGCAAATTTGAAATTGTCAAATGACAAGTTGAATGATAATTTCTTTATCAAACTAGATGGCGATGAAGATAGTGGCAGTGATTAAAAAAAAATTAAGGATAGGAAGTGGAATGGGGACTAAATATAGGTTATATTGTTATAGTTATTATGAAAAAAATGTGTTCCCAATATATTTATAACTGCATTATGTTTCTATTTTTTATTTATAATTATTGATGTTATTCCTATAGACAGAATTTGATTGATTTTGAATTCTATTCCAATGGAGTATCTTGGATATTAATATTAGTTGTAATGACTTAGATTATTTTGTATTAAAAAGGTGGCAGCCACGGGATTGAAATTTAGGGATATTCATGAATATTGTTATGTATTAAGCAAAATCTAATATTGATATGAAATTGTAGGTAAGGTTTTGGGTAATTGATGTGACATTTTATAGCTGATACAATGGTCTGCATCCAAAAGTTTTAGGTAAAAGAGGAACATTAGAACAAAGATAAGTGTTTATTTAGTGGTACTTTGGATGTTGACGGATAGACAATAGTGATAGCAAGTAAGGATGAATGAAATACATAATGTGAATCATTTTTTCCTTTTTATTTTTTTTGTGAATTATAATGTGAAATACATAAGTGTTTATTTTTGTTGTGAACCATAAGTGTTTATTTTTGTTGAGAAAAAGTCTAGTCTTTTGGGTCTAGAATGTTACTTAAACAATGAAAATAGGGAGAGGTAGGTATAATTTTTAAAACTTGAGGAGAGCTTCCTGTAATTGTTAAAAACCTTAGGGGAGGTATGTGAAATTTTCCCTAGAATAAATTGTGATGTAATTTTTTTATAAGGTTACTCTTTTTTTTTAACTCGAAAAGAATATCTTGCTAAAGTATCTTAGAAATGTAAATTGGAAAAATACAACAAGAAATAGGCCTTTAGATAGTTCCTGGGGTTCTAGTATTTTATGTGTTTTTAAACTAGTAATTCCAAGTGTCTTTTGAAAAGTAGAAATCAAATGAGGCTTGAATTTCTATCAATCGCTCTAGCTTATCTTATGAAACAATGAAACACATGCAATATGACTATTCACTAATAGACTTATGTTCATTTTCTATAACAACTAGTTAATACCTTTTCTAATTTCCAACAACCATCTTACACAGTCAAAGAAAAAAATGTCTGTTACCTTTTAGTTCTTGAATTCTTGTAGTTTACAAATTTATTAGCTTTTGATAACATGTATTTTGGGAGAAAAATATATATCTCATATTATGAGTGACCAAGTACTATTTATAGTAGTATAAACCTAACAAACTATTTACAAGGATACCCTTACTAATTTATTATCTATAAGAGTACTTATATTCTCTTAACACCCCCCCTCAAGTTGGAGCATATATATCATAAGTGCTCAACTTGTTACAAATGTATTTCACCTTAGAACCCCCTAAATTCTTAATAAACAAATCAGCTAATTGATCTACAGACGGTACATGAGATGTCTTAATGACTTCATCAAGCAATTTCTCTCGAATGAAATGATAATCAATTTCAATATATTTTGCCCTTTCATGAAATACTGAGTTAGATATAATATAAACAGATGTCTGATTATCACACACTAAATTCATAGGTTATTTATGCTCAAACTCAATTTCAAATAACATGCTTTTCATGCAAATCAACTCACACATAGTGTGAGTCATAGCATGGTATTCAGATTCCGCACTTAATTTGGAGATAACTGTTTACTTCTCACTCTTCCATGACACTAAATTACCATCAATAAACACACAATATCTTGTGGTCGATTTTCGATCTAAGGTAGAACCAACCCAATCTGCATCACTATATCCTTCAATATCAGTACGTCCATGATTTTGGACAACAACCCTTTTTCAGGAGCGCTCTTAAGATACCTGAAAATTCGTATAACAGCATCCTGATGATTAGTATGAGGGGTCTCAAGAAATTGACTCACGATACTCACTGCAAACAAAATGTCAGATCTCGTTATAGTGAGATAATTTAATTTACCCACAAGTCTTCCATAGTACCTAGGATCATCTAGTAATGCACCTTGATCTCTTACTGATTTCGCATTAGGATTCATAGGAGTATCCACAAGTCGGCAACTTAACATTCCAACTTCATTCATCATATTGAGTACATATTTTCTTTGATATAAATAAATCTCATATTTAGACCAAGCTACCTCAATATCCAAAAATTACTGTAAGTGACCTAAATCCTTGATCTGAAAGTTTGCTTACAGATTGGACTTAAGCTTTTGGATCCTTATAACATCATCACCTGTAATCACAATATCATCCACATAAAAAACTAATAAAATCTTACTAGCATTAGTATACCAATAAAACACAGAGTGATCTATTTCACATCTTGTTAGACCGAATTCCATGACAACACTACTAAACCGGCCAAATCAAGCCCTATGAGATTATTTCAATCCATATAAAGATTTTTTTCCTACGACAAATCAACCGCGAATTCTTCTCCTGAACAACAAATTCAGGAGGTTGTTCCATATATAACTCTTCTTCCAAATCTCCACGTAAAAACTTATTTTTCACATTCAAGTGATGCAATGGCCAATTATAAGTTGCCTGCCAAAGAGATAAGAAGATGAACAGAGATAATCTTTGCAACAGGAGAAAATGTCTCTAAGTATTCTATTCCATACACCTGAGTATATCCTTTAGTTACCAGACGAATCTTCAATCTATCAATAGAACTATTAGACTGCACTTTTATAGTGTACATCCATTTACAACCAACAACAAGCTCACCAGAAGGAAGAGGGACAAGATCCCAGGTACCTTTTTTTTTCCAAAACAAACATCTCTTCTTACATAGCTAATCTCCAATTAAGATAATTGAGAGCATGGGTAATAGACTTAGGAATGGATACAGAATCAAGTGAAACAACATAAGAAAAATATGATGGAGAGATACGAGAATAAGAAATAAAATTAGAAATAGGATGAGAAGTATAGTACCTCTTACCTTTGCGTAAAGCAATAGGAAGATCTAACTCATAGGAGGGTCTCATACCTGGATTTGAAGATTGAGAGTTAATTGGTGGAGTACGTGGTATATCATAAGCTTTCTCAACTATGGAATGATGAGAATAAACTTGAAAATTAGGACAAGATAACTGCATTATGAAATTTGGTGGATTGTATAACTCAGGTAATAAAGATGAAGAGACTGACAAAACAGGAAAAGAAAAAGAGGAATACTGTTCTAACTCACTAGGCATACCTTGTTTCACAAAATAAGAAGTGGACTAAAAAAAATAGGGTAAAATACAAGGAACCCCCTTGTGATTTCGTGAAAAGACACTTTACCCTCCTATCATTTAAAAACCTCCACATAAACACCCTAAACTTCATAACTAAAGTGGAAATTACCTTCTGAACAGGCTAAGTTACCGATAGCAGGTCGAATACCCAAAATACCCTTGTTTATAATAGAGAGGGAGAGAGAATCAAATCCAAGATTCTAGATGACTTGATGTGAGGGAGTAAAAGGAAGTCGTGGTTGTTCTGGATATCGGCGATGGCTCCGCTAACATCTGTGATCTTAGGAAGTCTTCTGGTGTTCCTCACACACGCTGAAAAACATGGTGTTGAAGTGGTGAGCCCTTCTAATCCAACCCCTTCTCTTTGGCTGTCTGTTTCATCTCTTTCTTTTCTTCTTTTTGCTTTTCAAATCTCCACTCACCGACTTAAGCAAGGCTGCCATTTAGCAAAGCAACGCATGCATGAGAGCCACCGCCTGGCTCTTTCCATTAGTCACATCGTTTTCATCGAATCTTTGCTTGAAGTAGATGAGATGAAATAATTTAGCTACAAATCCCTTCGGTTTTGCATCTTTCTCCATCCTCATGCAAATGATTCGAGTAATCTTCTTTTTTTTTTTTTTACTTTTTCCCTCCTCAGCATGGCAAACCTGCAATTTTTTTTGCACTATGTCCCTTTCGGGTTATTGTTTTTCTTTCTTTTTGGGATAAATGATTCGAGTAGCCAGTTGTTCCATCTTTGGACCATTCGTTAGTTAGTGCATTAAAGAAAATGGTGAGCCATTTTGTTTTACCAATAATGGTTGCCTTTTTCCGACGAAAACATTAAACGATACTTCCCCTTGAAGTGGTGGGTCTTGCAAATAGATATTGTTTGTGTTCCATGGACATGAATGATTGGAAATCCGGGTATGCTAGCCATTTGTTCACTTTGTCGTAATTATTCTGCGTGAAAAGTTCGATAAGCTGTTTCATGGGATTTGGGTTGTAGAATTCGGTGGTGACTCATTCGTAGGAGACGTACAGGGATCCGGGCTTCAAAACTCGGTAGATCTCGCTGTAGACTTCCTCCAACTTGGGTGCATGGTAGGTGGCTTTGATGGAGTAAGCCTCGTCGAAGCTGTTGTCGGTGAAGGGCATTTGCAGGAAGTTGCCACAGACAACTTCGCACAGGAAATTGAGGCCGACTTTCTCATTGTGCATCCGGGCTCGGTTTATCTGGTACTCGTTAATGGTGATGCCGACGACATTGGTACTGGAATAAGCGGCAATGGCGTGCATTGGGCCGCTGACGCCACAGCCGACATCGAGAATGCGGGCACCCTTCTTGACGCCCAAGAGATCGATGGCCATTTCCTCATGGATTCTGGTGGTGTCCCAGTAGGACTTGTGAAGCCTAGATGGCTCAGGAAAAACACAACCAAGTGCTCCAAGCATAGCCCATCTTGAATGAATAACATCTGATCCGTCAAACCTCCTCCAAAATTTGCAGAAATGGACATGGCGACTTTCAAAGGTCTTTTCAAGATCTTGGGAATGAACTCAAGGTCTTTTTCAAAGGAATCTCCATACCCATCGTCACTAGGTCGCACATCCGGTTACAGGTCAATTTCCACTTTAGTTATGAAGTTTAGGGTGTTTATGTGGAGGTTTCTAAACGATGGGGGGGTAAGGTGTCTTTTCGCAAAATCACAAAGGGGGTTTCTTGTATTTTACCCAAAAAAATAACATCAACACAAGTAAAAAATCTATTTAAATCTTGACTGTAATATCTATATTCTTTTTGCGCTCGTGCATATCTTAAAAAAATATATTTAATAGTACGAGGATCTAATTTATCCACACAAGGAGCAAGCTGATGAACAAAACACACACATCTAAAAATACGAGGAGGTAATTTAAATACAGGTTCACGAGAAAAAAAAATAGGGTGTGGTAATTGGCTTCCAAGAATATTAGATGGCATGCGATTAATTAAATAATATGCAGTTAAAACTGCATCACTCCAAAACTGTTTAGGCACATTCATATGCAACAAAAGTGTCCAATTTTTCTTTCAACAACTCCATTCTGTTGTGGAGTGTGGGGATAAGAGTACTGATGAATAATACCACACTTAGTCATAAAAGTATCAAAGAGAGTGAAAAAAATATTCTTTCGCATTATTATTGCAAAGTATACGAATAGGTACACCAAATTGATTCTTTATTTCTGTAACAAATGTACAAAAAATGAAATATAGTTTTGAACGATTTTTCATTAAATAAAATCATGTAACTCTAAAAAAGTCATCAATAGAGATTACAAAATATTTAAAATCTAAATTTGAAATGATGCAACTAGAACTCCAAACATCAGAATGAACTAATAAAAAGGGTTTAGAAACTTGTTTATTGACTCTAGGGGCAAAAGAAACACGATGATGCTTTTCTAACTGACAAGACTCACATTCTAATGAAAACAACTAACTTAAGTAGGAATCAACTTCTTCAAATTTTGTAGAGATGGATGGTTCAAATGATAGTGAATTTCAAGAGGAGAAACAGTAGTAAGACACGCAATCGGACCATTGGAGTTAAGAAAATAAAGACCATTATGTTTATACCCTCCACCGATTGTCCTCTTTGTTTCCAAATCCTGAATGATAACAAAATCAGGTGAAAAAGTAACCGAACACTCTAGAAATTTAGTAACCTTACTAACAGACATTAGATTAAAAGACAAATTGGATACATATATAATAGAAGACAGCGGAAGAGATTGGTTAATCTCTACAGTGCATAGTCCTTTAACTTTAGTTGTAGATTCATCAACTAAAGTAACATTAGAAAAGGAAATAGACTTTTGAATATTAGAAAAATTTCTAGAGATACTTGATATATAATTAGTAGCTCTGAAGAGACAAGCAATAGAGGATGTGAAGAGACAAGCAATAGCATTACTTTTTTGTGCTAAAGAAGCAGAGGAAAGAGATGTGTGATATGTAGTTTAATATTGCAGGAATTTAACATAATCTTTCTCGGATATGGTAAAAGTCTTTTGGGATCCTTGTGTTGAAGAACCTAGTTCAACTTGGTTAGTGGTAACCACATTAGCAAATCGAGAAGGTTTTCCAACTAAATCCCAATAAGTATCACGAGTGTGATTTTTCAAACCATAATGAGTGCACTCATGGGTGCCTCAACCTCCACGACCCCCATGACCTCCTTTACTTCTTCCACGACCTCCTTTACTTCTTCCACGAGAGCCACGTCCAAAACTAAGTTACTCACATTCAGGACTAAGTTGCTTTATTCGATTATTTTTAGCAACTAAAGCAGACTTGTCATTAATTAGAGCACCATCATCCTGTGTATTACCCTTAGATATACAACATAAAACACAAGCATACACCTCCACAAAGGATGGTAATTGTTCACCTGCTAAAATTTGAGATTTGATTGGTTCAAATTCTGGCTTAAGGCCAGCCAAGAATTTAAGTACAAGCATCTGTTCTCTTTGCCTTTGCATAACTGTAATATTATTTGAGAGAGGCATTACAGCATTTAATTCTTCTGAAATTCGCTTGAGATCAGCAAAGTATTCAGTTATTGTCTTATTATCTTGTTGCAGTTGAAAATACTCCAAAGAAATATCATATATCCATGAAAAATTACTGCAGCATAATAACCGGACATAATTCCAAACTTCTTTTGTGGTCTCACAATGAGAACACATGTAAGCAATTCGTGGCTCCATATAATTCCATGGTACTCCAAGAATTTGGGCATCCTCTTGAATCCACATTAGTTTCTTGTTATCCTGAGTAGGACAGTCATCTGTGAGATGTCATTACTTTTCTAAACTTGTCAGATAAATCTTAATAGCTTCTGACCACTGTTGATAATTAGTGTCGTTCAACTTCCAATTTGTGATATGAGGCGTCACCATTGTCATAACATTAGTGGATGCCACGACACTTTTTGATGAACTTTCAGTCATAGCGAATAGCACTTTATACAAAAAACAATCAAAATTCGTGATGAACAGTACCTTGGAACAGTAACGCGATGAACAGTATCACGTGAACAAGACTTTTGTCTAGATGTTTAACCCTAACCCTAGGAACCTAGCTCTGATACCATGATAACATGTATTTTGGGAGAAAAAACATCTAGATCTCATATTATAAGTGACCGATTAGTATTTATAGTAGTACAAATCTAACTATTTACAAGAATATATTTACTAATTTATTATCTTACAAGAGTGCTTATATTCTCTTAACAACTTTTAATTCTTGCATAAATACACTTGTGAAATACAACTATATGGGTGACTACGAATATTTGTTAGGTGCACAACAGACGGACAGTAAGAGAGGTGTAGAGGGACACTAGTGTTGAACACAGGCGTTTGCTCTTGCCGGTGATCACTGTAGCTGCGACTTATGCACATGTTCTGAGAGTGCATATGTCCCTGGAAAAGGAAAAGCATACTGCAAATGTGGTGACAATTGCACCTATGCGACTTGTGGGTCTTAAGAAGAAGCTAAATAACAATTGGAGATCAGGCATTTCAAGAAATTATGTGTATTGTTGGTATCGTGTTACTAGGGTGGATGCCACGTTCTGCCACTAAAGGGCCTGCTTTTTAAAAAAAATAAAATAAAATATGCTATGTTGTCTTTATGACTTCTATGTATTTGTGTTGCTTGTGAAAAGGCATGTTCCTTAAAGAAATGGTATTGTACAAATATCAACTAATATGTCTCTAACCTGTGAAGTCCCACAACATCAGTCTGCTTGACATTATGATAAAGCTATAGAACTCGTATTTGTATTAGTTGATCTTCAACTTTGCTTACACAATTCGAAATATGTCTATGTTATTCCAAATCTACTCACATGGAACTAGAAGGGTCACTTAATTAAGTTCTTAAAGGCTTGGTTTTAAGTTTTCTTGATCCTCTCAAGGCTAATTTGTGCTTTTCAAACCTTAGAGTAATTTAGTTGTTTTCCCTAAGTTGAACAACCTACTTTCCCGAACTCTTAGGGGTCATTCTATAATATTCTCCTAGTTGGTTTTGCACATAGGGTTGGAGGCTGCAAGGAACTTTGGTTCTTATTGGCTTGAATCTACTTCACCAGTGAATTACCTTCTTTTGGAACAAAAGAAACTCTCTACTACTTTGATATAGGATTTGCACTAGGTATACTCTAGTCTTGCCATGATTCTGATAATGAATTTTGGGAACTGTAATAGATATCTAATCAGCCTATTTTATTTTGGTTAGTGGGTTCCACTGCTGATGGATTTCTTCAGTGTTTAGCGGAGGTTAGATGCATAACTGAGGCTTGAGTGAGAGATGATTGCAGCAGTTATATACATAATTGGGGTTTGGATTAAGAAAGCGCACTTTGCAATGAGGAGGTTGCGGCTTGCTGCTATTACTGTTATCTTGTGAAGCTAAGCACTAGTAATAACATTGAAACCCTTTAAGTGGGTACATTTTTTTGTGGAATTTCACACTTCATATTTTAGTCATGTGTATGCTTAATGTATTACAAAAATATTAGTAATTGAAACATTTTCTACAGATTTTATGTAAGATAGTCGCCGAGAGCACAAAGCTTACTCGGGAGTTGGAGCAATGTAAATAAGTTTTTCTAGAATTATTTTTAGGATTGATTTTCATGTAATAGCTTATGGATAGGTAATCCTTGTACATATAAAAGTTTATATTTGTCACTTTCGAGATCGGAAAAGTTTGACCTTTGTAATTTCAAGTAGTAATGACTAATATTAAGATAAGTTTGCCAAACTATATCTTGGTGAGAATCAGGTAGGTGACCTATTGCATCCTCTTGATGAGGGTCGCTGGGGCACCACATAACTTGTTGAAATATTGCCAAATATATATACATATGTGTGTGTAAAGAAGATAGATTACATAGAAAGTAGTGAATAGAGGAGAGTCTTGGGATCAGTGAGAATATAAAGATAGGATTAATCTTATATATACTGTTAGTGTATACACTATTACCATTAGATATATGACACAAGTAAAATTTGAATTTGAAATTCAAAATTTGTTCATGTGTCATTCATCCAACTGTAAAAATATATACACTAATAGTGTTTATAAAATTTTCTTATAAAGATAACAGTTTGTTACTTATTAATAGCAGTTTTATCTATAAGAAAAGCGATGCCATGCTAGAACAGGTGAAGAAAAGTGATTTTATGCGAGAATAGGTTCATTTTCGGGGGTTTTGCCCCAATAATAATAATGTCGCGCCCCATTTTTAATAAAATTACGGGTTTATAAAATGAATTTTGATCAGTTTTAAGTGAAAAATGAATTTTTTAATTTTGTAGAGAATACATAAAGGAAAAGGGCCTGGAATGGGACTTAAAGTGCGACGATTTTGACCCAATAATAATAGTTTAAAAAGGGTTTTTAATAAAAAATAGGAGTTGCCACTTGGTATTGAGTTAAGGTGTACCAAGTCACCAAAAATGAATTTCTTAAAGAAAAAGTAGAGAAAACCCTTTTTAAACTACTCCAAGTCTGCAAAAATCAAGAGAAAAAGGGGTCGGGAGTCATATTTGAAGAAAGGGAAGGTAAGGATAAAATCCAAAGCACCCTTTCAACCTAACCAAGGTTAGTTGCATGATTTAGTCAAAACATTTTCTTATTCTTAACCTAAAAATTTATCACATTTTGGATGTCACTATATGGATACAAAACCTAGACCTAGGAGGATATCGGGGGGGTTGGAATATTTTTTTAAAGCTTAATTGGTGCAATCACAATAATTGTGATGCCCAAGTTGATTCTTTGAAGAGGTCACGAATATGCAAAAATATGAGACTCGAAAGAAAGAAAAGAAAATAATTTATACAAATAAACATGACCTAAAGGATGCAACATAACGGGTGTGGGGCGATAAAATTCGTGACTTTAATTTTCCCTTTAATAGAGGGAATATGAGCGTGCTAAGGCTAGAGAGCCATACTCGTCTATATCCTCGTGACTTTAATTTTCCCTTTAATAGAGGGAATACGAGCGTGCTAAGGCTAGAGAGCCATACTCGTCTATATCCTATATTCGAGTGGTATTTCTCTTATCTAATCAAGCAAATGATCTAACCTAATTTTAATTTTCTTAAATAGAATGCAAGTCTACATGTCACGTTTCACACATGAGGGTAAGGAATATTCATATAGGAGAAATATGGGATAAGCGATATACATATAGGGGGAATATGGGATAAAAGATATACATATAAGGAAAATGTCATGCAAAATGAAAAAAACCCTAAAAAGTAGAAAATATACATGAAAATGTAGTGCTTGTCACACAAACATGATCTAGTGCGTGGATGGTCCCTAAAGGTCTAGCGTTGGACTAGCCCATGTCTATAAGTTCTCACTAGCATTGGACTAGTGAAAAATCGAAAAAAAAGGGTCACAACTAGCGTTGGACTAGTGTGGAATCGGAAAAAAGTGCCACAACTAACGTTGGGTTAGTGTGGTGATGTCATGCACTTTATTATAATCAAAATAAATCATATAAACATAATAAAAGCAAGTAAACACAAAATATTACATAAAACACATAGCACATAAGCATGATATCTAGATGCAAAAACCCTAGGAAAGCGAGTAAACACATAAATCACAAAAAGCATGCAAACACATAAGCAAATGAAAGCGAATAAAGACCTAACTATTACATTTGGGGGCCCTAACTACAATCTAAAAGGGGAAAGAATGAAATAATAACCTAACTATTACAATTTGACATTTAAATGGCCTCTCAAATAACTAAAAATTAAATCAAAATAAATATACAAAATTAAAAACAAATGAAAGGAATAAATAGATGAAATTCAAAAAATTCAAAAAAAAACATGCAATTACACACATAAAGTCACATAAGGGTACGTAGGATCAAGTAAAATCAAAATAAAGGAGTAGAGTGTACCTCCTTTGAATTGGTGACCTAATGAAATGAATTTTCTCTTATTTACCCTCCAACACAAAGAAAATGATTAAGGTATCACTTTAATTAACAAATAATCATAAGAGATGGAAATAACATGAAATTGAATCAATTAAAGTATTTAAATAAAAGTAAACAGCCTATATTCAAGCAATTTAAAACAAGCAAGGACCCAATTGAGAGAATTAAAGAAGTTTAAGGGGTAAAATTATTATTATTACAAAATGTTAAGGGTCTAAATTAAAATAAAATAAAATTGGGGGCTCAAAACAAAGCTTACCACACCTAATGAATAAAAATTCCCAAAAATAAATCAAAACCCTCTCACCAAACCCCAAAAAAGATTACCCAAACTTTTAACTATTAAATGAAAACTATAAATCTATCAAAAATCATTAAACCTTCAAATTCTCTTCTAAACTTATGAATAACCTGTCCAAAAATCACATTAAGATATACCAAAGAAAAATAACATTTTAAAAGGACAAAATTTGATTGATTTTTCCAATTTTTGGGCCATAGTAGCATTAAGCAATAATATGGGGGTCACAGTGCAATTGTTTTGAATGTTTCATGCAGGCTACGAAGAAGCTTTGCTGCAATCAGGAAACTTTCTGCAATCTCCTCTCGCATTTGATCAAGCACAATCAATATCTCAAATGAACATCAAACCCTTGGATCCAACAACTAGATTGAACAACTCTACCCTCAACACTCAATAATATTACTTTTAACACAAGATCATATCAAAATCTAACCTGAAAATGAACATGGAAAAGAAACCAAACAAACACAGATGCAACCAGATTTTGATAGATTGTGAAGGATTTAATCTTATACAGAGAGGAAACGAGCAAAAAGGAGTTATCTTTGATGAGAGAATGCAATAATCTTTGAAGTAAGATGAATCTATGGGCTGGAAAATGAAGTTACAAACTTCTGGAAACCCACTTCAAGGTTGATGACGCGCTGATTTTTCACCCAGATCCAAGAGACTTGCATGCATTTTTTCAAGAAATTTCCTGTGGATGTTTACACAGTTGAATGGAGGCGAGATTATCCCCACGAAGTGCCTGTTGTTTGCTGGAACGAAGCACAGAAAATATTGTCGCAGTGGGGTCCAATAGGGACGAACTCTCAACTTGGAGCTTCTATTCAGTCATCCTGGAGGCGTTTTTGCTGAATTATTTCTTAACAAAAGTTGTTCATGGATATCATGAGAGGGTCTAGAAAAAGCAATATTCTCAAAAGGATCTATACTTGGAGAGAAATATGGGTCGCAACATGGTTGAAATGTCAGCCTGGTGACCCAGATTTTCTGCAATTTTTCTTCCTCCTCTCTCTCAATTTTCTCCTTTTTCTTTGCTGTTTTCCTCCCTTTGATCTCCCCAGACTCTCCTCATTCTTTCCTCCTCTGGTTTTCTCCTTTTTCTTTCTCCTCCCCTTGCTTGTTTCTTCTTCCCCGCAACTCCTCAGCCGAAACCCTCCTTTTCTTTCTCTTTCGTTCTTTCTTTTTTCCTCTTTTTCTTGCTCGATGCAGTCTATCCCTCCCTGTCTTGCTTTCTCTGATCCTCTCTTGCTCTTCCCTTTCTGTTTCTCAGCCCCCCTTTCTCCCAATCTCCTTTCTCTCTCGGTTTCTACCCTCTCTTTTCCTTGTAGCCTTTTTTCTTTCTTTTGCTTCTACCCTCCTCAGTTTCTCTTACCCGAAGCCCCTCTCTTGCTCTTCCTTAGTCTTTTTTTTTTCCCTCCCCAGCTTTCTTCATTTTTCAGCCGAAACCTTCCCTTGTTGCTTTCTTTTTTCCGCTTTTTTCAGTTTCTTTCTTTTCCTTGTTTTGCACTGCCCCCAAGCCTTCCCCTTGGTTTTCCTCCTTTTTTTCTTCTCAGCCCGTAGCCTCTTCCTCTCATTTCCTCATTTTTCAGATTTTTTCTCCAAAAATTCCCCAAATCAACAAGTGTCCTGCCACCTAATCTAGCAAGTGTTGTGTTGTCAATAAAAAATGAGAACACTTGTCTAACCCTTACTTATCCCACTTAACTAGTTTGCATGGCCTCCACCTATCTATTATGCATGTGTTCCACATATTTTCCTTTTTTTCTAATTTTCTAATTTTTGTTTTCCAAAACAAATTTAGGATAAATAACAAATGTTACATTCCTTTCTTTTTTAATTTTACCTTGCAAAAATTCATTTTATTTTATTTTGAAAAAATTGAAAAGATAAAAAAGATTTGAATTTTTATAAGAATTTTCTTTTCCCGAAATTTAATGCAAAAAGAAAAATGATGAACCTAATTTACTAAAATAAACAAAAATAAACACTAACTATCATTTTGCAAACTTAATCAACTAAAATAAAATAAAATAAAATAAGAACAAGAATAAATAATAAAAAATAAAGCTAAAACTAAATTAAATAAAAATTGAAATTTTGGTGTTTACAACTAATAATAAAACTTTGAGTTTTACCCGTTGGCTGTCGAACTGAATTTTTGAGTGGAATTGACCAAGTTTTGGTACTTACTCAAACCTAAGGCGTTTAGCCTGCTTTCAGTTCAATGGGTTGGATATACTACTAAGTCGATTTCTAGTTCAACTGATCCAGTAAGAACTCGAATTGACCACTAATTAGTTTTTAGTCCATTTGATTGAACCGGCCAATTCGATCTAAAAATCATTTTGAGCTCTTATGGGCTATTAGTGTTGGCTTTATCTAATGTTAGTTTTTTGTTTTTCCGAATGCATTTAAACTTTGATTGAATCGATTACTAAACTTACAATTAAATCGATTATCCCACCAAGCCAATTATTATTTTAATTTAAAAGTAAATATCTAAATATTATTTTAGTTTAACAGTTCTAGAATAAAAATCGGACTTTAATCACCAAATTATTAAATACGGCCAATGAGCACGCATATTCTAAGTTTCTAACAAGACAAAAAAAACTAGGTGCCTCACCAATTGCCAAATCCAGTGAGTCACAAATTTGAAACTAAAAAAGAATTTTTTTTCCCTTTTTTTGAATTCTATTTAAGCTTAATACTTTGGATGAGCCGATTTGAACCGCAAATTACCTCATGCAATGAAAAATATGTTACTAAAAAATGCCAAAGAAAAGGTTATTAACAAAATCAAGCTGGCAGCTATACTATTAGCTTATTAACATATTGTGAGGACCCTAAAATTATTTTATATTTTCTTTATTTTTCAAAAACTTAATTTATATTTCCTTTTATTTTACTTTACTTGCCTATTTACTAGCCTTAATTTTTGGTGATTTTAAAGGTTAAGTAAAAAATTTTCTCTTTTCCCTTTTTACAATTTGGTGCATGTTAAGTTTCGTAGAATATTATGGTAGTTTGACTGACTAGTGAGATGTGCGTATTATATTTAGTGGATAAGAAGATTAGGAGTTAAGAGTTAAGAAATGATGGTGATTAGAGGCAATTAGAATGATTAGAAACACAAGAGAGACAAAGAGATAAGAATGAAAGTATAAGCCGACAATTGTCACTAATCTAAGCATGCCTTGACCAAGACTATTCTTAGTATTTATCTTGTTAATTAACCACAAAAACCCCTCGTTTTCCTCCTTGCTTGGCTGAACCTAAGAGAGAGAGAGAGAAGAGAGAAAAAAAACTTCAATTTTAGCTTGATTTGTGAAAAAATCCAAAGATCAACTTTAATTCACTCCGATCAACCTTAAGGTAAGCTTAAGAGAGACTTTTGGTGGAGTTTTGGAGGAAGAAAACTCTTGAGTTGCTTTTCATCTCGGGGTTTTGAGGAAAATTTTCTAGAAAACATCTCTTTTTACTTGTTTCTTGAGATTTATGCAAGATATGTCATGATTGAAGTTAAAGGAAAGCATGTTTATGGAAGATTTCATGGTATTATTAGGTTTGGTGAAATTTCCAACTTTGATGTGAGGTTTTCTAACTTGGAGATGAATTTTCAGCTTTCATGAGAGATGTTCTAGCTTTGATATGAAAATTTAAACTTTGATATGTGATTTTTAGTCTTGGCATGCAAATTTTCCAACTTTGAGAGGCAAAATTCCAATCTTGATGTAGTTACTTGAAGTTTTATATATATGTGGAATTGTGATGGATTTCTTTGCCAAGAATCTATGCCATATGCCTCGTGAGGTGTTAACTATGATCTAGTGTGTATTTGTCATGGAAATGGGGTTGAAAATTGGAGGTTTAAATAGAGAAATTTGGGGCAAGTTGCTGGAAAATATTTTTTGGTTGGTAGATTGAGTGAGGGAGAGCTTGAGTTTCCATTTTGTGGTGTTTTGGTTGGTAGAATGACTATGTTGAATGTTTGTGAAACTTTGTTTGAGTGTTAAATGCTTTCCAATGATTGTTAAATGGATTTTCAATGGGCGAGTGTGTACTTTATTGCACTCGACCTAAGTGAATATAAATTTTCAATGATCAAATGATTGAATGTTACTTGTGCATGAATGTAAGCTATGTGTACTTTATCGTATTGGTTGAATTGGATCCTTGCCCTTTGTCGCTAGCCTATTCGAGCCAGAAGCGGACTCGGTCGGATAAGTTGGTGACCCTGAGCCACTGTTTTGGTATACTTGAGTATGACCACGAAGTCAAGTGGAGTACTGGCCAGTGAATGAAATGCAATGAATGAAATGACTGACTGAATGAAATGATCACTGAAAGAGTTTTTGTTTTCAAATGTGTTTTCAAATGTCGGAAGTATAAGGAAGAAATGGACGGAGACTGAATGACCGAATGACTGAATGAATGAATGACTCCAAGTGAGTATGTATCCTTTTACTGAATGTGCTATTGTTACTTGAATGCTCCCAATGTTTTCCTTAATTGGTTGTTGTTAAATATAATATGTTCATGATTTATTGCTTGAATGCTTGTTTGGGAAACTCACTGGGCTTTTAACTCATTCTTTTAGTTTGTTTTCCTTACAGGAGTGGAGGTCCAGAGCAAATAAGTATGAACTAGTGTGTATAAATCTCTTGTACTTGTACTTTTGGCAGATAGAATGTATTTTGGATATTTGATATTGTATCTTACATTTCACTTTTGATTTGTAATTAAGATTGAATTATTGATTGAATTGTAGAACTCCAGTGCTCATATGGAGGTTTGAACGGTTATTTGAGAATTGATTGTAGTGAATGTAGTGAGTGCTGGCGAGAATTGAACATGTGATCCACCAAATCCTTGGGTACGCTCTAAGGGAGGTGAGTTCGTCACTCATATTCCCTGCAGACTCTAATAATTGATGCAACTAGTAAATAGAAATTCACAGGCAATATACGTATAAGATACAACTGCTTCTGGACAAAACCTTTTGGTCACGCATTATCTCCCCACTACAATTTGGTTAAGCCCACCAAAATACAAATCCATAGAATTCGAGAGTGACGGATGACTGTAGTTAATCATAATACTTTTAGACTTTGTTCACCAATTTTATTTTAATGCATCTTTAATTAACCAGAGAGAGAGAGAGAGAGATAAGGA